>JARQOD010000003.1:318618589-318728782 GCA_033576555.1 Oophaga sylvatica
CATATAACCACGGGGTGCACCTTCGTCACAGCTGCGGGAAGCTGGAAGGGGTGGTTGTATTAAAGCTGGAGAGAGAAACAAGCCGAATCTCTCTCTGAGAAGAGTCGTACAGGCCATGTCCCCAAACTAAAAAACCGTCATTGCGTTGCGTTTGACTGAACTGGGCTAGCTCAGCCATGTTGGGCCTAGGGTCCTATTTTTGTTAGTTAGGTTTGGGGACAGGCGGGTTTTGTTTCATGGTTTTTTTTTTTTTTTGTGCAACAATTGTTGTGTAAGCCCCCAATTTCCCCTTCCTACGTGACCATTTATATTAGATTAAAAAAAGTGGTTTTAATATATTAAAATATAAATGGTGATTTGGTAGTTTTTTCAAAAATATTAAAACCCCCAAAAGAAGCTCCCTTTGTGAAAAAAATTTAAAAAAAAAGGGGGAGGAAAATTATACTTTTTTTATCTTATAAACGATGGCTTATATCACACGATCTTATTTCCAAATAAGGGTTTGGGGGTTTTCCCCTCATGTCTTAACAAACATTTCACTGACATATCAATGGTGGATTACACACAAAAAAATGATGACAGCAGCCTTGTTGTCGTCATGTCTAGGGGGGCTTCACAGCCTTTGCTTTTTCCCTTCATTTTTTTTTGTTTTTTTTTCTGCCTCCTTTATCACTCTGATCCTTTTCCTGAGTCTTTGGGGAAATGAGGTTGGGGTGCAGGGTTAACAGACAAAGGGACTTTTATTGTGTACAGGACCTCCTCTCTTTTTCTCTGTTCGTCTCGGGAAAAAACAAAACTGAGCCAGGACAAAATCATTGCTGAGAAGGAAAAACAAGCAAAAACTGGGAAGAACACAATTTTCAGACGCAGAAATCTTTATAAAAAGGGAATGGGGGGAAAAACATTTTCTTTGTAAATAAATAATACACCCCGAACTAACAATCACTTTTGTTGTACCGAAAGGAAAGAATGTTGCAAAAAAAAACAACCACTTTCCAAAAAAAAAGATTGCACCCTTTTCACAATTCACGACAAACCCTGCAGCCCCAGCGCCGTAAAAACTACAGCGCTCACCCTTACATTGACAAAAATCCGCAAACACAGTGCCGACATAAGCCCATTCAAAAGGGGTTTTGCCGGGGTAGGGAAACCCCCTTTTAAAAGACTTAAAGGATGGGGACAGTAGCGAAAATATACAAAACACCAGATGCCACATAATGCCTTAGATGCCAAGGGGAACACTCTTAAGCCCCCAAACAAAATTATACTAATTCGGCCCCACATTCCCCTAGGATGATGTTGGGGGAGATTGGGATTCAGCTTTATGATTTTGGACTGCCAATTAGAGATGGGGTGAACCCAAACAGTAAAGTATGGCGTCCGTATTGAACACCTACTGTTCGGGCACGGACACCGAACATAGACTTCACTTGTAAGTTCGTGTTACTGTTCCGGTTCAGCTGCCCAAACACCAGGTGTTTGCACGCTGTCATGTTGCATGACAGCGCGGCAAACACCACTTGTGTGATCGGCGGTGAAATCATCCCGCCGGTCAGAGAGCCGCAGTTCCCTAAGCTGTGATCGGAGGTATAAAGTTTACCTCCGGTCACTGGTGTCAAGCGGATGGAACTACTGCTCCCATCATCTTACATCTGCTGCTGCTAATAACAGAGAGAGCAGGGTTGCTGATGGATTATTCATTAGCCAGCTCTGCGCTTTAAATAAATAATTTGAAAAAAAAAATTATGTGTGTTTCCCTGTATTTTTGATAACCAGCCAGGCAAAAACTCACAGCTGTGGGCTGGTATTTTCCAGGCTGGTGAGGGGCCATGGATATTGTCCTTTCGTCCCAGTCTAAAAATAGCAGCCCCCAGCTGCCCATAAAAGGCCATCTATTAGATGCGCCAATTCCGGCGGTCTGCCCAGCTCTTCCACTTTGCCCGTAACGGTGGCAAGTGGGGTTAATATTTGTGGATTTATGTCACCTTTGTATTGTCAGGTGACATCAAGCCCAGGGATTACTAATGGAGAGGCGTCTATAAGACACCTACCTATTACTAATCCTATAGTTTTATGGTAAATAAAGACACAGCAAGAATAAAGTTCTTTATTAGAAAAAAGACTAAACATAGTTTTGTATTTAACCCCTTAGTGACCGGCCAAATATTTTAAATCTGACGGGTCACTTTATTGGTAATACAAGAAAAAAGGTAGCACACTGTAGCGCTATAGCTTGCAAACACGAATATGAAAAATATGAAAAATGAATTGCATCATTACCTTAGAAATATGAAAAATTGAGAAGTCTTAGCGCATAAGATGGCCAAATTATGCGAGCCTGATAGCCACGTCAAGGCTCCTCTCGTATATCAGGTCCTAACAATGCCTATCCTCGCTTTAGAAAAGTCTGTCTGCATTGGGAACATATGAGTCCTCTCTTCAGACTAAAATCTACATCTCTTGGAGGGTGATGAACCTGTTGTAATTAAAAAGCCTGTGACCACCAGGTGGAGTGCTCAGTAGAAGGTAAATGAATACATATCAAAAAACTGACCGGCACATCCAAACATAGATTCAGTGTGAACAGTGCTAAACCTAGAGTCACCAACTCATATACATACAAGAAAAAAAGGTAGCACACTGTAGCGCTATAGCTTGCAAACACGAAATATGAAAAATATGAAAATGAATTGCATCATTACCTTAGAAAATATGAAAAATTGAGAAGTCTAGCGCATAAGATGGCCAAATATGCGAGCCTGAAGCCCACGTCAAGGCTCCTCTCGTATATCAGGTCCTAACTAATGCCTATCCTCGCTTTAGAAAAGTCTGTCTGCATGGGAACATATGAGTCCTCTCTTCAGACTAAAATCTACATCTCTGTGGAGGGGTGATGAACCTGTTGTAATTAAAAAGCCTGTGACCCACCAGGTGGAGTCTCAGGTAGAAGGTAATGAATACATATCAAAAAACTGACCGGCACATCCAAACATAGATTCAGTGTGAACAGGTGCTAAACCTAAGTCACCAACTCATATACATACAAGAAAAAAAGGTACACACTGTAAGCGCTATAGCTTGCAAACACGAAATAGAAAAATAGAAAAAGAATTGCATCATTACCTTAGAAATATGAAAAATTGAGAAGTCTTAGCGCATAAGATGGCCAAATTATGCGAGCCTGATAGCCACATCAAGCTCCTCTCGTATATCATGTCCTAACTAATGCCTATCCTCGCTTTAGAAAAGTCTGTCTGCATGGGAACATATGAGTCCCTCTCTTCAGACTAAAATCTACATCTCTGTGGAGGGGTGAGAACCTTTTTGTAATTAAAAAGCCTGTGACCACCAGGTGGAGTGCTCAGTAGAAGGTAAATGAATACATATCAAAAACTGACCGGCACATCCAAACATAGATTCAGAGTGAACAGGTGCTAAACCTAGAGTCACCAACTCATATACATACAAGAAAAAAATGGTAGCACACTGTAACGCTATAGCTTGCAAACACGAAATATGAAAAATATGAAAAATGAATTGCACATACCTTAAAATTGAAAAAGAGAAGTCTTAGCCTAAATGGCCAAATTATGCGAGCTGATAGCCACGTCAAGCTCCTCTCGTATTAGTCCTAACTAATGCCTACCTCGCTTAGAAAGTCTGTCTGCATGGAACTTGAGTCCTCTCTTCAGACTAAAATCTACATCTCTGTGGAGGGGTGATGAACCTGTTGTAATTAAAAGCCTGTGACCACCAGTGGAGTGCTCAGGTAGAAGGTAAATGAATACATATCAAAAACTGACCGGCACATCCAACATAGATTCAGTGTGAACAGGTGCTAAACTGAGTCACAACTCATAACATACAAGAAAAAAAGAAACTGATCGAACTGAAAACGTAAGAATTATGAAAATGAAATGCATATTACACTGAATTAAAGAAATCAAAGCCAAAAAGCAAATATCCCAAAAGAATAAAAACTCTTTTAAATCAGGTCTAATAATCTATTGTTTAGAAAATTTTGATAAATATGAAACCTCCCGACTAAAACCCTCTGTGGAGGTACCTTTAATTAAAACCTTACCACATGATGCCAGTAGATTAAATGAACAAGTCAAAAAACTGACCCACATTCAACTTGAGCAGTGGACACTAAACAGGTCACACCTATATACATACAGAAAAAAAACTAGATCGAACTGAAAAGTAAGTTAATTGTATGCAAAATGTAAACATATTAAAATGACCATTACACAGAAAAAAGGCAAAAAAAAACATACCAAAAATGAATAAAATCTTTTGCAAAAAGCATGAGTAGAATTCATAAGGGTCTTGTAAACTATTTTGATCAAATAATGTACAACCTTCGAAAATCGTCACAGGCAACCTATGGCCTCTCTTCAGACTAAACTCTACCACTCTGTGGAGGTGATTAACCTGTGTAATTAACAAGCCTGTGACCACCAGGTTGGAGTGCTCAGGAAGAAGGTTAAATGAATACATATCAAAAAATGACGCACATCAAAACATAGATCAGTGTGAACAGGTGCTAACCTAGAGTCACCAACCATTAAACAGAAAAAAAGGTAACACACTGTAGCCTATAGCTTGCAAACACGAAAATATGAAAAAATAAGAAAAATAATTGCATCATACCTTAGAAAATGAAAAATAGAAGTCTTAGCATGAAGAAAGCCAAATTATGCTAGCCTGAATAGCCACTCAAGGCTACCTCTCGTATAACATTGTCCTAACTAATGCCATCCCCTCGTCATAGCAAACATCTTCTGCATGGGAACAATGAGTCCTCTCTTAACTAAAAACTACACTCTGTGGAGGGTGATAACATGTGTAACATAAAAGCCTGTACCACCAGTGGATGCTCGGTAGAAGGAATGAATACAATCAAAAAACTGACCGGTCACATCCAAACATAGTATCAGTTGAACAGTGCTAAACTAGAGCACCAACAAAAATAATAAGGTATGAAAAAGTAAGCATATTAACCATAGCATTGCAAACACGAAAAAAGCAAAAAAAAAAAATCATATACCTAGAAATATGAAAAATAGAGACTCTTTTTGCCAAAATGCATGAAGCAGTCAAGTATCTGTATTTCAGTTAACATAATTTCCTGTTCAAAAAATGTCAGCCATCGGCCAACGTAAGGCATCCCTCTTCAGACTAAAATCTACATCTCTGTGGAGGGGTGATGAACTGTTGTAATATAAAACCTGTGACCACCAGGTGGAGTGCTCAGGTAGAAGGAATGAATACATTCAAAAACTGACCGGCACATCCAAACATAGATTCAGTGTGAACAGGTGCTAAACCTAGAGTCACCAACTCATATACATACAAGAAAAAAAGGTAGCACACTGTAGCGCTATAGCTTGCAAACACGAAATATGAAAAATATGAAAAATGAATTGCATCATTACCTTAGAAATATGAAAAATTGAGAAGTCTTAGCGCAT
Source organism: Oophaga sylvatica (assembly GCA_033576555.1). Lineage (NCBI taxonomy): Eukaryota > Metazoa > Chordata > Amphibia > Anura > Dendrobatidae > Oophaga > Oophaga sylvatica. Next base: position 318,624,067 of record JARQOD010000003.1, read on the forward strand.
AAGATGGCCAAATTATGCGAGCCTGATAGCCACGTCAAGGCTCCTCTCGTATATCAGGTCCTAACTAATGCCTATCCTCGCTTTAGAAAAGTCTGTCTGCATGGGAACATATGAGTCCTCTCTTCAGACTAAAATCTACATCTCTGTGGAGGGGTGATGAACCTGTTGTAATTAAAAAGCCTGTGACCACCAGGTGGAGTGCTCAGGTAGAAGGTAAATGAATACATATCAAAAAACTGACCGGCACATCCAAACATAGATTCAGTGTGAACAGGTGCTAAACCTAGAGTCACCAACTCATATACATACAAGAAAAAAAGGTAGCACACTGTAGCGCTATAGCTTGCAAACACGAAATATGAAAAATATGAAAAATGAATTGCATCATTACCTTAGAAATATGAAAAATTGTGAAGTCTTAGCGCATAAGATGGCCAAATTATGCGAGCCTGATAGCCACGTCAAGGCTCCTCTCGTATATCAGGTCCTAACTAATGCCTATCCTCACTTTAGAAAAGTCTGTCTGCATGGGAACATATGAGTCCTCTCTTCAGACTAAAATCTACATCTCTGTGGAGGGGTGATGAACCTGTTGTAATTAAAAAGCCTGTGACCACCACAAGCTATAGCGCTACAGTGTGCTACCTTTTTTTCTTGTATGTATATGAGTTGGTGACTCTAGGTTTAGCACCTGTTCACACTGAATCTATGTTTGGATGTGCCGGTCAGTTTTTTGATATGTATTCATTTACCTTCTACCTGAGCACTCCACCTGGTGGTCACAGGCTTTTTAATTACAACAGGTTCATCACCCCTCCACAGAGATGTAGATTTTAGTCTGAAGAGAGGACTCATATGTCCCCATGCAGACAGACTTTTCTAAAGCGAGGATAGGCATTAGTTAGGACCTGATATACGAGAGGAGCCTTGACGTGGCTATCAGGCTCGCATAATTTGGCCATCTTATGCGCTAAGACTTCTCAATTTTTCATATTTCTAAGGTAATGATGCAATTCATTTTTCATATTTTTCATATTTCGTGTTTGCAAGCTATAGCGCTACAGTGTGCTACCTTTTTTTCTTGTATGTATATGAGTTGGTGACTCTAGGTTTAGCACCTGTTCACACTGAATCTATGTTTGGATGTGCCGGTCAGTTTTTTGATATGTATTTATGTGGTAATAACTTTGTTTGGAACACTTCAACAAATCTCAATGATTTTGAGAGAGTCTTTTTAGTGGCTCATTATGGTTTCTGATAATTTAGGTTGATATGTCTTGTGTTTGTTTACAAAAAATATCAGAAATTTGACAAAAATGTTAAAAAATTAGCAATTTTCAAACTTTGTGTGATTATCCCTTTAATTCAGATAGTTATACCACAGAAAAACATTAATAAATAACATTTACCTCATGTCTGCTTTACATCAGCACCATTTGTAAAATGTTCTTTTATTTTGTTAACCTTTTAGGAGGTTTAAAAATGTAGCAGTAATTTTTCATCGTGTGCAAGGAAATTTACAAAATTTATTTTTAGAGACCTATCCAGGTTTGAAGTGACTTTGGGGATCCAATATATTGGAAAACCCCCAAAAGTGATACCATTTTAAAAACAGCACCCCCTGAGATACTGAAAACTGCTGTCAGGTATTTTATTAAAGTTCAGGTGATTTTCAGGAATGAATGCAAAGTGACATGACAGGAATGAAAAAGTGTATATTTACCACCTAAATGTCGCTAACTTCTGAACAGGCCGCTTTAGCCGGCAGACTCTAAGGCTGCTATTTGGTCGTGAATTGCCGTGGCAAACATGAGGATCACACAATCATGATCTCGGGGTGCCAATGGGGATAAATAGGGAGCCCCCACACTCTGTTAACCATTTATATGATGTAGTCACTATTGACAGCAGCATCTAAGAGGTTAAACAGATATGGACAGTGTAAACACTGATCGTGGCTGATACAGCAAGTTGTCAGCTGTAGTGCACAGACGACAGCTGCTGGATAGTCACCTTTAGGCCTCATCAGGGGCGGAACTATAGTGGAAGCAGGGGAAGCAGCTGCCACAGGGCCCGGGCTAGAAGGGGGCCCGTCCCTGCTGCAGCTGCCCTGTGATTTAGGAGCAAAAAGGGGGGCCCGAGCACGCTGGCAAATGGATCCGCGCTCGGGCCCCCTCCCGACATTTTGTTCAGGCTTCTGACTCTGAACGCTGTTGCATAACAACACTGTGTTGTTTTAAAGAGACACTACAGTGTTGTAAATGCAGACAGCGAACAGAAATGAGCACTGTAGCTTTAAGCTGCGGCCCAGTGCATTATGGTCCGTCTGTCACAGCGTGTGTGCATGTGGGGGCGGACAGCAGACGGCCAGGCAGACCACATGAAGCAGCAGGCTGACTGGACAAGCAGGTGGAAGCCCGGGCGAGCAGGGTGAGTACCGTGAGTCTCTCAACAGTGAGAAGAGGCTTGGCTGCTCAATGGTGACTGGGAGGGCAGGTGCAGGCAGGATCTAACAGGGCCCACATTCAACAGGGCCCAGGCCCCAGGCTGCAGTGCAGGGGGCCCACATTCAACAGGGCCCAGGCAGCAGGGGGCCCACATTCAACACAGGGCCCAGGTAGCAAGGGGCCCGCATTCCAACAGGGCCTCGGGCTCCTGGGCCCTGTTTGACGCAAGCCTCAAGTCACCACTAACCTCCCCCTGGGCCCTGTTGGGCACGGGACCTCAGTCACCAGTAGCCTCCCCCTGGCCCAGTAACAGCCTCATGGTTGCTACAAGTGACGAGTGACACCCTGATCTCTGCTACATGTGACAAGTAACAACCTCAGCTCTGCTACATGTAACAAGTAACAACCTCAGCTCTGCTACATATGACAAGTAGCAACCTCGGCTCTGCTACATGTGACAAGTAACAACCTCAGCTCTGCTACATGTGACAAGTAGCAACCTCAGCTCTGCTCATGTGACAAGTAACAACCTCAGCTCTGCTCATGTGACAAGTAACAACCTCAGCTCTGCTACATGTGACAAGTAGCAACCTCAGCTCTGCTACATGCGAGGAGTGACAGCCTCATCTCTGCTACATGCGCGGAGTGACAGCGTCAGCTTTGCTATACAAGTAGCAGAGCTGAGGCTGTCACTCCTCATATGTTGCAGAGATGAGGCTGTCACTCCTTACATGTAGCAGAGCTGAGGCTGTCACTCCTCGAATGTAGCAGAGCTGAGGCTGTCCCTACTCACATGTAGCAGAGCTGAGGCTGTTCCTCCTCACATGTAGCAGAGCTGAGGCTGTCACTCCTCACATGTAGCAGAACTGAGTCTGTCACTCCTCACATGTAGCAGAGCTGAGGCTGTCACTCCTCACATGTAGCAGAGCTGAGGCTGTCACTCCTCACATGTGTAATTGGTGAGGGCGTGGTGCAGAAGTACGGTATACAGAACAATCTTAGATTATTCTGTATACCGGACTGTTGTTCTACTGAATAAATCATCTGTTTTGAAAGCAATTTGCAGGCTGGATTACAAGTTTCTTCACATATTTACTCTGGAGAAAGCCTACATTCGTCACTACCTCAGTTGCTTCCTGGGAGTTGGTTCTTTTCTGTTATTTCACTATCATTACTCCAAAAACCTCTAATTTTGGATAATAAAGGTATCTTTCTTAACACAACTTGGGTAGACCGGGATTGGCAACGCGCGCGAGGGGGGGGGGCCCCATTGTGAAGTTTGCTGTGGGGCCCTGCCGTTCCTAGTTACGCCCCTGGGCCTCATACTCAATGGCTGGAAAAAAATCGGTCCGTTTTCTGCAGAAAAAATACGGTACATTTGTTGTAAAAAGGCATGCGATTTTGATGCGATTTTAAATCGCACCATGCGTTTTCTGTCAGTTTTCCATCAGTTTTCCATCTGTATGCAATGCGATTTTAACATGAAGTTTTACATAGAGCAGTTATCTCTATGTAAAAAGTCATGTAAAAATCACATTGTAACAAAAAAATGTACACAAAAAGCAAATAATTATATATATAATATATATATTGTAAGCTTTTCAGGGGATATAGCTCTGGGATCGCCGTCCGGGTAGACGGAGTGGCACGGAAACAGTTCATTCACAGACAGCAGTTCTGGTAAAAACTGGCCGCAACCAGTTTTATTAAAGTCCACAGCAAACAGAACATAATCAAAACCAAATCATAAACATAAGACCTGGGCTTGTCCAGCCACTTACTACACTTAGATAGATTTCCCTATCTATCCGGGACCAGACTCTAACAGCCTGGGCCAAAACAACACATATGTTCAGCATTTACCAGCATGGAGTTTCACAGAGTCTCCTCCTTGTGTCTGAAGGCACCTTCAACGTCCAGACTTGAGAGAGCTCCCCTCCTATTCAGCAGCTATCCGCATGGATTCTCACAGAGACTACTCCTGTGTCCGGGGTACATCGAGCACCCAGACTGAGACAGCTCATACTCCTGGAGACTCCTTCTTGTGCCTGGACTCCTTGTCCAGACTAAGCGAGCTCTCTGTCTGTGTTCGCAGACACCTACTTCTGGTCTCCTAATTAACAGCTGAGTGGTTTCAGGCCTGAGCTGCAAGTGTGTACTGAATGTAAGGTGTAGTGACCTTTCTCTACCACTAGGTTTACAAAGCCATACATTTCCCTTATACCAGTCAGCAAAGTATCTAGGTGAAATGTACACACCCATTCAACACACATACTCTCACTGTCTCACATATCCCCCCCCTCTTCTCCAGACCGGAGGGCTGGTCATCCAGACCGGAGGGCTGGTCAACAATCCAAAAGAGACAGTGAACTCTGGACCAGTCATGGCCCTCATCAGCTTCATCTTCACTACTGTCATCTGTATCTTCACCTGAGCCATAGCCAACATCAGCTTTCTCTTCATCTGAAGCATCCGCACTACCCTGTACCCTCCCAGGCCTATGCTCTCTGCGGGCCTCGGGTATCCTGCACGGTTTCATCTTGACCTTAGGGCCGGCTCAGTTTCGATATAGTGCCTGGCCAGAGAAGTACGACCCGGCACATCAGAACACTTCTGCTGACTCTTCCTCAGAACCTCACGTACCTCCTGTCCTTGGTGCACTGACCATGTGTCACCAACTATCACAGAAGGTATAGGGGGTTTTTCACTTTTCTCTAGTTCCCCTTGAACCCTCTTTAGCACATCTATTTTCTTGAATATCGGTTGACTCATAAAGTCTATTTCACAGACCTTAAGCTCCTCTGCCATGGTCTCTGACCATTTTAAGCTACACTGTTCAAATGATTGGCACTGTAGAAGGAGCTGATCGTTTTTCTTTTGCAGTACACATAATTCATCCGCTAAGTCTCCAGCTGAATTGTAATGTTCTACCGTGACAACAGCATTCTTATATAGAGCCTTAGACTTATTGAGCAGCATTTGCTCTTGCAACGAAGAGATTCCCTGTATCCTTCCTTTTACTTCATTGACCTTCTCACGAAGATGCTCATGGCTTTCATCACACTCCTTCATCACAGTTTGGAGTTTTTTCTGAGAAGTCATCAATTCATCTGGTACCTGTTGGACGTCTTTTATGTCTTCGGCCCCTTCTTCAGGCTCTTCTGGTAGAACATGCTCAGAAGCCCTACCATCAGTCTTACATTCTACCTCTTCAGTCACATCATTATGGTCTCCAATATTTCCATTTATTCCGGCTTTCAAGTTCTCCTTGATAGCTGCATCTGTATACTCAGAACCCGCCGGATTCTTCTCTTCCACCACGTTCTGCATCCCATCTGAGCTCCCGTGTGTCTGCAGCGGCAACGGAGTGACACATCGCTTTTCCCATTTGTTGGGACGTGGCTCCGATGTAGACTCCATGAAAGTGCGCTTGAGCTCACCAACGCCAGCCTGATGTCTCAAAATCTCATCTTGTGACTTATCCAGATCCTTGGTGTCACTCGGGAACACCGCTGGGGCTCCGGGCGCCGAACTTCCAGCCTGAGCTTCACGAGTTGCAGCTACTGATCCGAACCGTAACCCGTCCACGCCGCTGTCTTCGGCAGAAACAGATTCCTGGACAGAGTCAGTCCCCATATCTTCAGTCTTGTTCCTCACAGCTTCACTTGAGACCTCAGCTTCTGATGAGGCATCTGGCTTGGTGACTACCACTTCTATGGCTTTTTCCACCTCTGCAGCATCTCCCTCAGAGTCCTTGGCACGATACAGATCCACACCATACCTTGGTAACTTCACATTTCCAACAGCATCTACTTGGGCTGTGTTCAGTTTCAGAGTCCTGCCTTTAAAGCTCAGCTCTCCTCCTTTCACCTTAGTCTTCGCCAGGGAACCGGCCAACTGTAAAACATCTTCAGATGCCATCTTCTGTCCGGCTGTAAGGTCAGCATCAGCCTTCCTCTCAGGACTCTCAACCTCCTCTGCTACCATGCCTTCCTCATTTGCACTGGTTGCTTGATTGTCATCAGATGATTCACTATCACTACCACTATCCCTGTCTGACCCCTTTTTCTCAGCCACATCTGGCTCACTTTCAGGGTTATACACTTCATTTTCATTCACATCCTGCTCACTGTCAGGGTTATACAATTCATTCTCATTCACATCCTGCTCACTTTCAGGGTTATACACTTCATTTTCATTCACATCCTGCTCAATGTCAGGGTTATACAATTCATTCTCATTCACATCTTGATCTGGAACCTTAGTTAACATGTCATCCACAACATTAACTTCACCATCTGGTCCCTGGTTTCCCTCAGGTGGTCCCTCAAGTATGTAACTATGTGACAACCCCAGCACTATACTTCCATATAGCTCAGGTACTAGGAGCTGGCTCACGACCTCTCCCTGGACTTCAGTGTCCCTATATAACAGGTGAGTGTTTATGGCAACATGAGGAAACCTCTCCTCAGAGCCAGGCTCTTGGGAAACCTCATTTAGAACAATTATATTTTCCTGTGCCGTTTTAAGAGTGGGGTCTCGCCATTGTTCACTCTCAAAATTGTCACAGGACACAGGTAAGTCAGGGACACTCGGTTCCCGAGAACCACCATCCTCGTCTCCCACCATCACCTGCAAAGGAATTTCATCTCTATCACAGTCATCATCACTATCAATATCATTATCATGATTATGATCAGTATCATCATCACTATCATGATCATCATCATTATCATTATCAGCATCAGCATCATTATCATGGTCATCATCATTATCATGATCATCATCATCATTATCATTATCATCATCATCATCATCATTATCACATAAGTTTAACGGCCCACTAGCATTGTGTTCCGCCCCTCGGGACTGCACACCCTCAGTAGGAGCTTCATCACACTGTCCATCAGAAACATTTTTCCCCAGAGATCCTTAGACCGGGGAAAGTCATTACCCAATATGACGGGTGCACCAGGTTCTTCACTACCCCCACTTCACATGAAACCTCCCCACGTTTGGGATCAAGTCCACGGCAGTCTCTGGGTAGACTTTGGTGTCTCCATGGATGCACACCACACTCAGGTGTTTATCAGGGATGAAGTCCCTATCAATCAGGCTGTCACATACGGAAGTCACTGGACTCTCTGAGTCCAAGAGGGCCTGTGCTGGGCAGTCATTTACAACCACCGGGGACCCCTGTGGTCCAGTCTCTTCGGCTGAGGTGGACACACACACAGGCTCTGCGCAGGGAGAGAGGGATCCGCCAACATCACAACACATAGGCTCCCCCTCTATTGGACAGTTGGCTGCAATTTCACGACATCTCCAACACTGTCCATCACACGTTCCCACCCATATGTCCCCTCGGCCTGAACCCGCTTATCAGCACACCCCATGTCCCCAACAGCTGGAACGCTCTTACCGGGAGAGTTCGGCGTCCAGGAACTCTGAAGTGACGACCTCTCAGACGGCTGGTCACGGAGGCAGCCTTTGGTAGCGGAGGCCCTCTCCCTCAGGCTGACCAGAGGAGTGGCGTCCTGGTGGTCTCGTTGTCCGACCTCCGGCTGTACCTCAGGAGGACGTGCGCGGGTGTAGTGGTCCACTATCACCCCCTTTCCCCCATGAGCAGGGTTGCCGACGGCAGACTCCCAACTGCATCTCCAGTCATGGACTCCTCTGGCACGGACTGCCACCGTAACACCCAGCCGGGCAAGAATCTCCGCTTTCAGCTTGGCATAGTCTTGGCTGTCCTGCTCGCTCAGGTCAGCATAGGCCCTTTGGGGTTCTCCAGTCAGATAGGGTGCGACCATCATGGCCCATTCAGATAGGGGCAGATTCTCCTTCTCTGCCAGTCCCTCAAACCTAGTGAGATATGCCTCCACATCGTCACGAGGTGTCATCTTTTTCAGGGACCGTCTTACCGCCTTCTTTACAGCGGACAATGCAGGTGACTTTGCAACATTACTTTGGGACGATGCGCTGCAAGTCTTTTGTAGTGCTGCAACCTGCTCAAAAAACAACCGGTTATTCTCCTGCTGCTGCTGCAGGAATTGCTGCTGGGCCTGCTGCATGCGCTGCTGGTGCTGCAGGCGCTGCCGCTCCATGCTCTGCTGCATGCTTCGCTGGGCCTGGACCAGGTACTCAACGAGCTCCTCCATACTGCCGGACTTATCTGTCTCAACCACGGCAGTCTTATGTTGCACATTAACTTGCGCCATTTGTTCAAACAGCGCCTCCATGCTGTCATCCATGCTGTCAGACTTCTCTGTCTCAACAACGGCAGTCTTCACTCAAGACATACACACTCCACAGTCTTTTCCACAGAAAATTCAGCCTTGCTGTGCAGACACTTTTTTTTTTTTTCTTTGCAAAGTCTATTAGGGCTACTGTCTCTTTAAGACTGCTCCAACAGACGTTTCTCCTTGCTGACACACTTTTTTTTTTCTCTGCAAACTCTATTAGGGCCACTGTCTCTTTAAGACTGCTCCAACAGACGTTTCTCTTTTTTTTTTCTTTCTCTGACACACTTTTTTTTTCTCTCTCTGCTGCTGCTTCAACAGACTTCACCTTTTATTGCTGTCTCTCGCCACTGTGCTGCACGCACATTCTAGCACCAATTGTAAGCTTTTCAGGGGATATAGCTCTGGGATCGCCGTCCGGGTAGACGGAGTGGCACGGAAACAGTTCATTCACAGACAGCAGTTCTGGTAAAAACTGGCCGCAACCAGTTTTATTAAAGTCCACAGCAAACAGAACATAATCAAAACCAAATCATAAACATAAGACCTGGGCTTGTCCAGCCACTTACTACACTTAGATAGATTTCCCTATCTATCCGGGACCAGACTCTAACAGCCTGGGCCAAAACAACACATATGTTCAGCATTTACCAGCATGGAGTTTCACAGAGTCTCCTCCTTGTATCTGAAGGCACCTTCAACGTCCAGACTTGAGAGAGCTCCCCTCCTATTCAGCAGCTATCCGCATGGATTCTCACAGAGACTACTCCTGTGTCCGGGGTACATCGAGCACCCAGACTGAGACAGCTCATACTCCTGGAGACTCCTTCTTGTGCCTGGACTCCTTGTCCAGACTAAGCGAGCTCTCTGTCTGTGTTCGCAGACACCTACTTCTGGTCTCCTAATTAACAGCTGAGTGGTTTCAGGCCTGAGCTGCAAGTGTGTACTGAATGTAAGGTGTAGTGACCTTTCCTCTACCACTAGGTTTACAAAGCCATACATTTCCCTTATACCAGTCAGCAAAGTATCTAGGTGAAATGTACACCCCATTCAACACACATACTCTCACTGTCTCACAATATATATATACATCTAATATATATATATAATAATATATATAGGTCATACACTTCTACATAGTATAATAGCCGCTAATTCATCCCTGGCATTACTGTAAAATCACACTGACAGCTTTAATAAAGAATAGAAACAATACATATACACACGTAGAATACATATATATATTATATATAATTGTGACATATATATATATATATACATATATTTATAGTTCATACACTTCTACATACTGTAATAGCTGCTAAATCAACCATGTCATTTCCTGTATTTTGATATATGGTTTTAACTTACAATTACATAACTGTATTTGTGGAAAATTTCAGACATGTAGGGGTTAATTAAAGGTGTAAATTTGTTGAAAAAAAATGCGTGGGCTCCCGCTGTATTTTCTCCACAAGACAGACAAAGCAAGCGAGTGGGGGCAGATAATAATAGCCTAGGGAGGGTACATTTTTTTTGTCCCCCCCCTGGCTACTAACATCTGCCCCCAGACACCCCAGAAAGGGCAAATCTATAATTAGATTCGCCCTTTCTGGCACTTTGCCCGTCTATTCCCATTGCCCTGTAGCGGTGGCGAATGGGTTAATAAGGGGTTAAACCCACCTTGCAATTGAAAGGTGACCTTAAGCCAGGTTAATAATTGAGAGCTGTCAATTAGACAACTATCAATTATTAATCCTATTGAAGTAAATAAAAAAACACACACACTTTAAGAATAAATAATTTTAATGAAATAAAAACACATATTTTTGACCATCTTTTATTTAACTCTTAATCCGTTCGAAGCCCTTGATCTTCTAAAATAAATATAAAATAATAAAACAACATTATTCTTACCTATCTGACGATCTGTCACGTCCCACGATGTAATCCTTCACAAAGGGTTAACTAGCAATCAGATAAACAGCGCAAGTAATCCTGCGTGCTCAGCTGATAGCTCCTGAATGAATGAGCTTATCTCCTGCCGACAGGAGAGGATGTGATTAATGAATGAAGCTTAATTGATTGTATCCCACTTTCACCTTAGGTCAGGTCACTGAAGTGAAAGTGCCAATAAATCAATTAAGCTCCATTCATGAATCTCTTCCTCTCCTTTCGCTGGGAGAGTAACTTATTCATTCAGGGGGTTACAGCTCGGAGACAGCATTATTAGCTCTCTGCCAGCTGTAACCTGTTAACCCTTTCTGATGGATTACACCGTGGGACCTGACTGTACATCGGATTGGTAAGAATAATTTGTTTTTTTATTTTATTTTTATTACAGGAAATGGTTTTAGCAGGAAAATAAAATATGGTCAAAAACTGTGTGATTATTTCATTAAACTTCTTTTTTATTAAACTGTGTGTGTTTGATTTTTCTTTCATACAATAGGATTAAAAATTGATAGTTGTCTAATTGACAGCTCTCAATTATTAACCTGGCTTACTGTCACCTTTCAATTGCAAGGTGGCTTTAACCCCTTATTAACCCATTCGCCACCGCTACAGGGCAATGGGAATAGACAGGCAAAGTGCCAGAAAGGGCAAATCTAATTATAGATTTGCCCTTTCTGGGGTGTCTGGGGGCAGATGTTAGTAGCCAGGGGGGGACAAAAAAAATGTACCCTCCCTAGGCTATTATTATCTGCCCCCACTCGCTTGCTTTGTCTGTCTGGTGGAGAAAATACAGCGGGAGCCCACGCATTTTTTTTCAACGAATTTACACCTTTAATTAACCCCTACATGTCTGAAATTTTGCACACATATACTTATGTAATTGTAACTTAAAACCATATATCAAAATACAGGAAATGACATGGTTAACTGTGTGGAAACAATGTATCATTTCATGTCGGCTTCTGTGATTTCACAAAAGCCGGCAATTGAATTAGCGGCTATTACAGTATGTAGAAGTGTATGAACTATAAATATATATATATGTATGTGTCACAATGACATGTATATATGTATATATATATATATATATGTATTCTATGTGTATGTATCTACTGTTTTGTGAGCTGTCAGTGTGATTTTACAGTAGCCGGGGATGAATTACCGGCTTTTCAAAGGAGACTGGTGCATATAAATCGGACAGCACGTGCATGGTGCGAGTGCTGTTCGTTTTTTAATCGCACCCATTGACTTGCATTGGCGATTTTCATCCCAAAATCGCATCAAATCGCAGCATGCTGCGATTTTTTCTCACAACAATATCTGATGAGAAAAAAATCGCAAATGAGAATTCACCCATTGACTAACATTGGTCAGATTTGCATCCAATTTTTTTTCCTCTGATTATCATCCGTTTTCGGCGCCAGTGAGTATGAGGCCTTATGGGGAGGATAGTCTCTTATATCTCAGATCAGTAAAAGGCATAATGTCAGTCATTAAGAGGTTAAATATAACAAACACAGTTATATTCACCAAACACCTATTCCACCGAAGCCCTCGTCTTCTGTAAGAAAACAAAAATAAAAAACAACAATATCCCTCACTTTTCCGTCGTTCTGTCCCACGCTGTAATCCACGTCTAGGGGATTAATAGTTTTCAACCTGGATGGTGCCAAGATGCGACCGTCCAGGCTGAGAACCACTGGTGACTGACCTGCTGCGAGCACAGCTTCAGTGATCGGCGATGATATCATCGAGGTTACCTCCGGTCACTGAGGCTGTGCTCCCTGCCGGGCTGAACTGCCATGTCCTCGATGAGATCCCCGCTAGCACTGTGAGAAAAACGGACACCCCCCCGGCGACTGTGATTGTTGTGCCCCTGCTAAGGTGTATGGGTCGCTCTAGAGTACTATATGTGCCATGTGCACATAAACATTTACTAATAAAGGATGCTTAGTACTGCATGTGGAAAAAGAATGAACATAATTTATAAAAGCATGAAAGACGTAATTGTGGTTTCAGTATTATGAGTAAATCTTTGAAACTCAAGCATAAAATATATATGCAAAAACACGAGCACACTTACTGAAAGTGATTTTCAAAAGTATCACCTCCGGTACACTAATATTAGGTAATTACATAAGCAGAAATTGCAGTTTTGTTACTTCTCCCTCTACCATGAAAATAATAAGCTTTTGGGAATCTAAGTCTGTCTTTGGAGCCACTTTTCCACACACCCATAAAAATCACAGAATGAACGTTTATTAAAACACTTGTTCCCGATTATGGATAATGCAGCCGATCACCTGATGTAAATGCTCATCTGTCGGTGGTTGGAATGTTCATACTAGTATAAAAATCATCATTGTTGGATAAATGGTGATGTGCTGCTGACTGTATATATAGACAGAACAATCCTATTAATTATCGCTCTTCTTTATACAGTTTTGTTGGACCGCGTACACATTTGTATACAGACTATTGGTGCTTGTTAATGGGCTAAACTGGATCTATTCTACCAAAGTGTCTGTGGCTGTAAGGCCATCTCAGACCACTTTTATCATCATTTTGATTAGTCAGAAATCTATGTATGTAAACTAAGAACCTGGGGGAAGATGGCAAACCCACAGAAACTTAAAGGGTAACTATATTTGCAGGTTAATTTTCAGAATAAGATGTATTGTGTGGATACATGAGGAATTACATTATTTCTGGCCATTATACAGTCATGGTTGAAAGTGTTCGCACCCTTTAAATTGATAAGGAAAATTACGTATTTCTCCTAGAAAATTATTGCAATTACACATGTTTGTTATACACGTTTATTTCCTTTGTGTGTATTGCAATATCACAAAAACAGAGAAAAATAGAAAAATTGGACATACAGTGGCACAGATGGGGTCATATACCAGGATGGGGACCATATACCAGGATGGGGCCATATACGAGGATGGGGGCTATATACAAGGATGGGGGCCATATACCAGAAAGGGGCCATATACCAAGATATGTCCATATTCCAGGCTGGAGCCATATACCAGGATGGAGGACATATACCAGGATGGAGGACATATACCAGTATTATGGCAATATACCAAGATGGGGGACACATACAAGGATGTAGGCACATATGCAAGGATGGGTGTTATGATTCGATAACCGAGGAGGATAATAGAAAAATAGGGTAGGCAACCAAACACCCAGAGAGGTTGGTAACTTAGCGGATTACAGACCCTTAAACTAACAACACAACTAGAATTAGCCGTGGGACGTACGTACGATGCCCTAGACGCCTCGACACAGCCAAAGAGTTAACTAAGCCTAAAGAGAGAAAGGGGAAAGCTAACTGCCCCGGAGAAGAGCCCCAAGGGAATAGGTAGCCCCCAAACATATATTGACGTTGAGACAGATGAAGTACAAAACACACGCAGAAAATAGAAAAAGCAAATGCTGGGCCCAAACTGTCTGGATAGAACAGGACAGGAAAGGATACTGTCTGCAAACCCGCAAAAACCCTAAGAAAAATTCTAACACGTCTGATATGCAAAAATACCGAGGCCACATGACCTCTCCCCCACTAAATCAGAACTCTGGTCTGAACTGGATGCAAAACAACAGATACTGAAATACCAAAGGAGACTAGAAATACAGAAAGACTGACATGAGCTGTGGCAAAGGAAAACAGAGTCCAGCACAGGTTCCCGCAGGGAGCCCGTCTGAACTCACACCAGCAAGGCAGGGAATAAATGCCACAGATTTAAACAGACAAAATAACTTATCTGAAAGATGCAGGACAAAGCAGGGAGCAAGCTCACTTCCAAAAGGCTCAGGAAGAAGACCAAATCACCGGCAACAACCAAGGGAAGGCTGCTCACTTAAATCTCCTCAGTCTGTAACACCTGATCTCCAATCATCCCCTTCAGGTGATTGACTTCTGTCTGCCAGACCAGCTCTATTACCAGCAGCAACCACCAGAGGGAGCCCAAACTCAGAAGCCAGATCAAAGGTGTTCACAACAGATGGGTGCCATATACCAGGAAGGAGATATAAACAAGACTGGGGCCATATAGCAGGATGGGGGCCATATACCAGGATGAGGGACACATACCGGGATAATGCGCCGATGAGCGGAAGTTCGGGGTGAGGTGAGTATCTGCGGTGGCAAGGAGAGGTGATTGCAGCCTGTCATCAGTATTACATTACAGGCTGCGATCACCGCTTACTACCGACCTGTTCCGAGCACAGGAGGGAAATCATCATGCTGCTGTGCTCTGAACACATAGAATAGGACGCAGCGCTGCGTGGGAGTGCAGAGAAGGTGAGCACAAGCATTTTTTGTTTTTTTTCTATGTATTGAATATATGGGGGCCATATACAAGAGTGGGGACATATACCAGGGTGGGGCCATATACCCGATATGGGCCATATACCCGATATGGGCCATATATCAGGATGGGGGACAAATGCCAGGATAGGGAAATATATTCCAAGATGGTAAGCATATACCAAGATGGGGGAAAATTTACCAGGGTGGGGCACATATACCAGAATGGGGGCCATGTATCAGGATGGGGCCATATACCAGCATGGGGCACATATACCAAGATGGGTGACATATACTGGGAATGGGACATATACCAGGATGGAGCCATATACCAGGATGAGAGACATATACCAGGATGGAAGCACATATACCATTATGGGGGCCATTTACTTGGATGGGGACATATACTAGGATGGGAGACGTATACCAGGATTGGGGATGTATACCAGGGTGGGTGGAGCTGCAGGACACTGAAGTAGGAAGCTGGGTGACAGTTAGAAAGCGGGGTAGAGGGAAGAGCGCCAGGGAGGCTAGTCCTGATCTGGCACACCCCAATAAGTTTGCAAAGTTGGCAGATGAGGGGGTTGTCAGTACAGGGGTAGCACTGCTGCAGCCAGGCATGTCCTCTGAAAGCCGGGGGAGTGTCTGCTCCAGTAAGGGGGGAATTAGGAGAGCAGGGCAGGCCAGACAGGTGCTGGTAGTGGGGGACTCAATTATTAGGGGAACAGATAGGGCAATCTGTCACAAAGACAGGGATCGTCGAACAGTGTGCTGCCTACCTGGCGCTCGAGTCCGACACATCGCTGATCGGGTTGACAGATTACTGGGAGGGGCTGGTGAGGACCCAGCGGTCATGGTGCACATTGGCACAAATGACAAAGTTAGAGGTAGGTGGAAGGTCCTTAAAGACGATTTCAGGGAATTAGGCTGCAAGCTTAAAGCAAGGACCTCCAACGTGGTATTTTCTGAAATACTGCCTGTACCACGTGCCACACCAGAGAGGCAACGGGAGATTAGGGAGGTTAATAAGTGGCTCAAGAATTGGTGTAGGAAGGAGGGGTTTGGGTTCCTGGAGAACTGGGCCGACTTCTCAGTTGGCTACAGGTTCTATGCTAGGGACGGGCTGCACCTCAATGGGGAGGGTGCAGCTGTGCTGGGGGAGAAAATGGCTAGAAGGTTGGAGGAGTCTTTAAACTAGGGACTGGGGGGAGGGTATTCATTTTATAGGAGGGGAAGGCAGTGCAGATAGAGACCTGGGCACAAATAATGAAATTGGGGGTGGGGGTGGCATGGGGGGTGGGGTTAGAACAGTTAATAATTTAAGAAAGAATAGAGGTTCACAGAGATACATAAAGTGCATGTATACTAATGCCAGAAGCCTCACCAACAAAATGGCGGAATTAGAATTAATTTTGCTGGAACATAATTATGACATGGTGGGGATATCTGAGACTTGGCTGGATGAGAGCCACGACTGGGCGGTTAATTTACAGGGCTATACTCTGTTTAGAAATGACCGTAAAAATAAGCGAGGTGGGGGTGTGTGTTTATATGTAAAATCATCCTTAAAACCCATCCTGCGTGATATCTGTGAATCTAATGAAGATGTAGAGTCTCTGTGGGTGGAGATTAGGGGAGGGGGGAAAAATAATAAATTACTGATAGGGGTTTGTTATAAGTCTCCTAAAATAATGGAAGCAACAGAGAATATCCTCGTAAAGCAAATAGATGAAGCAGCAACTCAAGGAGAAGTCATTATTATGGGGGACTTCAACTACCCTGAAATACATTGGGGAACAGAAACCTGTAGTTCCAGCAAAGGTAATAAGTTTTTGGCAACTATGAGAGACAATTACCTTTCACAACTAGTTCAGGACCCAACAAGAGGGGAGGCACTGCTAGACCTAATATTAACCAACAGGCCAGACCGCATATCAAATATAAGGGTTGGGGGTCACTTGGGTAATAGTGATCACAAAATAATAAGCTTTCATGTATCCTTTAATAAGATGTGTAGTTGAGGGGTTACAAGGACACTAAACTTCAGGAAGGCAAATTTCCAACGGATGAGAGATGATCTTGGTGCAATAAACTGGGACGATATCCTGAGACATAAAAATACACAAAGAAAATGGGAGACGTTTATTAGTATCCTGAATAGGACCAGTGCACAGTATATATGTGTAGCCCTGGTGTTAGGCACACGCAGTACCCTGGAGAGTGTGTGGCGAGACAGCAGTTTAATGCTAAATATTCATTCACTCAACATATACTAGACACACCCTTAGGGTAGTGGAGTTTACTCTTGAGGGAGTGGTCAAGGCGTATGTGTTAGAGTGATTTAGTCAGTTTCCTGTCCTTGGACAGAGTAGACGTGTCCAGTTTGAGCCTGTCATCAGTTCAGAAAGTGGAGGCTGGTACAGGTGGTTTAATTCACCTTAGCCTAGTCAGAGCTGTGCCCCACTGGAAGAAAGACTGAACTATCTATTAAGAGTCGAGCAAATCGAAGGGCAAAGTGGAAGGAAGATTATTGGAAAAGTGCGTTTGGCTTGGAAAAGTCCTGCACATTGCTACCGGTCACTGGGGACCGAAGGATCACTACTGTTTCAAGCATAGTGATAAGAAAACCAGGAATTTACCGGACCTTAGGTCGCGGCAAACAAGCCCCTTATAGTCAGTACGTAACTGGGGTCAGGGGGAGTGAAGACTTTGAATCAGTGCACGATAAGATAAGAATTCAGCTCCCTCGCAGGAAGGCTCCTAACACAAAGCTGACTGGGTGGTACAGCTATAGATTAGCTGGAGATATTGAGGGAACTACGCTTCAGGCTGGTTGTACTCATTGTATTGGAAGTAAAGGAGGCCCCTAACTTGTCCAGCTGCTGTCTCAAGATACACTCTCCTTGGATCAGCCTCCCTGGGACCTGCCTGAACATCTTACAAGTAAAGGTATGGAAAGACGCTGACCGTGTGAGACTGTGTTATTTACCTGCACCCGACTTCACTAACTTCATAGACCTGAGGGAAGAGCATGCCTGCACAATCCCTACCTAACTCCCGATCTGAGGGACCAGTCCCACCTGTAGGGGACCCGACATCTAGCTGCATCACCATCCCCTCAGAGATCTACAGCAGCGCTGGTATAAATTACCAGAATACTACAGGTGGCGTCACGAACTGTACATAAATCAATCCCCTGTAAATATATCCCCAACATACGCCAGACCGCCCGGGCCACAGACCGAGCCACAGCTACCTGTGACAATCCCCATAGACTTCTACGGGCTCGGCTCTGAGTACCCCATTGCCCTGGTAACCCACAATTGTGGTGGCGGGTCGACACAACTTGGCGTCACGAACAGGATGCGACACTCGCAGAATTGCGAGCCCTGTGTGCCTAAGGAATTGTTCTTGTGAAAAAGGACTGTTTGCACTTTTGGCGCCAAAATCGCCATTTTTGTCGCCATATTCGCGCCCTCAGGCGCTGGAGAAGAAGGTGGGCGTACCTTCGTGGGCGTCTACCCCCCTGTGGCGCGAAGAAAATGCCTGCCCTCTCAAAGTGCTATTACAACATGCGATCCTGCCCTACAGCAAAGGAGGTCCGCCTCCTCTTCACCTTCCCTGCGAGGAGGAGGAGACGCAAACCCCACCTCCACGGAAGAGACCGGATGTCTCCGCAGAAAGAAGAAAGAATCTTCTGGAACATCATGGAGGCAGGACGTGTGCAGCCGAGCAGGGAAGCGGAGGAAGGCAGGCCCCGTGCCCCAGCCAAGCTGCCACCAGCATCGGAGTTATCCGTGGTCCTGCACCTGCAGCAGGCGTTGCTAGAGATTCAAGAAGAAAATGCACGCCTGAAGAAGATGGTCCAGTATCAACCTGGCTTTGAAGAGATCGAGAGACGCCGGCGTACCCTGGAACAGCGGAGGCTGTGGGACACGGTGATCTCTCCCCTCAACGACCCCCCACGATTCCAGATACCGAAGAGTCTGCTGCCCAAGGCGAAGGAGCAACCGGAGGCTGCCCCCGAAAGTACCGATCCTGATCCCACCGGTGAAGCGGTGGAGGCGAAGGAGGTTGAGGAGGTATTGCCTGTTCCGGAACGCCCGCCCGGCCAGGAGGCCGCAGCAGATGATCGGTCCCCGGCAGGGACACCGGAGGGGTCCTGTCCGTCACTACCAGATGTGGACTGGGACGAGATGGCGCGCCTGGATGACGTCGCCTATACCGCCCAGTGGGAACAGGAATGGCAGAGTCGTGAGGAGAAGAAGAAACGCCAGCAGGAGGAAGAGCGGGAAACTCAGCGGAACCGTCAGCGACAATATGCAGAGCTGATCGCGGACAAAGAGAGTGTCCGGAGAGATAAAGGTACCCTGAGGGAACCGCGGCGGCAGGGGTGTGTGACTGAGTTCCAGCTCCGGAAGGGCTGGGGCTTTATCCGTGAACCGGGCCTCTACCCAGGGGTCTTTGTCAGCAGGCGTGATGTAGAATCCCACCTACCGCAAGGCCATCCCGGGAGGGACTTAGCCAATGGAGACATCGTCACATATACACGGCATTGGGGAATGAAGGGATGGTATGCCCTTAACGTCACCATCGTCCGTGACCCCGTCCCCGACGCAGGTACCGTCACCACTACCGCAGCGTCCCCGTCTCTAGATCAAGCAGTAACCGGCCGTGCCCCAGCATCGCCCCCTGCAAATTCATCGCAACTAGCGACCCAGAGTTCATCGCAAAAGAAAGTTATATCTTCATCGCAACATGCGACCCAGTCTCAATCGCAATCTATGACACGGTCCATATCCTTAACTGTGATTGAAACGCAATCGGTGTCACGTGAGGAGAATGTACCTGTTGCGCCCCTAGAGGTTCGCACAAGAACTGTGGCGACCCAGACCCTAATCGCAGCGCATGATTTGCTAGTCCTGGGATCTAGGGCCCATTGCATTGTTCCAGCCCCCGGGGTGGAAAATGTATTGGAAAGTGTATTATTTGAAAATGAATAGATAGAAAAGAAGAATCGGTGAGATCCATATCGGGTCTACCATAAGTAAAAAGTTTGAGAATGTTTTATAAAGTCTTGCATATATATTTCTAACCGTAGAATGCCCGGCTGGGTAAATAGTAACCAGAAAAAGTTTTGCACTTTAGTATAATAATGTGATATTATATCTATGTCTTTGGTTTTACAATGGACTTTGAGGTTGAGGACTATGCCAACCCAGAA
Organism: Oophaga sylvatica; assembly: GCA_033576555.1. Classification (NCBI taxonomy): domain Eukaryota; kingdom Metazoa; phylum Chordata; class Amphibia; order Anura; family Dendrobatidae; genus Oophaga; species Oophaga sylvatica. Next base: position 318,644,254 of record JARQOD010000003.1, read on the forward strand.
CTTATTTGTACATAGTTGCGCTTCGGTGCCTTATTTTGGTTTTACATAAACCAGCACAACTACCTCTGAATACAAAAACCCGTGTGGTGTGGCACTGAGTGAGGTCTGCATTTGGATGTCCTGCAGCCCACCCAGGACCTACGTTGAAGGTTTGGTGCGGGTCCTTCACAAGTATATTGTATATTTATTGAATGCTATTTAATACTTTTTGTATTTCTATAATGTTTGCAACGTTCAAGATATCCTCACCTCCCGGATGGGACGAACCAATGTTAATTGTTTAATGTTTTCATGCATAAACAAAATGTCTCTTTTGTATTTTACAGCCCGGGAGTGCTGTCTTTTACCATGGGGAATGTGTAGCCCTGGTGTTAGGCACACGCAGTACCCTGGAGAGTGTGTGGCGAGACAGCAGTTTAATGCTAAATATTCATTCACTCAACATATACTAGACACACCCTTAGGGTAGTGGAGTTTACTCTTGAGGGAGTGGTCAAGGCGTATGTGTTAGAGTGATTTAGTCAGTTTCCTGTCCTTGGACAGAGTAGACGTGTCCAGTTTGAGCCTGTCATCAGTTCAGAAAGTGGAGGCTGGTACAGGTGGTTTAATTCACCTTAGCCTAGTCAGAGCTGTGCCCCACTGGAAGAAAGACTGAACTATCTATTAAGAGTCGAGCAAATCGAAGGGCAAAGTGGAAGGAAGATTATTGGAAAAGTGCGTTTGGCTTGGAAAAGTCCTGCACATTGCTACCGGTCACTGGGGACCGAAGGATCACTACTGTTTCAAGCATAGTGATAAGAAAACCAGGAATTTACCGGACCTTAGGTCGCGGCAAACAAGCCCCTTATAGTCAGTACGTAACTGGGGTCAGGGGAGTGAAGACTTTGAATCAGTGCACGATAAGATAAGAATTCAGCTCCCTCGCAGGAAGGCTCCTAACACAAAGCTGACTGGGTGGTACAGCTATAGATTAGCTGGAGATATTGAGGGAACTACGCTTCAGGCTGGTTGTACTCATTGTATTGGAAGTAAAGGAGGCCCCTAACTTGTCCAGCTGCTGTCTCAAGATACACTCTCCTTGGATCAGCCTCCCTGGGACCTGCCTGAACATCTTACAAGTAAAGGTATGGAAAGACGCTGACCGTGTGAGACTGTGTTATTTACCTGCACCCGACTTCACTAACTTCATAGACCTGAGGGAAGAGCATGCCTGCACAATCCCTACCTAACTCCCGATCTGAGGGACCAGTCCCACCTGTAGGGGACCCGACATCTAGCTGCATCACCATCCCCTCAGAGATCTACAGCAGCGCTGGTATAAATTACCAGAATACTACAGGTGGCGTCACGAACTGTACATAAATCAATCCCCTGTAAATATATCCCCAACATACGCCAGACCGCCCGGGCCACAGACCGAGCCACAGCTACCTGTGACAATCCCCATAGACTTCTACGGGCTCGGCTCTGAGTACCCCATTGCCCTGGTAACCCACAATTGTGGTGGCGGGTCGACACATATACCCTATGGGAATAAACATGCTAGAATCAGGAGGAAACCACTATGGCTAAATAGAGCTGTAAGGGGCGCAATAAGGGACAAAAAGAAAGCGTTTAGGGAATTAAAGCAAGTAGGTAGTGATGAGGCATTAAATAAATACAGAAGACTGAATAAATTCTGTAAAAAGCAAATCAAGACAGCAAAGATTGAGGCAGAGAGACTCATTGCCAGAGAAAGTAAAAATAATCCCAAAATATTCTTTAACTACATAATAGCAAGAAACTAAAAAATGATAGTGTTGGTCCCCTTAAAAATAGTCTGGGTGAAATGGTGGACGAGGATGAGGAAAAAGCCAATATGCTAAATGACTTTTTTTCAACTGTATTTACACAAGAAAATCCCATGACAGATAACATGATCAGTGATAAAAAAATTTCTCCATTAAATGTCACCTGCTTAACCCAGCAGGAAGTACGGCGGCGTCTAAAAATCACTAAAATTGACAAATCCCCGGGCCCGGATGGGATACACCCCCGAGTACTGCAGGAATTAAGTACAGTTATAGATAGACCATTATTTTTAATCTTTAAAGATTCAATAATAACGGGGTCTGTACCACAGGACTGGCGTATAGCAAATGTGCCAATATTCAAAAAGGGGGCAAAAACTGAACCTGGAAATTATAGGCCAGTGAGCTTAACATCTACTGTTGGTAAAATCCTGGAGGGTTTTTTAAGGGATACTATATTGGAGTATCTGAGGCTGAATAACCTCATGACACAGTATCAGCATGGGTTTACGAGGGACCGTTCTTGTCAGACTAATCTGATAAGCTTTTATGAAGGGGTAAGTTCAGGACTGGACCAAGGGAATGCAGTGGACATGGTGTTCATGGACTTCTCAAAAGCTTTTGATACAGTGCCACACAAAAGGTTGATACATAAAATGAGAACAATGGGGATAGGGGAAAATTTGTGTAAGTGGGTTAAGAACTGGCTCATGGATAGAAAACAGAGGGTGGTTATTAATGGAGCACACTCGGACTGGGTCACGGTTAGCAGTGGGGTACCACAGGGGTCAGTATTGGGGCTGCTTCTCTTTAACATATTTATTAATGACCTTGTAGGGGGCATACAGAGTAGTATTTCAATATTTGCAGATGACACTAAACTCTGCAGGGTAATAAATACAGAGGAGGATAATTTTATATTACAGGAGGATTTATGTAAACTAGAAGCTTGGGCTGATAAATGGCAAATAAGCTTTAATGGGGATAAATGTAAGGTCATGCACTTGGGTAGAACAAATAAGATGTATAATTATGTGCTTAATTGTAAAACACTGGGCAAAACTGTCACTGAAAAAGACCTGGGTGTATGGGTGGACGACAAACTCACATTTAGTGGCCAATGTCAGGCAGCTGCTGCCAAGGCAAATAAAATAATGGGATGCATTAAAAGAGGCATAGATGCTCATGAGGAGAACATAATTTTACCTCTATACAAGTCACTGGTGCGACCACACTTAGAATACTGTGTGCAGTTCTGGTCTCCGGTGTATAAGAAAGAAATAGCTGAACTGGAGCATGTGCAGAGAAGAGCAACCAAGGTTATTAGAGAACTGGGGGGTCTGCAATACCAAGACAGGTTATTACACTTAGGGTTATTTAGTTTGGAAAAACGAAGGCTTAGGGTGATCTTATTACAATGTATAAATATATGAGGGGACAGTACAAAGACCTTTCTAATGATCTTTTTACTCTTAGACCTGTGACGGGGACAAGGGGGCATCCTCTACGTCTGGAGGAAAGAAGGTTTAGCCATAATCACAGACGCAGATTCTTTACTGTAAGAGCAGTGAGACTATGGAACTCTCTGCCGTCTAATGTTGTAATGAGTGAATCCTTACTAAAATTTAAGAAGGGACTGGACGCCTTTCTTGAAAAGTATAATATTACAGGCTATATTCACTAGTTTCCTAGATACTGTGTTGATCCAGGGAGCTAGTCTGATTGCCGTATGTGGAGTCGGGAAGGAATCTTTTTCCCCAATGTGAAGCTTACTGTTTACCACTTGGGTTTTTTTTGCCTTCCTCTGGATCAACATGTTAGGGCAGGTTAGGATAGGATATGGGTTGAACTAGATGGACTTAAAGTCTTCCTTCAACCTTACTAACTATGTTACTATGTTACTATGTTACATTTAATTTATTCCTCCCTGTCCCTACTCTCCTCTCTATTGTTGTTATCCCTGTTTTCTCTTTGTCTTGTTTACCTTACATTTCTGTGTTATGCCTCATGGAGTGTGGGAGGGGACAGATCAGGGTTTAACAGGAGCATAGTAAAGTTGTAGACTCAGGTCTTCATACCTTCAGGAGTCCTTCCAGGACAGTGATAGTTGGTTCCCAGTTCCAGTGACAGTTCGAGGCCCCCCTTCCTTACCGAAGACCGTCACAGAGTCATGCTAGCACATGTCCAGACCGTTTGAAGTTGACAAAAGACCATCAGGATGATCCAAAGGAGGCATGGGAGAAGGTCATGTGGTCAGATGAGACTAAACTAAAAGTTATTAGCTTCAACTCCACTCGCTGTGTTTGGAGGAAGAACAAGGATGAGTACAACCCACAAAACAATGTCTCAACCGTAAAGCATGGTGGGGAAACATCATACTTTGGGGGTGCTTTTCTGCAAAGAGGACATAAAGACTGCACCATATTGAAAGGAGGATGGATGGGGTCATGTATCTTGAGATTTAGGCCAACAACCTCCTTCCCTCAGTAAGAGCATTGAAGATGGGTCGTGGCTGGGTCTTCCAGTATGACAATGACGCGAAACACACAGCCAGGGCAATTAAAAAGTTTCAAGGTCCTGGAGTGGCCTAGTCAGACTCCAGACCTGAACCCAATAGAAAATCTTTGGAGGGAGCTGAAACTCAATGTTCTCCAGTGACAGCCCCAAAACCTGAAAGATCTGGAGAAGATCTGTATGGAGGAGTGGGCCAAAATCCCTGCTGCAGTGTGTGCAAACCTGGTCAAAACTACAGAAAACGTCTGACCTCTGTAATTGCAAACAAAGGTTTCAGTACCAAATATTAAGTTCTGTTTTTCTATTGTATCAAATACTTATTTCATGCAATAAAATGAGAATTATGTAAAAATAATACAATTTGATTTTCTGGATTTTTTTAAGATTCTGTCTCTCACAGTTAAAGTGTACTTATGATAAAAATTACAGACCTCTCCATTCTTTTTGTAGGTGGGAAAACTTGCAAAATTGGCAGTGTATCAAATACTTATTTTTTCCACTGTATACCAGGATGAGGGACATATTCCAGGATGGGGAACGTATTTTGGGATGTGGGACATATATACCAGAATTGGGCCATATACCAGGATGTGAGACATATACCAAGATGAGGAACATGTACCAGAATGAAGAGCATATACCAGGATGAACAACATATACCAGGATGGGGACATACTCCATGATGGGGACAAATACCAGGATAGAGGGGCCATATACCAGTAAAGGGACATATACCAGGATGGGAGACATATACCAGGATGGGGAAATATGCCAGGATTGAGAAATATACCATGATGGAGGACATATGCAAGGATGAGGCAATGGGGATCTGGACATATACCAGGATGGGAGACATATATACCAGGATAGGAGACATGTGCCAGGATGGGGAACATATACCAGGATGGGGGACATAAACCAGGATGCACTATATGGGACACATTATACTGTGTGGTACTATATGGGGCTATTATACTGTGCAGCACATTATAGTGTGGGGCACTATATGGGGCCATTATATTGTGGAACACACTATACTGTGGGGCACTATATGAGACCAATATACTGTGGAGCACTATATGGGGACATTACACTGTGGGGCACAATATACTGTGGGGCACTATATGAGGCCATTATACTGTACGGTATTATATGGGGCCATTATACCGTGGGCCACAATATACTTTGAGGGCCATTATACTGTGGTGCACTATATGAGGCCATTATACTGTGTGGTATTATATGGGGCCATTATACTGTGGGCCACAATATACTTTGAGAGCCATTATACTGTGTTGCACTATATGAGGCCATTATACTGTGAGGCACATTATACAGTGTGGCACTATATGAGGCCATTATGCTGTGAGGCACATTACACTGTGTGGCACTATATGAGGCCATTATGCTGTGAGGCACTACATGGGTCATTATACTGTGAGGCACATTATACTGTGTGGCACTATATGAGGCCATTATGCTGTGTGGCACAATATGGGGCCATTATACTGTGGGGCACTACATGGGACCATTATATTTTTGGGCACTAATCCATGGGGCACTATTATACTTATGGGGTACTATATGGGGCCATTATCTTATATGGGATTGCCATTATACTGTGGGACACTATATAAGGCCACATTTGTTATGTTTCGGTAGCTGAGGAGAAACTGCAAAAAATAGCCAAAGTAGCAAAACACCAGAGAGGCTGGAAACTATTGGATTGCAGTAACCTAAACTAACCGCCACACTAGAAGTAGCCGTGGAGCGTACCTACGGTGATCCTAGATGCCTCGTCACAGCCGGAGAGATAACTACACCTAAAGGCAGAAAGATGAAAGCTATCTGCCCCGGAGCAGAATCCCCAAAGAAATAGGAAGCCCCCGAACATGTAATGGCGGTTAGACAAGAAGAAAACACGGACACAGACAGAAAATAGAATGAGCAAACGCTGGGGCCCAATCTGTCTAGAAAGAAAAGTATAGGAAAGAATTCTGACTGCAACCCAAAAAAACCCTGACAAAAATACCAACACTTCTGATTAACAAAAAAAAAACCTGAGATCACACAATCTCTACTGTTGTGAATATGCTGGAGGCGGCTTCTGAGCTGGGACTCCCTCCGGTGGTTGCTGAGGGTAATGAACTGATTACCGAATGGCCTTCAGCTGCCGCTGAATGGTAGGATATAAGTGGCCTGAGTTCCCAGCAGCCTTTTTTTTTCTCTGTTTGATTTTCTCTGCTGGTTTGCTGCTTGCAGTGGACTGCAGCCTGTCCCCTTTTGGGGTCTGGCGCTGCAATTGTGCAAACAGAGCAAAACTGCAAACACAAAATGAGCACAATTGCAGCGCAAGACCCCAAAAGGGGACCAGGCTGCAGTCCACTGCAAGCAGCAAACCAGCAGTGAAAATCCAACAGAGGAAAAAAAAAAAAAAAACACTTATCTGAATGAGAGTAGGAAAACAAGCTGTGCTCCAAGCAAGAGCAGGAGGAACAATTGATTACCGGCAAGGTTGCTGGGAACTCAGGTCACTTATATCATACCATTCAGAGCCAGCTGAAGGCCATTCAGTAATTAGTTCATTACCCTCAGAAACCACCGGAGGGAGCCCCAGCTCAGAAGTCGCCTCCAAGGTATTCACAACACACATTATACTGCGTGGCACTATATGAGGCCATTATGCTTTGAGGCATTATATGGGGAAATTATACTGTGGGGAATTATATGGGGCCATTATACTATGGGGCACTATATGGGGCCATTATACTGTGGGACATTATATAGTGCCATTTTACTGTGGGGCAATATATAAGGTCATTATACTGTGAGGTACATTATACTGTGGAGCACTATATGAGGCCATTATACTGTGTGGCATTATATGGGGCCATTATACTGTGGGGAACTATATGGAGCCATTATACTATGGGGTACTATATGAGGCCATTATACTGTGATGCACTATATGAGGTCATTGTCAATAATTACATAATTTTAATCTATGTGTGGTTATATTCTTGTATTCTGCACAGTCATGGCCAAAAGTTTTGAGAATGACAGAAATATTATATTTTCACATGATCTGCTGCCCTCTGGTTTTTATGTGTGTTTGACAGATGTTTTTATCACAGACAGAAATATAATAATTGCAAACATATGAGTAACAAAAGCTTATATTGACAGTTAGAATGAGTTAATGCAGCAAGTCAATATTTGCAGTGTTGACCCTTCTTCTTCAGGACCTCTGCAATTCTCCCTGGCATGCTCTCAATCAACTTCTGGACCAAATCCTGACTGATAGCAGTCCATTCTTGCACAATCAATGCTTTCATTTTGTCAGAATTTTTAGGTTTTTGTTTGTCCACCAGTCTCTTTATGATTGACCACAAGGTCTCAATGGGATTAAGATCTGGGGAGTTTCCAGGCCATGGACCCAAAATCTCTATGTTTTGTTCCCTGAGCCATTTAGTTATCACCTTTGCTTTATGGCAAGGTGCTCCATCATGCTGGAAAAGGCATTGTTGATCGCCAAACTGCTCTTGGAGGGTTGGGAGAAGTTGCTCTTGGAGGACATTCTGGTACCATTCTTCATTCATGGCTGTGTTTTTAGGCAAGACTGTGAGAGAGCCAATTCCCTTGGCTGAGAAGCAACCCCACACATGAATGGTTTCAGGATGCTTAACAGTTGGCATGAGACAAGACTGGTGGTAGCGCTCACCTTGTCTTCTCCGAATGAGACATTTTCCTGATGTCCCAAACAATCGAAAAGGGGATTCATCGGAGAAAATAACTTTACCCCAGTCCTCAGCAGTCCACTGCCTGTACCTTTTGCAGAATATCAGTCTGTCCATGATGTTTTTTCTGGAGAGAAGTGGCTTCTTTGCTGCCCTCCTTGAGACCAGGCCTTGCTCCAAGAGTCTCCGCCTCACAGTGCGTGCAGATGAACTCACACCTGCCTGCTGCCATTCCTGAGCAAGCTCTGCACTGCTGGTAGCCCGATCCCGCAGCTGAAACACTTTTAAGAGACGGTCCTGGCGCTTGCTCGTCTTTTTTGGGCATCCTGAAGCCTTTTTGGCAACAATGGAACCTCTCTCCTTGAAGTTCTTGATGATGCGATAGATTGTTGACTGAGGTGCAATCTTTCTAGCTGCGATACTCTTCCCTGTTAGGCCATTTTTGTGTATTGCAATGATGACTGCACGTGTTTCTTTAGAGATAACCATGGTTAACAGAAGAGAAACAATGATGCCAAGCACCAGCCTCCTTTTAAAGTGTCCAGTGGTGTCATTCTTACTTAATCATGACAGATTGATCTCCAGCCGTGTCCTCATCAACACCCACACCTGTGTTAATGGAGCAATCACTGAAAAGAGGTTAGCTGGTCCTTTAAGGCAGGGCTGCAATGATGTTGAAATGTGTTTTGGGGGATAAAGTTCATTTTCTAGCCAAATATTGACTTTGCAAGTAATTGCTGTTAAGCTGATCACTCTTTATAACATTCTGGAGTATATGCAAATTGCCATTAGAAAAAGTGAAGCAGTAGACTTTGTAAAAATTAGTATTTGTGTCATTCTCAAAACTTTTGGCCATGACTGTATTATGTATTTTGAGATTTAATAAAGTTGTATATTTTTTCACATATTGCTGTGTGGAGTTCAGTGTAATTATCGGTATTGCTATTGAATTTTTGAACTCTGTAGTAGTTCCAATGTTTGGTATGGGCATTTGTACATTCTAAAGTATGCCTTATATAGTGACTTAAACAATTCTGTTAAATATATGAGGTCATTGTGTAGTATGTTGATTTTTTATATTATAAGCAATGATGATGCAGTGATTTAGTTCGGCCACCAGAGGTCACCTTTGACTAACAGACAAAAAACTCTGGAAACAGGAGCCTGTTTGAGAGACTGTGAGGAATCCAGCGCCTGAAGTATTCTTGTTTGGACAGTGTGATTCAAAATGAGAGCGACTCCTGTGAGTAAACTGAGAAGTGTGACCGGTCATCAACTGTGTAGGGATAGTTAGGGATAGCTAGATAGAAGTCGCAGCATATTCAAGGACACTCTTGTTACTAAGAATTGCATATGAACTGATAGAGACTGTGTGAATTCTTGTGTATCAAGATGCTGGCTGTGAAATACTACTGGAACTGATTGGGAACTTCATCTGTATCTGAAGATTTGGTGTCCTGGAAAGCTGTTTTAATTCCGGTGGCTGGATGTATGTATAACACGTTCAATATTGTTTACTGTTGAGTATATTCTGTGAAGGTGTATGTTCTGAGCGCTCACTAATAAGACAGTGCACTGTGTACATACTGTGCTGGTTTAAGTGATTTATCGGGTAGATATACAGTACAGACCAAAAGTTTGGACACACCTTCTCATTCAAAGATTTTTCTGTATTTTCATGACTATGAAAATTGTAGAATCACACTGAAGGCATCAAAACTATGAATTAACACATGTGGAATTATACATTACACTTTACAAAAAAGTGTGAAACAACTGAAAATATGTCTTATATTCTAGGTTCTTCAAAGTAGCCACCTTTTGCTTTGATTACTGCTTTGTGCGCAGAAAAGGTGAACGGCTGGACTCTACATGCCTGGTTCCCACCGTGAAGCATGGAGGAGGTGGTGTGATGGTGTGGGGGTGCTTTGCTGGTGACACTGTTGGGGATTTATTCAAAATTGAAGCGGTGAGCGGTCCAGCTCACCCCAAACCATCTCGATTGGGTTCAGATATGGTGACTGTGGAGGCCAGGTCATCTGGCGTAGCACCCCATCACTCTCCCTCTTTGTCAAATAGCCCTTACACAGTCTGGAGGTGTGTTTGGGGTCATTGTCCTGTTGAAAAATAAATGATGGTCCAACTAAACGCAAACCGGATGGAATAGCATGCTGCTGCAAGATGCTGTGGTAGCCATGCTGGTTCAGTATGCCTTCAATTTTGAATAAATCCCCAACAGTGTCACCAGCAAAGCCCCCCCACATCATCACACCTCCTCCTCCATGCTTCACGGTGGGAACCAGGCATGTAGAGTCCATCCATTCACCTTTTCTGCGTGCATAGCAGTAATCAAAGTAAAAGGTGGCTACTGTGAAGAACCTAGAATATAAGACATATTTTCAGTTGTTTCACACTTTTTTGTAAAGTGTAATGTATAATTCACATGTGTTACTTCATAGTTTTGATGCCTTCAGTGTGATTCTACAATTTTCACAGTCATGAAAATACAGAAAAATCATTGAATGAGAAGGTGTGTCCAAACTTTTGGTCTGTACTGTATATATATTTTAAAGGGAAAACAGGGTACCCGTGACCTAATGTAATTTAGGCTGGAGGCGGGTGTAAGATTGTATACCTGAGGGAACCACGTGTCACAGTCGTGGTAAAACCCCATGGTTAAAGGAGAGAATGGCATAGTCTTGGGGTAGTCTGTTTCCTGTCCGTGAAGCTGGCACTTGGGATTTCTCAGGCTGCATAATTTGTTTTGTGTGGTTCGTGGCTGTTGTGGCGCATATTTTGTTGGGAGATAGAATCCTGTTATTCTTTGCACCAGTTATAAAAAAAAAAGTTGGTTTAATTTTATATTGTGTTCTGAGTCGTTCATAGAGGCGCCGTATTCCAATCTCGAACAACGACCGGCATACTGGCCGTTACATTTATACTGTGGGGCAAATTATACTGTGGAATACTATATGAGGCCATCATACTTTGGGGCACATTATACTGCGGGGCAATATATGAGGCCATTATACTGTGGAGCACTATGTGAGGCACATTACAGTATGGTGCTGTATATAGGGCCATTATATTATGCTGTACTATATGGGGCTATTATACTGTAGGGCACTATATGGGCCATTATACTGTGGGGCACATTATACTGTGGGGTATTATATGAGGCCATTATATTATGGAGCACTATGTGAGGCACAATATAGTGTGATGGATTATATGGGGCCATTATACTGTGGGGCACTGTATGGGGCACATTATACTGTTATTATTATTATTCATTTTTATAGCGCCATTTATTGCATGGCGCTTTACATGTGAGAGGGGGCGAATATAGACAAGTACAATAAATATGAGCAATACAGGACACACATAAGTACAGAAGGAGAGAGGACCCTGCCCGAGAAGGCTCACAATCTACAGCACTATATGGGGCCATTATACTGTGGGGCACTGTATGGGGCACATTATACTGTTGAGCAACATATAGGGCCATTATACTGTGGGGCACTATATAGGGCCATTATACTGTGGGGCACTATATTGGGCCATTATACTGTGGGGCACAATATGGGGCACATTATACTGTGGGGAACATTATACTATGAAGTACTATATGTGGCCATTATACTGTGGAGCACTATATGGAGCCATTACACTGTGGAGCACCATATGGGGCCATTATACTGTGGGGTAGTATATGGGGTCATTATATTGTGGGGCAGATTATACTGTGGGACACTATATGCGGACATTATCCTGTGGGGGACACTTTAAGGCCGGGATCACACATGCGAGTAAGTCGTCCGACACTCGCATGTGAAATCCCAGCTCTGGTGCCGGCACTCGGGAGTGGAGCGTGCGGCTGCATGTATTTCTATGCAGCCGCGCGCTCCACTCCCGAGTGCCGGCGCCAGAGCTGGGATTTCACATGCGAGTGTCGGACGACTTACTCGCATGTGTGATCCCGGCCTTATGTGAAAGATAGCGATGACTTTTCCTCTGACACCACCGCGCATGCACGGAGTGGCGATTTTTGATTGGACACATACTGACATGCCCAATAGATACTATTGAATGCCGACAGCGGCGCAGTTTTGAATAATATGATGGGGTGAGTCATTGGATTAAAATGCGATACACATGTGGACTAATTAATAATTATTTTTTTCTGATAAATTCTATGTGTTGTATGTACTTCTATTGCTCGTAATGCACTGTCCTGAATTTTAATATGAAATCATGATTATGCACTGTTGCCCATTTGAATTGTAGGCTCATGGCTTGGGAGAGACATCAACTGTAGGTTGATAGCTCAAGAGAGGTATGTACAGTAGAACAGGGACCCTTCAGAGGGAGGTCACCTTGCTTGATGGGCACATATGAATTTGCCAATTTATGCGCTAAGAACCTTCATTTTGTATGTACACCTTATTACTGAACAATAAGACAGTTTAGATTCAAGGTCTTCAGTGTTTGCATTTATCTTGGCTCATACAGAGTGCTGCTGTGTTTTCTTTTTCTATTTATCTATCTATTATCTATCTGTCGGTCTACATAGCTATCTATCTATTTATCATCTATATATCTATTATATAGCTATCTATCTATAAATATGTATCACATATCGATCTCCTATCTATCTAGGACCATTATACTGTATGGTGCACTATGTGGTACCCATTGGACTATATGGGGAATCTGGGGGGTTCAATAGGACAAAATTACTTTGTAAGGACTGCAAAGTTATGAGAATATTTTTTTTGGGGGGATTAATATGTGACCCTGCTCTGTCCACTTCTATAGGAATAGTAATGTAGTAAACGGAATGGGCTAACACATTACACTACTTCTCCCATAGAAGTAGACAGAGCGGGTAACGCATTACATCACAGCTCCCTTAGAAGTGGACAGAGCGGTGTCAAACATTACACCACTTCTCCCTTAGAAAGGTGTGACCCTGCTCTTTCTACTTCTATGGGAGCAGTGCTGTAATGCGTGACCCCCGCTACATCCACTTCTATGGGAGCAGTGATTTAATGTGTGACCCTGCTCCCTCTATTTCTATGGGAGCAGTGGTGTAATGTGTGACCTCCGCTCCATCCAGTTCTATGGGAGCAGTGGTGTATTGTGTGACCCCCTCTGTCTACTTCTATGGAAGCAATAATATAGCGGACGGAGCGGTGTCACACATTACATCACTGCTCCTATAGAAGTGGATGGAGCAGGGTTACATGTTACATACATTAGATACTGCCTATCTAATCCCATCCTGTGTGATACACTCCGCTGAGCTCAACATCTAATCCCATCAGGTGATAAACTACAATCAGGCTTGTATCTAATCCCAGCGTGTGTTACTGTAAGTGTATCTAATCGTGCATGTGAAACACTCCTCGTATCTAACCCTAGCTTATGATACAGCGAGCAGCACCAACTAACAGAATCGGTTCTGCCGACCATCCTTGCTGACACTGTCTAGTTGTCAGAAATACTGGCAGTCAACAACAAAAAGGCTCCTCACTGTGATCCTAAACTTCATCCTTTCTTATCTTTATGCAAACAGTCAGAAGGGGGCAGGGAGCAGTGATCAGACCCCGCCCATATTTACTGCAGTCGTAATGTGAGCTAGTTGTACACTAGGTTTACATTTTTTCAGTTGTTGAAAAAATATTTTTTTGTGCACCTTCCCTTTAAGTAGTTCGGCCATTATATTGTAAGTCACAGGGACACTGAAGAAGATCACATAATAGGAGCCCACAGCTCAATAATGTTGTGATACTGAAGATCTCACCGATAGTGTTTGTAGAGAAACTGCAACCATGTATGTGATACTTTATAGCAGAGACATCAAGTATGACCACATTTAAATGCACCAAATATGGACGGAAACAGACTAAGGCCTCTTTCAAATGTGTGTCCTGTTCATGTGGTGACAGTTTTCACTCATACCGGAGACACTCACACACATAAACCCATTCAAGTAAATGGGTCTGTGCACATGTCAGTGTGTTTCTACGGACCATGTTTCTGTGGGCAAAACACCATGACATGCCACAAAACGTCCCACACATGTGCACACGGATGACACACAGATGACATCCATGTGTCATCAGTGTGACACATACCGGGGCCTGGGAAGCAGCGGTACAGTTCACTCTGTTCCCTGAAGACCGCTCTCATCATTCTCCACTGCTCTGCCGACGATCAGCACGAGCAGGGGAGAATGTTGAGAGTTATATTTAACTGATAACACCGAGAGCAGGCGGCAGCTGATGGGAGTATTCATCAGCCGCCGCCTGTGCTATAAATAAATGTAAAAAAAGGCATGGACCCCCATGTATTTTTGATAGCCAGCCAGGCAAAACTGACAAGGCAAGTGGGAAGAGGCGGGCAAAGTGCCAGAATTGGCGCATCTAATAGATGCGCCTTTTCTGGGCGGCTGCCTGCGATCTTCTATTTTTAGGCTGAGGTGGTCAATATCCATGGCCCTTTACCAGCCTGAGAATACCAGTCCCCAGCTATCGGCTTTAGCAATGCTGGTTGTCAAACATGGGGAAACTCCGGCGTTTTTTAAAATTATTTATTGAAATAGTTTAAAAAACTGTGGGGCCCCCTCTATTCTTGATAACGAGCCTTGCTGAAGCTGACAGCTGAGGGTTGCAGCCCGAAGCTGTCAGTTTTGCCTGGCTGGTTATAGAAAATACAGAGAAATCCAAGCCTTTTTTTATTTATTTTCTTATACACAGGCGGCAGCTGATGAATACTCCCATCAGCCGCCGCCTATTCTCGCTGTTTTATTAGTGGCAATAGGTGTAGTCTGATGGGAGTAAAAGTCCCATCAGCTGCCACCTGTTCTTGGTGTTATAATTTGAATATAACTCTAAACATTGAGAGCGGTCTTCAGCACCCGGCGCCAGGGAACAGCTTTAACCCCTTATTGACAGAGCCATTTTTCAGGTTAATGACGGGCCAATTTTTACAATTCTGACCACTGTCAATTTATGAGGTTATAACTCTGGAACGCTTTAACAAATCCAGCTGATTCTGAGAATGTTTTTTCGTGACATATTGTACTTCACGTTAGTGGTAAAAAATTTTTTATATGACTTGCTTTTATTTATGAAAAAAACGGAAATATGGCAAAAATTTTGAAAATTTATCAATTTTCAAACTTTCAATTTTATGCCCTGAAATCAGAGAGATATGTCACACAAATTTCTTAATAAATAACATTTCCCACATGTCTACTTTACATCAGCACAATTTTGGTAACAAATTTTTTTTTGTTACGAAGTTATAAGGGTTAAAAGTTGACCAGCGATTTCTCATTTTTACAACACCATTTTTTTTAGGGACCACATCAAATTTGAAGTCACTTTGAGGGGTCTATATGATAGAAAATACCCAAAAGTGACACCATTCTAAAAACTGCACCCCTCAAGGTGCTCAAAACCACATTCAAGAAATATATTAACCCTTTACTTGCTTCACAGGAGCTGAAGCAATGTGGGAGGAAAAAATTAACATTTAACTTTTTTTGCAAAATCTTTACTTCGGAACCAATTTTTTTTATTTTCACAAGTGTTAAAAGAAAAAATGAACAAAAAAATTTGTTGTGCAATTTCTCCTGTATACGCCGATACCCCATATGTGGGGGTAAATCACTTTTTGGGCGCACGGCAGAGGTCTCAAGGGAAGGAGCACCGTTTGACTTTTTCAACGCAGAATTGGCTGGACGCCATGTCGCGTTTAGAGAGCCCCTGATGTGCCTAAACAGTGGAAACCCCCAACAAGTGAGCCCACTTTGGAAACTAGACCCCTTAAGGAACTTATCTAGATGTGTGGTGAGCACTTATAAACTTCTGTGAAGCACTTGGAGGTTCAAACGTAGAGCCGTGAAAATAAAAAATCTAATTTTTTCCATAAGAACGATCTTTTCACCCTAATTTTTATTTTCCCAAGGGTAACAAGACCTCAGGTTTTTGTGCAATTTGTCCTGAGCATGCTGATACCCCATATGTGGGGGTAAACCACTGTTTGGGTGCATGGCAGAGCTTGGAAGGGAAGGAGCGCCGTTTGACTTTTTCAATGCAGAATTGGCTGGACGCCATGTCGCGTTTGTAGAGGCTCTGATGTGTCTAAACAGTGGAAACCCCCCACAAGTGACCCCATTTTGGAAACTAGACCCCATAAGGAACTTATCTAGATGTGTGATGAGCACTTTGAACCCCCAAGTGCTTCACAGAAGTTTATAACGCCCGGGCGTGAAAATAAAAAATCATATTTTTTCCACAAACCTGATCGTTTAGTCCCCAATTTTTTATTTTCCCAAGGGTAACAGGAGAAATTAGACCACAAAAGTTGTTGTCCAATTTGTCCTGAGTACGCTGATACCCCATATGTGGGGGGACCACTGTTTGGGTACACGGCAGGGCTTGGAAGGGAAGGAGCGCCGTTTGACTTTTTCAAACCAAAATTGGCTGGAATTGAAATTGGACGCCATGTCGCGTTTGGAGAGCCCCTGATGCGCCTAAACAGTGGAAACCCCCCACAAATGACACTATTTTGGAAACTAGACCCCTTAAGGAACTTATCTAGATGTGTGATGAGCACGTTGAACCCCCAAGTGCTTCACAGAAGTTTATAACGTAGAGCCGTGAAAATAAAAAATAATTTTTTTCCTCAAAAATGATTCTTTAGTCCCTATTTTTTTATTTTCCCAAGGGTAACAGGAGAAATTGGACCCCAAAAGTTGTTGTGCAATTTTTCATGAGCACGCTGATACCCGATATGTGGGGTGGAACCACTGTTTGGGCGCATGGGAGAGCTTGGAAGGGAAGAAGCGCCATTTTGTAATGCAGACTTTGATGGAATGTTCTGCGAGTGTCATGTTGTGTTTGCAGAGCCCTTGATGTGCCTAAACAGTAGAAACCCCCTGCAAGTGACACCATTTTGGAAACTAGACCCCCCAAGAAGCTTATCTAGATGTGTGGTGAGCACTTTGAACCCCCAAGTGCTTCACAGAAATTTATAAACGCAGAGGCGTGAAAATAAAAAATCATTTTTTTCCTCAAAAATGATTTTCTTAGCCAGCTATTTTTATTTTCCCAAGGGTAACAGGAGAAATTAGAACCCAAAAATTGGTGTGCAATTCGTCCTGAGTACGGTGATGCCCCATATGTTGGGGTAAACCACTGTTTGGGCGCACGGCAGGGCTCAGAAGGAAGGGAGCGCCATTTGACTTTTTGAACGCCACGTCGTGTTTGGAGACCCCCTGATGTGCCTAAATAGTGGAAACCCCTCAATTCTAGCTCCAACCCTAACCCCAACACACCGCTAACCCTAATCCCAGCCCTAACCCTAATCCTAACCCTAATTCCAACCCTAATTGTAACCCTAACCCTAATTGTAACCCTAACCCTAATTATAACCCTAACCCTAAGGCTAGGTTCATTTTGCGTTTTACCAGCCCGTTCAACACATAGCGTTGACGGGCTGGTAACGGTATAGCATAACGCGATCGCGTTATGCTATACCCACTAGTGCAAAGGAATCAGCAGATGATTCATCTGCGCTAGCGGTGACGGAGCCCAGACGCTGCAGGCCGTGTCTGAGGCTCCGTCACTGAATGACGGCACGTCGCGAACGCATGCCGCTTTACGGCATGCATCGCGATGCACCCTCAAATGGGGGTGAATGGCAGCGTTAACGGACTGCGTTACACCGCGTTATACTGCGGTGTAACGCAGTCCATCTAACGGACTGCCATAGCGCAGTATGAACCCAGCCTAACCCTAATGCTAACCCTAACCCTAATTATAACCCTAACCTTAGCCCTAACCCTAACGGAAAAATTAAAATAAATACAATTTCTATATTTTATTATATGTCCCTAACTAAGGGGGTGATAAAGGGGGGTTTATGTACTGTTTTTTTTATTTTGATCACTGTGATAGTTTATCACAGTGATCAAAATGTACTTTTGGAGAATGAATGAGTTTATTTTTTGAATCTGCCGCCATTTTTTTTTTCAGTAAGAAGACGCCGAGGATCGCAGGCCAGGGGGAGCTGACGGAGGACAGGGGAGGATCCGAGGACAGGGGGAGGATCGGAGGACACAGATGGTACCCCTACAGGTACAGGGGGGGATTGGGGGTACCAGGACACTATTTTTCACCACTCTGATGTGCGATCACATCAGAGGGGAGAGAAATCTTTTTTTTTTTACGTTCGCCGTTATACTCAGTATAACGGCGATCGCGACACCGGGGTCGGTAAATACCGACCCGGATCATGTTCTCTGGGGTCTCGGCTACCCCCGGTAGCCGAGACCCCGGAGAAAATTGCCCAAGGCCCCCCAACACATCGCGGCGGGCGCACTAAGCATGCGGCCGCCATTTTCTCGCCCACCGGGGGACACAGGAGGGCCCTGGGGCCACAAGGGGAGGATCGGGGGCCACAAAGGGGGGATCGGGGACCCTTTTTCTCTCTCCTCTGATGTCCAATCACATCAGAGGAGAGAGAAATTAAATGGCACATTATTTTTTGTTGTTGTTGCGATCGCCGTTATAGGGTTAATAACGGCGATTGCAACACCGGGGTCAGTAAAAACCAACCCGATTCATGTTCTCTGGGGTCTCGGCTACCCCCGGCAGCCGAGAACCTGGAGAAAATCCAACTGCGGGGGGCGCTATAGGCTTTTTGCACAGCTCCGTTAATTAACGGCGCTGTGGTTTAAGTACCCTTAATGACCGCCGTGAAAAGGTGTATTGGCAGTCGTTAAGGGGTTAACAGTATCGCTGCTTCCCAGGTGAGCGGTACGTGTGGCAATGACGTGGTACATGGGTGGCACACATATGCCACAAGTATGACACACCGTCACTGATTATCCCGTTACTTGTTTTTCTGTTACCGGAAATATCAGGATATGTGAAACCGGCCTTTGGGACATTGATTTGGCATGGCATAATCTTCTGGGAGCCAGAGTGTTGTGCAGAGTGGTGGGGTCTCTAAATGTTATGCAGGGTCGGTTGCATAACTTATAGATAAGGATCATTTAGTATTGATTCTTCTGAAATGCAATTGTCCAGCAATAAATTTATAAACAATGTTAAATTTAAAGGGATTTTTGGCATCGCCTTTACTGTTATTTTGCAAGGAAAAGTATAGGTGACATCAAAAATTCCATTAAATTTAACTTTTTTCTACATCCAATGCTTTACATTCAGACATCAGAAGGACCCTTCAATGTCATGTAACTAGTATGACCTACTGAATGATCCTTATCTAGTTACCCAACCGCCCTGCATAATGTTTAGACATTCCACCATCCTACACAATCCTTTAGCAGACTATGCCGAACTGTTGTGAACGTTTTGGAGACGACTTCGGAGCTGAAGCTCCCTCTGGTGGTTGCTGAGGGTATTGAACTTATGTTGAATATCAAGAGGCCTACACCTGCAGATAACGAGTGGTTGTCAGGTGGTACTGACTGGCCTGATATAAGTGAGCTGACCTCCCATGATCCTCGCCGGTGATCAATTGTGCTTCCTGGTCTAGGTTGGAATTCAGCTTGCTTTCCTGCTGTCTCCTGCTTGCTTTCAGATAAGACTCTTTCATTTTTTTTACTGTGGTTTGAATTCCTTGCTTTTTGCTGCATTGCTTTTTGTCTTCAGCCGGGTCCCCTTTGGGGGGCTTTGGCTAGTCTCTGCTCGTTTTTTGTATTTGTTCATTTGCTCAGTTCTTGTGATATTTTACTGCTGGGCAGCTACGTGTCCCACCAGAGATCTGATATAGGTGGTCGAGACCGTGTGGTCTCAGTGTTTTTGGATTCAGAAGTGTTGGAGTTTTTCCTAGGGTTTTTCAGGGTTGCAGACAGTATTCTCTCCTGTACTATCCTATCTAGACAGTTTTGGGCCCCAGCGTTTGCTCAATCTATTTTATGTCTGTGTTCGTATTTTCATCTTATATAACCATTATATGTTTGGGGGCTTCCTACTCTTTTGGGGTCTACTCCGGGGCAGTTAGCTTTCCTCTTTCCATCTTCAGGGATAGCTATCTCTCCGGCTGTGCCGAGGCGTCTAGGACCACTGTAGGTACGCTCCACGGCTGCTTCTAGTTGTGCGGTTGGTTTAGGAGTCTGTAACCTATTCGTTTCCAGCCTCTCTAGTGTTAGGCTGCCTATACGGTTTTTTGCTCCTACTTAGCTGCTTTTTTCTTGCCATAATACACATTCTAACAGTCTATTCAGTAGGACTATCAGCTGTGTATCCACCAGACTTCTGCACAACACAACTGATGGTCCCAACCCCATTTATAAGGCAAGAAATCACACTTATTAAACCTGACAGGGCACACCTGTGAAGTGAAAACCATTTCCGGTGACTACCTCTTGAAGCTCATCAAGAGAATGCCAAGAGTGTGCAAAGCACTAATCAAAGCAAAAGGTGGCTACTTTGAAGAACCTAGACTATAAGACATATTTTCAGTTGTTTCACACTTTTTTGTTAAGTATATAATTCCACATGTTAATTCATAGTTTTGATGCCTTCAGTGTGAATGTACAATTTTCATAGTCATGAAAATACAGAAAAATCTTTGAATGAGAAGTTGTGTCCAAAATTTTGGTCTGTACTGTATGTGTTGTGAAACAACATGAAAACAATCTTTAAAAGGGAAACTCTCATGTCCGCAAACCCTATTAACCTGCATGCGGTTATTCTGCAGGGAAATAAGGTTGTAAAGCTGTGCGGCCACCACAATGAAAGCCTTGCTATCAGGAAGAAATAAACTTTATTCCTCCTGTCAGATTCCGGCTTTCAGTCATAGAGGCGAGGCCAGCACGACTTCAGTCACCGGTCAGTACATAATGGCCGTGGCTTCAGTCACCAGTCAGTACATCGTGGGCGCGTCTTCAGTCACCGGTCAGTACATAGTGAATATGGCTTCAGTCACCACTTACTACATAGTGGGTGCAGCTTCAGTCACCACTCACTACATAGTGGGTGCAGTTTCAGTCACCACTCACTACATAGTAGGTGGGGCTTCAATCACCGGTCAGAACATAATGGGTGCGGCTTCAGTCACCGGTCAGTACATCGTGGGCATGGCTTCAGTCACCGGTTAGTACATAGTGGGTGTGGCTTCAGTCATCACTCACTACATAATAGGCATGGCTTCACTCGCCGGTCACAAAATAGTGAGCACTGTTATGTTTCGGTAGCTGAGGAGTACAGGTAAAAAAGGCAATACACCAGAGCAGTTGGAAACTATGAGATTGCAGTACCCTGACTAACCACCACAACTAGAGGCAGCCGTGGAGCGTTCCTACGTTGGTCCTAGACGCCTCGTCACAGCCTGAGAAACTAACTACACCTAAAGATAGAAAGAGGAAAGCTATCTGCCCCGGAGCAGATCCCCAAAGAACATAGAAAGCCCCCAAACATGTAATGGCGGTTAGACAAGAAGAAATACTGACACAGACAGAAAATAGTATGAGCAAACGTTGGGGCCCAAACTTACTAAATAGAAAAGGATAGGAAGGGCACTTACTGCAATCCCAAAAAACCCTGAAAAGCACCAACTCTACTAATTTCAAAAACACCTGAGATCACACGACCTCTACCACCTAAATTAGTTCTCTGGTGTAACCAAAATCAAAACAGCAGCCACTGAAAAAACTGGAAAAGCAAATGTACAAACATCAGTGGCTGAACTGAACTGAGAGGGCAAAAGCCCCCAGAGGGGACCTTGAAGGCCCCCACAGAAGTGCAGGACAAAATGCAAAAATCAAGCACAAAAACAAAAAGAAGAAAATGTCTTATCTGTAAGCAGGAGATTCAGACACGACACAGCAGGCTACCAAGGAAACAGGAATCAAGGATTGAGACCAGAACAATTGATCACCGGCAACCCTGATGGGAAGGCGACTCCCTTATATAATACCAGTCAGTAACACCTGATTCCCAATCCTCACAATCTTCACTGGACAGTCCAGTACCGTTTGTAACCACCAGAGGGAGCTTCTGCTCAGAACTCATTTCCAGCCTATTCACAACAGTACCCCCCCTTGAGGAGGGGTCACCGAACCCTCATTTGAGCAACCAGGTCGGTCAGGATGAGTTCTATGATACGCACGGATGAGTCTCCTAGCATGGATGTCCGAAGCAAACACCCAAGAATTGTCTTCCTGACCATAACCTCTCCATTTAACCAAATACTGGAGTTTCCGTCTAGAAAAACGAGAATTCAATATTTTCTCAACCACATACTCCAGATTGCCCTCAACCAAAACAGGGTCAGGAGGCACAGTAGTAGGAACCACTGGCTCAACAAACCTCTTCAACAAGGACTTGTGGAACACGTTATAGATCTTAAATGTCCCTGGAAGAAGCAAACGAAAAGAAACAGGATTAAGAATCTCCATGATCTTATAAGGTCCAATGAACCTAGGCTTAAATTTAGGAGATGCCACTCTCATAGGAATATTTCTTGAGGACAACCAGACCAAGTCCCCCACTTTAAACCGAGGACCATCAGTCCTATGCCGGTTAGCAAACCGCTGGGCCCTCTCCTGAGAGAGGGACAACCTCTCCACTACCTGGTCCCAAATCTGTTGCATACGCTCCACAACAGAGTCAACACCTGGACAGACAGAAGCCTCCGTCTGTCCTGAAGAAAATCGAGGGTGAAACCCAGAATTACAGAAAAATGGAGACATCAAAGTGGCAGAGCTAGCCCTATTATTAAGAGCAAACTCAGCCAAGGCAAAAAAGAGACCCAGTCATCCTGATCAGCAGACACAAAGCATCTTAGATAAGTCTCCAATGTCTGGTTTGTTCTCTCAGTTTGACCATTGGTCTGAGGATGAAACGCCGAGGAGAAAGACAATTGAACACCAAGTTTAGAACAAAAGGTCCTCCAAAATCTGGAAACAAACTGGACTCCTCTGTCAGACACAATGTTCTCAGGAATGCCGTGTAAATGAACCACGTGCTGAAGGAACAAAGGCACCAATTCAGAGGAGGAAGGCAACTTAGGTAATGGCACAAGATGTATCATCTTGGAAAATCTATCGCAAATCACCCAGATGACGGTCATTCTCTGAGAAACAGGGAGGTCGGAAATGAAATCCATAGAGATATGGGTCCATGGTCTCTTGGGCACAGGTAATGGCATCAACAAACCACTAGAACGAGAGCAAGGCTTGGAGCGAGAGCAAGTCCCGCAGGACTGCACAAACTCCCTGACATCACGAGACAAGGTAGGCCACCAAAAGGACCGACTAACCAAGTCTCTGGTACCAAAAATTCCGGGATGACCGACCAACGCGGAACAATGAATCTCAGACATTACACTCTTTTTCCTCTGGTCCGGGACAAACAATTTCCCAACAGGGCAGCGCTCGGGCTTATCCTCCTGACACCCCTCCATAGCCAGTCTCAAATTGGGCGAGATGGCGGAAAGAACTACACCCTCTTTCAAAATAACAGAAGGATCAGATAACTCAGGAGAGTCCGCCAGGAAACTCCTCGAGAGGGCATCCGCCTTAACATTTTTAGTGCCAGGAAGAAATGAAACCACAAAATTAAAACGTGTGAAAAACAAGGCCCACCTGGCCTGTCTAGGATTAAGTCTCTTGGCAGATTCCAGATAAACTAGATTCTTATGGTCCGTAAGGACCACCACCTGATGTTTGGCTCCCTTCAGCCAATGTCTCCACTCTTCAAAAGCCCACTTCATGGCTAATAACTCCCGATTACCCACGTCATAATTACGTTCAGTGGGAGAAAATTTTCGAGAGAAAAAGGCACAAGGGTTACTTTTAGAGGTCTCTGGATCTCTTTGGGACAAAACGGCACCTGCCCCAATTTCAGAGGCATCAACCTCCACCTGAAATGGTAGAGAAACATCAGGCTGCCGTAGAACAGGAGCAGAAGTGAATCTCTGCTTAAGTTCCTGAAATGCAGAGACTGCCTCAGGAGGCCAATTCACCACATCAGAACCCTTCTTGGTCAAATCAGTTAATGGTTTAACAATAACAGAGAAATTACCAATAAATTTACGATAAAAATTGGCAAAACCCAAGAATCTTTGAAGAGCCTTTAATGAAGTAGGTTGGACCCAATCACAGATGGCCTGAACTTTGACCGGGTCCATTTCAATAACAGATGGGGACAAAATGAATCCCAGAAATGAGATCCTCTGAACGCCAAAAAGACACTTTGATCCCTTCACATACAGAGCATTCTCTCTCAAAATCTGGAACACAGTCCGAACATGTTTTACATGAGAGTCCCAGTCATTGGAAAAAATCAAGATATCATCCAAATAAACAATCAGAAATGTATCCACAAAATCCCTGAAAATGTCATTCATGAAGGACTGGAAGACAGAAGGAGTATTAGTGAGCCCAAAGGGCATCACAAGGTACTCAAAATGCCCTTCAGGGGTATTAAATGCCGTCTTCCATTCATCCCCGTGCTTAATGCGAATAAGATTATATGCCCCCTGAGGTCAAACTTGGTAAACCAAGTAGCGTTTTTCACCCTGGAAAACAGATCAGAGATCAAGGGTAACGGATATTGATATTTCACAGTAATATTGTTCAAGAGACGATAATCAATACACGGCCTTAATGAACCATCCTTTTTGGCCACAAAGAAAAAACCGGCACCTAAGGGTGAAGAGGATGGTCTGATATGACCCTTCTCCAATGACTCCTTGATATAAGACCGCATAGCGTCATGTTCAGGTACAGACAAGTTAAAAAGGCGACCTTTAGGGAATTTACTACCAGACACTAATTCAATAGCGCAGTCATAGCTCCTATGGGGAGGTAAGGATGCAGATTTACTTTCGCTAAACACATCAGAAAAATCAATCAAAAAGTCAGGAACATCCTGAGCCTGGGGGGAGGCAGAAAAAAACAGGAGTGTTGGTATTAACACATTGGCAGCCCCAACTGGTAACAGACACAGATTTCCAATCCAAAACAGGATTATGAGACTGTAACCAAGGGAAACCCAGTACGATAATGTCATGCAGATTATACAGAACCAAAAATTTGCAACTCTCCTGATGATCAGGTTCTACCCTCATTATCACCTGAGTAGAGAACTGAGGTTTATTCTCAGCCAAAGGGGTAGAATCGATCCCCAGTAGGGGAATAGACTTCCGTAGGGGTATCAAGGGAAACCCACAACGTTTAGCAAAATCAAAATCCATCAGGTTAATAGCTGCTCCAGAATCAACAAAAGCCTGAGCAGAAAATGAGGACAGAGAGCATATCAGGGTAACAGTTAATAAAAACTTAGTCTGAACACTACCCAAGACAACTGAGCGAGCAAAACGTCTTCCCCGCTTAGGGCAGACAGAAATAGCATGAGAGGCATCACCACAGTAGAAACATAACCCATTGCGCTTTCGAAATTCATGACGCTGTGCCCCAGAAACCACTCTATCACACTGCATGGATTCAGAAGCAGGTTCACAAGGCAACATTATTCCACGCATACCTTTCCGCTCACGCAAACGTCTGTAAATTTGAATCGCTAATGACATAGAATCATTGAGACCAGAGGGAACAGGGAATCCCACCATAACATCCTTTACATTATCTGACAGACCCTTCCGAAAAAGAGCTGCCAAAGTGTCGTCATTCCATTTGGTCAGGACTGCCCACCTACGGAATCTCTGACAGTATAACTCAGCGTCCTCAAGCCCCTGATTTAATGCCAACAAAGTTTTTTCAGCTTGATCAGTGATATTAGGCTCATCGTACAATAACCCCAAAGCCTGAAAAAATGCATCAACATCACTCAAAACAGGATCCCCAGGTGTCAGGGAAAAAGCCCAATCCTGAGGATCGCCGCGCAGGAGAGAGATGACAATTTGAACCTGCTGCGCTGCGTTCCCTGAGGACTTAGATTTTAAGGCAAAAAACAATTTACAGTTATTTTTGAAATTCAGAAACTTAGCTCGATCCCTAAAAAACAAATCTGGCATGGGGATCCTAGGTTCCACAACCAGCAACCCAGCAAGATATGCAGCAATACTCTGAACCTCAGTGGCAAGCTGATCCACACGGCCAGACAACTGTGCAAACTCCATTGAGAGAAAAAATCCTCCCCAGCACCCAGAGATACAGAGGGAAAAAAAAAAAAAAAAAATCTCTGACAACTTTTTTCTTTAACAATATTTTTTTTCCCCTTCTGAGAGTACAATATAATTTTCAATTTGTTAGGCCGGTGATACTGTTATGTTTCGGTAGCTGAGGAGTACAGGTAAAAAAGGCAATACACCAGAGCAGTTGGAAACTATGAGATTGCAGTACCCTGACTAACCACCACAACTAGAGGCAGCCGTGGAGCGTTCCTACGTTGGTCCTAGACGCCTCGTCACAGCCTGAGAAACTAACTACACCTAAAGATAGAAAGAGGAAAGCTATCTGCCCCGGAGCAGATCCCCAAAGAACATAGAAAGCCCCCAAACATGTAATGGCGGTTAGACAAGAAGAAATACTGACACAGACAGAAAATAGTATGAGCAAACGTTGGGGCCCAAACTTACTAAATAGAAAAGGATAGGAAGGGCACTTACTGCAATCCCAAAAAACCCTGAAAAGCACCAACTCTACTAATTTCAAAAACACCTGAGATCACACGACCTCTACCACCTAAATTAGTTCTCTGGTGTAACCAAAATCAAAACAGCAGCCACTGAAAAAACTGGAAAAAGCAAATGTACAAACATCAGTGGCTGAACTGAACTGAGAGGACAAAAGCCCCAAGTGGGGACCTTGAAGGCCCCCACAGAAGTGCAGGACAAAATGCAAAAATCAAGCACAAAAACAAAAAGAAGAAAATGTCTTATCTGTAAGCAGGAGATTCAGACACGACACAGCAGGCTACCAAGGAAACAGGAATCAAGGATTGAGACCAGAACAATTGATCACCGGCAACCCTGATGGGAAGGCGACTCCCTTATATAAGACCAGTCAGTAACACCTGATTCCCAATCCTCACAATCTTCACTGGACAGTCCAGTACCGTTTGTAACCACCAGAGGAGCTTCTGCTCAGAACTCATTTCCGGCCTATTCACAACAGAGCACGGTTTCAATCACCGGTCACTACATAGTGGTTGTGGCTTCAGTCACTGGTCAGTATATAGTGGGCGCGGCTTCAGTCACCGGTTACAACATAGTGGGCGTGGCTTCAGTCACCAGTCACTACATAGTGGGTGCGGCTTCAGTCACCGGTCAGTACGTTGTGAGCGCAGCTTGAGCTTCCGGTCATGACATCATGGGCGCGGCTTCTGTCACCGGTCACTACATCATGGGCGCGGCTTCTGTCACCGGTCACTACATCATGGGCGTGGTTTTAGTCACCAGTCAGTACATAGTGAGCGATGCTGTAACTGCCCCGGCACTGAGGCATGAGTGCATGACTGCTGAATCGGCTATCAGTCAGTGCCAAGATGTGGTTACAGCTGCTGCTCACTTTGTACTGAGCGATAACTGACACTGCTGAGGCTGCGCCTCTATAACTGAAAGCCCAAGTTTGCAGGGAGGAATAAAGTTAATTTCCTCCTGGAAGCCTAGCATTAAGTGTGGCAGCCACATGGCTTTAGAACGTTATTAACCTTCTGATTAACCCCATATCTGCAGGATCTGCAGGTTAATAGTGTTTGAGGGCATGACGGGGTCCTCTAACGTTATTTCATTTCATGAATTCATCTCAGCCTTTCTTGAACAACATCACTATCGCATTATTAACAAATAAAGCTTTTGATATCTTTTAGATAGGTGATAACTTGTTTTCACCGGACACCGCCTTTATATCAAATCTTATACCTGTAGCTAATTTCACACCCCATTTTTTATCTGTATCTCATGTAACACAGATCCTTATTTTATGCTGTGCATAATCTTTTATCGCTTTCTTTAACCTATACCTATATGTCATCTTGTATCTATAAATTATCTTACACCTGTACCTAATCTTACACTTCCTTCTATACCTGTACTTTACCTTATACTTCCACCAAGTCTTACAGCGCTGCTAAACCTAATTTTGTTGGACATGATGATTGTGAAGAACAAGTTTTTGTGAGCTGTGAACACTCACATTCCTCTGTTTGTAAAAAGCCCTCAGAGGTGAAAAATAGGTGGAATTCTCAGTTAGTAGCAAAATATCTGTTGCAATTTGTTTACGTACATAACATTCTGCTTTTCAGGATTTTGAATTAGTTAATAAAACATAATGACTTACAACGAAACTAAAACATTAAACATTTATGGATACAAAAAGCTCTTAGGGTATGTTTCCACGGTCAGGAAACAGTCCGAATTAGCTGCGTGTTTGACGCTGTGCGTTGGCGCAGCGTCAAACACGCAGCGTCCAGATGTTACAGCATAGTGGAGGGGATTTCAAGAAATCCCGTCTCCACTATGCTTACAAACACGCAGGCGGCAGACCTGCGTTTCCGGACATGCGGCGCGTCTTTTTAGACCGCAGCATGTCCTATTCCCTTGCGGCGACGCTGCGGCGCCGCAAGGGAAATAACACAGGGCTATGTAGCCCTGCGGTCATTCCGCATTTGTTCCGGATCTGTTCCATGAACACATCCGGAATGACCGTGCTTTCAGTAGGGGGCGGGGCTTTGGGCGGAGCGGACTTTCCGCTCCGTCCAAAGCGCTGTGTTTCCTGACCATGGAACCACAGCCTTAGGCTTCAGACACACAAAGACTTTTTATAGTGCGACTGACTGTTTTTATTGTATTTTCAACAAAACACAAAATGACTTACAGTCAAGAAAAACAAAACTAGTCAAGCGGTATGTATGACTTACTTGCAAAACATAAGGGAATGGTAAAGTAACAGAAACAAGTGACAGCCGCAGATCACAACACAGCATGAGATTCCAGGCATTCCTTCAGACTGTGGCTGTAACTTGATTTGAGGCCGGAGTCAGACACGACGTATAAAAAATCGGTCCGATTTTGTCTGCCGAGAATCGCACAACAGTTCTCCGTATGTTGATCCGTATGTAATCCGTTTTCAATGCGATGATGCAATTTCCTCGCATCTAAGTATCCGTATGGCTTTTCATTTCTCACTGCTTTTCCCCTTTGAATTTAATGGCTCAATGGGCTGTAATGAGGAAAATGTGTGCGTATTTCTCGCAGGTCACACTGATGGTCCGTGTGGTATGCGAGTTTTTCTCCCACCATAGACTTGCATTGGCAGGTCTCGTCTGATATACACTGCAAATCGCAGCATGCTGTGATTTCTCTCGCACGTATAATACAGCAGAGAAAAAAAACGGATGATGGGAGCTGCCCCATAGGTTAACATTGGTCCGAGTGCTATGCGATTTTTTTCTTGCATAGCACTCGTCCGTATTCCTCTCTAGTGTGACTCCGGCCTTACTAATACTCCCAGTTAGCTAAAGGGTTTGTACCAAGTTTGGAAAGTATCCCCTATGTCTTTGAGCCTGACCACTGAGGCCACCGCTGATCCAAAGAACTGCGGCTCTTAAGTGCCCATGTGAATGGAGTGATGGTCATTCTTTCTAAATGGGAATGCAGAAGACCAGCTGAATGCCATGCTCGGCTATCTCCGGAGGGTCCATGGAGAATAAATAGAGCAGATGTGCTCATGATCGACCACCTCTACGTTCACACAGGTTTCTTCATAGCCCTGGTTCTTGGGATTTGTTGGGGTCCCAGAGCTTGGACCTCCAGTGATCAGGAAATTATCCCCTATCTATTAAATAGGGGGTGACTTACCTATGTCTTTGTGCTTGACCACTGAGACCTCCACTGATCCCCAAAACTGCAGCTTTTACATGCCCCATGTGAATAGAGTGGTGGTCAATCCTATGTATGGCCGCTCCATTCATTCTAAATGGAAGTGCAGAAGACCAGCTGAATGCCGTGCTCGGCTTTCTCTGGAGGGTCCAAGGAGAATAAATAGAGTAGATGTGCACATGATCGACCACCTCCACATTCACACAGGTTTCTTCATAGCCATGGTTCTTGGATTGGTCAGGGTCCCAGAGATTGAACCTCCAGTGATCAGGAAGTTATCCCCTATCTATTAAATAGGGGGTGACTTACCTATGTCTTTTGGCCTGACTGTTATGATTTGGTAACTGAGGAGGACAGGAGCAAAACAGTAAGGCAGCCGAACACCTGAGAGGTTGGGAACTAATGGGTTGCAGAACCCTAAGCTAACCGCACAACTAGAAGCAGCTGTGGAGTGTATCTACGGTGATCCTAGACGCCTCGGCACAGCCGGAGAGCTAGCTACACCTAAAGGTAGAAACAGGAAAGCTAACTGCCCCGGAGTAGAGTCCCAATGAAATAGGCAGCCCCCAAACATATAATGGCGGTTAGACAACACGAAACACAAACGCAGGCAGAAAATAGAGTGAGCAAACGCAGGGGCCAAACACTGACTAAATAGGACAGGAAAGAACAGAATACTATCTGCAACCCAGCAAAACCCTAGCAAAACTTCCAACACTTCTGATTACAAATATGCTGAGATCACATGATCTCGCCACCCACTAAATCAGATCTCAGAGTGAACAAGGCTAACCCGCAGCCACTCAAAAAGCAGGGAAAGAGCAATTGAACAAATAACAGTGGCTACAGAAAACAGAGAGAAGCACAGGTCCAAGGAGGGGACCGGGCAACCTCCACAAAGGTGCAGACAAAAATGGAAATAGCAAACACAATAGAAATAAGCAGAAAATATCTTATCTGAAAGTAGCAGACACAGGCAAGACACCAGCAGACTTCCAAATGAACCAGGAAACAACAATTGATCACCGGCGAGGATCATGGGAAGGCAGCTCTCTTACATCAGTCCAGTCAGTGACTCCTGATTGCCAGGTATCGCTGCCAGCTGAGGAGGCCCAGTCATTCGATATAGCTTCAGTACCGACAGCAACCACCAGAGGGAGCCTCCGCTCAGAAATTGTCTCCAATACGTTCACAACACCTGACCACTAAGGTCCCCAATGATTCCGAGAACTGCGGCTTTTATATGCCTCATGTGAATGGAGCTGTGGTCAATCATGTTCACCTCTGCTCCAGTCACTCTAAAAGGGAATGCAGAAGACCAGAGGTGAATGCCGCGCTCGCCTTTCCCCGGCGGTTCCATGGAGCATCAATAGAGCAAAGGTGCCACGATCGACCACCTCTAAGTTCACACAGGTTTCTTCATAGCCCTGGTTCTTGGGATTGGTTGGGAGCCCAGAGCTTGGACCTTCAGTGATCAGGAAGCTATACCCTATCCTGTGAATAACTTCCAAACTTGGTACAACACTTATCCATATCCAAATACTTAGTATGAAAAGGACCAAAGGAGCCTGACATATTAAGATATTGTAAAACAGGACAAATATAAGGATCTATTCCCCAAAAATTTAATTGGGGTTTCTCTAGTTATGCATGGCGGTAAAGCCAAAGGTTGTAGTTTGAGCGTCTTAGGGTGCAATGTGCTTAGCTCCTCTGCATGAAATCATCATTTCACAAGTCCCAGTAAACGCTACTTGTATAATGACCTATAGATGTATAACCTATGTTCTTTATAAGTAGCGTTCCAGTTTTTCTGAAATTGTAGTGTCTATTTCCCAACACCCATAAGTCCCTAGCTTGTCCCTATTGTATGTGAGATATTCGCTCAGCACCATCTCTGTCACATACTCACTGGAGAATGTGGCTAGACAATCTGGTGCGGCGACATTCCTTGCAATGCTGACAGTCTTTCAGTAGGGGGTGGATAACAAGTGGAGCAGACCCTGGCAAATGTGCAACTGCGCACACAGTTCATGTGCAAATGCCTGGATTGTTTTCTGTGAAAAGTTCTGAATACTCACTTTGCCTTTGAATACCAAATCATTGTTTCATGCAGTTCTAGCCATAGCCTGTAAAGGATATAATACCCTGAAACACAACACTATAGTTAGGAATCTACCTGGCAAACAGGTTTCTGACAATGACAGTACTTATAATGTAGCACTATGTTAGGCCAGTGTCACACAGAATAATCCAATGTAGGTTTTTATGTCTAAACACCTTTCTTTTTGCAATATAGAAAAAAAAGGACAAATGTATTTGTCTCCACTTCCCCAAATGCAGTTTTGGATCCCTTTATTGCTAATCCATTTCCAATGTTCATACTGCACAACAATGTGGGCATGAGGTCAAGTGCAAATTGCAGCAAGATTGCAGACACAGGTACCTATAAAATCCTTCCTCTATAAGGTCACCTGTGAATGTGTTCCATATACAGTGTGGGAAATAATTATTTGATCCCTTGCTGATTTTGACAAAGACATGAACAGTCTATAATTTTAAGGGTAGGTTAATTTTAACATTGAGAGATAGAATATCAAAAATAAAATCCAGAAAATCACATTGCATAAATTATATACATTTATTTGCATTTTGCAGTGAGAAATAAGTATTTAATCCCTACCAACCATCAAGAGTTCTGTCTCCTACAGACCAGTTAGATGTTCCTAATCAACTTGTTACCTGAAATAAAGACCCCCCCCCCCCCCCCCCCCCCCCCCCCCCCCCCCCCCCCCCCCCCCCCCCCCCCCCCCCCCCCCCCCCCCCCCCCCCCCCCCCCCCCCCCCCCAAAACCCCCCCCCCCCCCCCCCCCCCCCCCCCCCCCCCCCCCCCCCCCACCCCCCCCCCCCCCCCCCCCCCCCCCCCCCAAAAAAAACCCCCCCCCCCCCCCCCCCCCCCCCCCCCCCCCCCCCCCCCCCAACCCCCCCCCCCCCCCCCCCCCCCCCCCCCCAAACCCCCCCCCCCCCCCCCCCCCCCCCCCCCAAAAAAAAAAAAAAATTTTAAACCCCCCCCAAAAAAAAAACCCCCCCCCCCAAAAAAAAAAACCCCCCCCCCCCCCCCCCCCCCCCCCCCCCCCCAAAACCCCCCCCCCCCAAAAAAACCCCCCCCCCCCCCAAAAACCCCCCCCCCCCCCCCCCCCCCCCCCCCCCCCCCCCCCCCCCCCCCCCCCCCCCCCCCCCCCAAAAAAAACCCCCCCCCCCCCCCCCCCAAAAAAAAATTTCCCCCCCCCCCAAAAAAAAAAAAAAAAACCCCCCCCCAAAAAAACCCCCCCCAAAAACCCCCCCCCCCCCCCCCCCCCCCCCCCCCCCCAAAACCCCCAAAAAAACCCCCCCCCCCCCCCCCCCCCCCCCCCCCCCCCCCCCCCCCCCCCCAAAACCCCCCCCCCCCCCCCCCCCCCCCCCCCCCCCCCCCCCCCCCCCCCCCCCCCCCCCCCCCCCCCCCCCCCCCCCCAAAACCCCCCCCCCCCCCCCCCCCCCCCCCCCCCCCCCCCCCCCCCCCCCCCCCCCCCCCCCCCCCCCCCCCCCCCCCCCCCCAAAAACCCCCCCCCCCCCCCCCCCCCCCCCCCCCCCCCCCCCCCCCCCCCCCCCCCCCCCCCCCCCCCCAAAAACCCCCCCCCCCCCCCCCCCCCCCCCCCCCCCCCCCCCCCCCCCCCCCCCCCCCCCCCCCCCCCCCCCCCCCCCCCCCCCCCCCCCCCCCCCCCCCCCCCCCCCCCCCCCCCCCCCCCCCCCCCCCCCCCCCCCCCCCCCCCCCCCCCCCCCCCCCCCCCCCCCCCCCCCCCCCCCCCCCCCCCCCCCCCCCCCCCCCCCCCCCCCCCCCCCCCCCCCCCCCCCCCCCCCCCCCCCCCCCCCCCCCCCCCCCCCCCCCCCCCCCCCCCCCCCCCCCCCCCCCCCCCCCCCCCCCCCCCCCCCCCCCCCCCTTTTAAAAAGGGGTCCAAAAAAAAAAAGGGAATTAAAAAACCCCCCCCTGGGGGGCCCCCCCCCCCTTTTTCCCAAAAAAACCCCCAAAAAACCCCCCCCTTTTTTTTGGGGGGGGGGGTTTTAAAACCCCCCCAAAAGAAAAAACCCCCCCAAAAAAAAGGGGCCCCCCCGGGAAAAAAAAAGGGGGGGGTTTTGGGGGGAAAAAAGGGGAAAAGGGGGGGGGGAAAAAAAAAAAAAGGGGGGGAAAAAAAATTAACCAAAAAAAAAGGGGGGTTTTTAAAGAAAAAAAAAAGGGTTTCCCCCAAAAAAAAAAATTTTTTTTTCCCCCAAAAAAGGGTTTTTTTTTTTTTTTAAAAACCTTTTTTTTTTAAAAATTTTAAATAAAAAAATTTTAAAAATTTTTTTTAAAAAATTTTTGGGGGCCCTTTTTGGGGGGTTTTTTAAATTTTTTTTAAATATAAATATATATATATATATAAAAATAAAAAAAAAAAAATTGGGGGTTTGGGGGACCTTTCCCCCCCCCCCCCCAAAAAAACCCCCAAAAAACCCCCCCGGGGGGGTTTTAAATGGGGGGGGGGTTAAAAAAGGGGGGGAAAAAAAAGGGGGGAAAATTTTTAAATATAAAAAATTTTTTAAATAAAAAAAGGGGGGGGGGGAAAAAATTTGGTTAAAAAAAAATTTTTAAAAAAAAAAACCCCGAAAAAAAAAACCCCCCTTTCAAAAATTTTTTTTTTTTTAAAAAAAAAAAAACCCAAAAAAAAAAAATTTAAAAAATTTTTAAAAATTTTTAACAAAAAAAAAAAAAAAAAATTTTTTTTTTTTAAAAAAAAAATTTTTTTTTTTTCCCCAAAAAAAAGGGGGGGGGTTTTTAAAAAATTTTTTCCCCCCAAAGGGGGGGGGGGTTTTTTGGGGGGGGGGTTTTTTGGGGGGTTTTTGGGTTTTTAAAATTAAGGGTGGGGGGGTTTTCCCCCCAAAACCATCTCGTTTTTAAATTTTGGGGGGGGGGGGCTTAGCCCCCCCAAAACCCCCCCTTTTTGGAAAACCCTTCCCCGCCTGGAGGTGTGTTTGAGGTCATTGTCCAGTTAAAAAAAAAGGGAAAAAACCCAAAAAAAAAACCCCCAAAGGGGGTTTTTTTTTTAATTTTAATTTTGAAAAAACCCCAACAGGGGCCACCAGAAAAACCCCCCCCCCCCCCCCCCCCTTTAAAAGGGGGCCCCCCCAAAAACCCCCCCCCCTTTTTTTTTTCCCTCCCCCCCCGGGAAAGAAAAAAAAAGGGTTTTTTGAAAAAATAAAAAATTTTTTTTTTTTTTTTTTAAAATTAATTTTTTTTAATTTTTTTATTTTTGGGTTTTTTTTTAAATTTTAAAATTAAAAAAACCAAAAAAAAGGGGGGGTTTTTCCCTTTTTGAAAATTTTAAAAAAAAAAATTTTTTTTTTAAAAAAAATATAATAAATATATATAAAAAAAAAAGGGGAAAAAACCAGGGGGGGGGGGGGGGTTTTTGGGGGAAAAACCAAAAAAAAAATTTTTAAAAAAAAAAAAAAAAAAAAATATATTTTTTTTAAAAAATAAATAAAAAAAAAAGGGGGGTGGGGAAAAAAAAGGGGGGGGAAAAAAAAAATGGGGGAAAAAAAAATTGGGCCAAAAGGGGAAAAACCCCTTCCAAAAATTTTTTTTTAAAAAATTTTTTAAAAAATTTCCAAAAAAATTTAAAATTAAATAAAAAAAAAAAAAAAAAAAAAAAAACCCAAAAAAATTTTTTTTTTTAAATTTTTAAAAAAACCCTTTTTTTTTTTAAAAAGAGGAAAAAGGGTTAAAAGGGGTTTCCCCCCCGGGGGGGGAAAGGGGGGGGGGGGGGGGGGGGGGGGGGGGTTTTTTTAAAGGGGGGAAAAAAAAACCCCCCCAAAAAATTTTTTTGGGGGGGGGGGGGCTTCCCCCCCCCCCTTTTTGGCCCCCCCAAAGGGGGTTTTTTTTTTATTTTTGAAAATTAAAAAAAAAAAAAAAAAATTTTGGGTTCCCCGGGGGAACCCCCCGGGTTTTTTTAAAAAAAATTTTTAAAAACCCCCCAAAACCCCCCCACCCCACACCCCCCCCCCCGGGGAAAAAAAAAAATTTTTCCCTTTTGGGGCCCCCTTTTTAAAAAAAAAAAAAAACCCTTTTTAAAAACCTTTTAAAAATTTTTTTTTTTTTAATTTTTTAAAATTTTTTAATTTT
This sequence comes from Oophaga sylvatica, assembly GCA_033576555.1. Taxonomy (NCBI): domain Eukaryota; kingdom Metazoa; phylum Chordata; class Amphibia; order Anura; family Dendrobatidae; genus Oophaga; species Oophaga sylvatica. The sequence goes on from JARQOD010000003.1 coordinate 318,680,315, forward strand.
TTTTTTTTTTTTTTGGGGGGTTTTCCCTTTTTTTTTTTTTTTGAAAAAAAAACCCCTTTTTTTTTTTTTTGGGGGCCCCTTTTTTTTTTTTTCCCCCCCCGGTTTGGGCCCTTTGGTATTTCAACTTTTACCCCGGGGGTTTTTGGGGCCCCCCTTTTTTTTTTTTGGAAAAATTTTTTTTTTTTTTTTTTCCCCCCAAATTTTTTAAGGGGTTTTTTTTTTTTTTTAAAGGGGGTGGGGAAATTCAAACCCCCTGTCTTTTTAAGAAAAAGAGGCTTTTTAAAATTTTTTTTTATTGATTGCAGATGTGACAGGGAAGGGTAAAACTAAAAGAATGGGAATAAAAGAGCATTTCAAAAATAACTGCACAGAGCATGAAACACAAATATTTTTAAAAATAAGAGAATACAAAAAACCGATTATTTCCACTTTTGTACAACAAACGAACTGATAAAAAACAGGATTATAACACCCATAAGGGGCTTACCACTATGCTTAGAGCAGGGGTGTTTTTAAAAAACATGAAAAAACAAAGTGATTTTAGTTTTTTCTTAAGGGACTTTGGAAAAAAAATGGCTGCTGTTCCCCTTTTCCCGTGGGAAAAACAAGACCCAAAAAGCAACAAAGGAAAAAAACCCCAATGCTCTTGGAATTTCCCCCAAGACATTTCAAATTAAACTAAAATCTATGCATCAAAAAGCCAGCAGGTGGCGCTGTTACCTTACAACATAAAATGTATGAAAGACCAATACATTCAAAAATTGCAATGTCTATAACAATTGGAGACATAAAAAAATGACTAGACTTTCTAGACAGCAATTATATGGCTGGACAGAACAGTCCACCTTTTCTCCCAGTCCCTAGTTCTTGTAGGGATTCCTTCCTCGCAACTATAGGTCTTCGTTCAGACTAGATGAGGATTTTAGCGGCTCTGGTCGCAGGATCAGGTTCCCCGTTACATCGTAGGGATCCAGCTTAGTTCTATTGTAGGGACAGAATTCCCATCTTTCCTTAGTACTTGTAGCAGATCATAACAGTAAGTCCAGCCCAAAAAAAAAAAATCTCTAAGGAAAGATTTTCTGTTTCCATCATGGTGTCAGTTCAGGATTTGGCTCAACGCCTGCAGGGACTTTCTCTGGAGGTAGCTGAGATCCAGCAACACGTGAGTAGTTGTTCTGGAGCACATTTCGTGGACCAAAGGTACGTTTGCCTGATTTATTTTTTGGTGAACAACAAGATTTTTTTTCTTTTAAAAATGCTTGCTTGTTGTATTTCCGTTTGAGACCCAGATCCTCTGGTGATGAATCACAGCGTATAGGGTTCATAATGTCACTTTTGCGCAAAGAACCTCAGGACTGGGCCTTTTCTCTGCAGCCTAGTGATCCATGCTTTAGATCAGTGGATAGTTTTTTTTCTGCTTTGGGGTTATTGTATGACGATCCTGATCGTGTCTCATCAGCTGAGACAGAGTTGAGACGTTTGAGACAGGGATCAGATAATGTGGAAAAATATTGTACTCACTTCCGAAGGTGGTCCACTCAGGTGGGGTGGAACGATTCAGCTTTGAAAAGTTTATTTCTTGCAGGGTTAAGTGAAAGGGTTAAAGATTTGCTGATTGCTTATCCTATACCTGGTAACTTGCAAGAGGCTATGCAATTAGCCATACGGGTGGATAGGAGACTGCGTGCAAGGGTTAATGAGAGTAAATCTGCCTTGTCAGCTCCAAGTCTGGAGAGGGACTGTACTGACATTGGAGAGCCGATGGAAATTGGAGCAATGACACCTCACTCTAGGGAAAAAGACCGTAGATTTGCTGAAGGTTTGTGTTTCTATTGTGGCAAATCTGACCATTTCATTAAGAACTGTGTGCTTCGTATGAATAAAGAGAAAAAAAAAAAAGAGGTCAGTTTCGCCCGTATAGCTTGTTTAAACGATAAAGGTGTCTTTCTTTCTGCTACCACTGCTGTTGAGGAGGAATTAATGGAGTTTCGGGTATTTGTGGATTGTGGTTCAACTCTCAATGTGATTGATGGGAAATTTTTGGAAAAACTAAAATTAAAACCCAAACTTCTGTCTTCCCCTATTAATGTGGTTGCTGTGGATGGTTCTCCCTTGAAAAATGTTACTCACCATATCTGTGAATTTCCTCTTACTATTGATGGTGTTCATCAAGAGAATTTGGATTTGGTAGTTTTGAATAATTTGCCCTCACCGGTGATTTTGGGGTTACCTTGGTTAAAATTGCACAATCCGGTACTGGATTGGTCTACCAATGAAATTAAGTCCTGGAGTCCTAAGTGTTATGACAAGTGTTGTAACGGGCGTATTGCTGCTGTAGTTAAGGGGGAGCTACCTGTATCTATCCAGGATTTTTGGAAAGTTTTTTCTGATAAGGAATCGCAGGTATTGCCTCCTCATAGAGATTATGATTGTGCAATTGAATTTTTCCCTGGAGCAACTCTTCCTAAAAGTCGTTTATTTAATTTGACTATTCCTGAGAGAAAGGCTTTGGAGGAATACATACAGACAAGCTTGGCCGCCGGTCACATTAGGCCTTCCAAGTCTCCTGTGGCGGTTGGATTTTTTTTTATTAAAAAAAGGACGGCGGTTTACGGCCTTGTCTAGACTTTCGTGAGATTAATAAAATCACTGTACGCAATCCTTACCCACTGCCATTGATTCCTGATTTGTTTAACCAGTTAGTGGGGGCCAAGTGGTTCTCGAAAATTGATCTTCGAGGGGCATACAATTTGTTGCGCATGAAGGAGGGGGATGAATGGAAGACTGCGTTTAACACTCCACTGGGTCATTTTGAGAATCTGGTTATGCCTTTTGGGCTTTCCAGTGCTCCGGCATTTTTTCAGAATCTTATTAATGACATCCTTAGACCTTTGATCGGCAGAAGTGTGGTTGTGTATTTGGATGACATTTTGATTTATTCACCGGATTTGGAGTCTCATTGGAGGAGTGTGCGTGAGGTATTACAGTTACTAAGTGATAATTCACTTTTTGCCAAGCTAGAAAAATGTGAGTTCGCTGTACAGAGACTTAGTTTTTTGGGCTACATTGTCTCCAGTGAAGGTTTTGAGATGGACCCGGTGAAAGTGCAAGCCGTGCAGGATTGGCCTAGACCTATTGGTGTGAAATCAATACAGAGGTTTTTGGGGTTCGCCAATTATTATAGAAAATTCATTAAAAATTTTCTGTGATTGCCAAACCACTGACCGATCTCACCAGGAAAGGTGGTGATGCGGCTCAGTGGACTACTGAGGCCATTGAGGCTTTTGTGTTGTTAAAGGAGAAGTTCAGCTCTGCTCCCATCCTTACGCAGCCTGATGTGACTAAACCATTTTTTGTTGAGGTTGATGCTTCTTCTGTGGGGGTCGGCGCGGTGTTGTCTCAGGAAAAGACGGATGGAGTACATCCCTGTGCTTTTTTTTCAAAGAAATTTTCTGAGTCTGAACTAAATTATGATATCGGTAATCGGGAATTGTTGGCAATTAAACTCGCATTTGAACACTGGCGTCATTTTTTGGAGGGAGCAGAATTTCCCGTTCAAGTCTTTACCGATCATAAAAATCTGATCTACCTTGATGCTGCCAAACGCTTGAATGCCCGTCAGGCTAGGTGGGCACTGTTTTTCTCACGGTTTAATTTTACCGTTACTTACATCCCAGGTACTAAAAATGTTAAAGCTGATGCTTTGTCTCGCAGCTTTTCTCCTATGGTGGGTACTGAGGAGGAGGAAAACATTTTGCAAGAGGGGGTTGTTATTGCTGTTTTGGACTCTGTGTTGGAAGATGAGATTCTTAAAGCACAGGAGAATGCCCCATCTAACACGCCGCATGGGAGGTTGTTTGTGCCTGGTACCCTGAGGAGAGATTTGTTTGTTGAATGTCATGACTCTCGGTTGGCAGGTCATCCTGGAATCTCTGAGACCAAGAGACTTGTGGGTCGCAGCTTTTGGTGGCCTGGATGGCAGAAGGAAGTCATTAAGTGGGTGCGTCAATGCACGGTGTGTGCTAGATCTAAGTCTTCACATACTCCTGCTGCAGGGTTGCTTTGCCCTTTGGAGGTGCCTACTGCACCTTGGACACATTTGGCTATGGACTTTATTACTGACCTTCCCCCTCTGAGGGTTTCACTGTCATCTGGGTGGTCGTGGACCGTTTTAGCAAGATGTGTCACTTGGTTCCTTTCATCAAACTGCCTTGCGCTAAGACTCTCGCTAAGGCCTTTGTCAAGGAAATTGTCAGACTACATGGCGTTCCTACTGACATTGTTTCCGATAGGGGACCTCAGTTTGTGGCTCGTTTTTGGCGCGCCTTTTGTGACAGGTTGGGAGTTCATTTCTCGTTTTCATCCGGATATCATCCTGAGTCTAATGGCCAGACAGAAAGGAAAAACCAGGATGTTGAGCAGTTCTTGCGTTGTTTTGTGACTGATAATCAAGAGGGGTGGTCTGAGTTTCTGCCACTTGCTGAGTTTGCTCTTAACAACCATACATCCGCTTCTGCTGGTTGTTCGCCTTTTTTTTGTTGTACTGGGAGACATCCGTCGTTTGGGTCATTTTCCAAGTTGGGATCGGCTGTACCTGAAGAGGAGAATTTTTCTGGTGTTTTGGAGAGAGTTTGGACTGATGTGCGTGGTAATTTTCAGGAGGCTAACAAAAGATCCAAAGTGTATTTTGATAGAAAACGACAAGAGGTTTTGTTTGCTATTGGTGACATGGTTTGGTTGTCCTCTAAGAATCTGCGCTTGAGGATTCCATCTAAGAAATTGGGTCCCAAGTTTGTAGGGCCCTTTAAGGTGCTTCAGGTTATTAACCAATCTGCTGTTAAGCTGGAGCTTCCTACCTCCTGGAAGATTAATCCGGTGTTTCATGTTTCTCTCTTGAAAAAAGCTGAGGTCTCAGATGGAGACGTCTCGGCCACTGTTCCCCTGGTGGTGGAGGACGGGCAATATGAGATTTCTTGCATCCTAAATTCTAGACGGTATAGAGGGAGTTTGCAGTACCTCGTCGCTTGGAAGGGTTATGGACCCGAGGATAACTCATGGGTGAGGTCGGATGATGTTTCTGCGTCTAGACTTGTGAGAGCGTTTCACAAGAGGTTTCCGGATAAGCCTAAGTCCTAGGGGATCCGAAAGATCCTCTTAGAAGGGAGGGTACTGTTAGAACCCTCTTGTTAGGTTTTGTTTCAGTTTGCTGGTCACATGACCTTTTTTCCCTATTTAGTCTGGCTCCGCCCTTCTGGCTTTGCTGGACTTCATTGTATTTCTACTTTTAAGCTAGCCGGGTACTTAGGTGCCTTACTCAGTCAGTTTTGCTTGATCTTAGGATCTCTAAGTAAATTGTTTTCTGTTTTATTTTCCCTGCTACAATTTCTGTTAGGAGGTGTCCACCTTTTCTCCCAGTCCCTAGATCTTGTAGGTATTCCTTCCTCGCAACTATAGGTCTTCGTTCAGACTAGCTGAGGACTTTAGCGGGTCTGGTCGCAGGATCAGGTTCCCCGTTACATCGTAGGGACCCAGCTTAGTTCTATTGTAGGGACATAATTCCCATCTTTCCTTAGTACTTGTAGCAGATCATAACAAAAATACAGAAAAATCATTGAATCAGAAGGTGTGTCCAAACTTTTGGTCTGTACTGTATATCAGGAAGGAGCCCAAAATAGTGGACATTATTACATAATGGGGAGGGGGGAAACCCGTATGTCCTTATAGGATTTAGAACGCTACAAGGGGCCACACATCTGACCAACATGGGGGGGCCCAGGTCCAAATTTTGCATCGGGGCCATCTAGCTCTAGTAACACAACTGGTGTGCTGTAAACTAGTTACGGGGGTTATGCTTCATGAGTCTGTATTATTTGGATAATAAAATCGCTCCCTGGTTTTCTTATGTGAGGTAATAAACAACTATTGAATATCTAACAAAGTGTGCGGAGTCTGTCTTCCTCACCGGTGCTTCTAGGGCTGTGCTGCCATACTGGGTCCGTGAATGCAGACTGGAGGCATGCGTAAGTCCTTAATATGAAGGTTAGAAGGATTTTATAAAGCTGAGCTGACTCAATGAAGATTAGGGTCTCCACCAAATTGTAACGAATGGAAGCAGAGGCAGAGGTGGTGAAGTTCACATTCGTTTTTATTTTTTAATGTGGAACCTCGAGACCGCGGTCCGGGGGGCTCCGAAGGGGGCGTAACTAGTGAGCCCCGGGTACCCGTAGTAAGGCCCCTCGAACAGGACCAGAATGGAATACCTGGAGGACACAGGTGCTACCTCCAGTTAGACCCCTACGTGGCAGCTGTCCCAGAGGGACCAAAAGGGTAACAGGTATTTTCAGAGTCCGTGGAGGGTTCTTGACAGAGAAGGGTAAGGTCCTGGTCCAGAACGGATGGTAGTAGGCTGGCTCCAGTGACCTTGTCACGGTCCACGGGTACGGATGGCTGATGGCGGAACGGGATGACACTTGCGCCAGTAATAGCCGAGATTGTCCAGGTTAGCCAGATACGGGTTAGCAATGATCTGAGGAGACAAACAGTATCAGCGAAGCACAGAGACTGCAGACACAGCGCAGACAGATCAGGAACAGAACTGGATGTAGCAATGATAGAACACGTTGCTCTGGCACTCCCCTAATGGTGGAGTGACCAGATATAGTACTGAGTGCGCAGCCATTGGTTAATTAGCTATATCAAAAAATGCACGCTGCCCCTTTAAGAGAGACGGTGGGCGCGGCCTCGCGTCCTAAGCAGACTATCTGGAGGCCTGCCAGCAGCTTGCCAGGAAGTGGAGGAGGACACAGGACGCCGAGGAGCAGATGGGACAGGTGAGTGAGCAGAACGGAGTGCAGAGCCAGCGCTGGGACCGAGTGTAACAGTATCCCCCTCTTTACTCCCCCTCTTTTTCAAGCCTGCGTGAAATCTTTTAAGAAGAAGAGGAGCCTGGATGTTTTCTTTAGGCTCCCAAGATCTCTCCTCAGGACCAAAACCTTTCCAGTCCACCAGGTAATAGATCCTACCTCTTACTCTCTTAGAGGCCAAGATATGTTTTACCTCAAAAACATCATCCTCAGAGACCAGATCAGGAGTGGTACCCGGGTCCTTAAAGAAGGAGCTCAACACTACTGGTTTGAGGAGGGAAACATGAAAGGAGTTAGGTACTCGTAGAGAATTAGGCAATTTCAGTTTATAAGAGACCGGGTTGATTTGTCTCAAGACTTCAAAGGGACCAATGAAACGGGGACCCAATTTGTACGATGGTAACTTCAGACGGATGTACTTGGAGGAGAGCCATACCTTGTCTCCTGGACGAAAGATGGGAGCCTCCAAACGTCTTTTGTCCGCATGCGTTTTCATACGTTGAGAAGCTTTCTCCAAAGCCGACCTGGTCTCTCTCCAAATGTCCGAGAAATTCTTAGACAAGGTATCGACTGCCGGAACATCAGACAATCCCGAGACAGGAAGAGGAATTCCGGGTTGCAGTCCAAACACAATCTGAAAGGGAGACTTTCCAGAAGATTCACTTACTTGGTTGTTGTAGGAGAATTCCGCCCAGGGCAGTAATTCTACCCAGTCATTATTATGAGCGTTGACGAAGTGACGCAGGTATCCAGCCAGGATTTGATTGATCCTCTCCACTTGCCCATTAGACTGGGGATGATATGCAGAAGAAAAATCTAGTTCAATTTTTACCATTTTACAGAGTCCTCTCCAGAACTTAGAGGTGAACTGGACGCCCCTGTCGGACACGATGTGGAGAGGAAATCCATGTAGACGGAAGATGTGCTGAATGAAGTGAGTGGCCAGTTCTGGAGCAGACGGGAGGCCAGATAGCGGAACGAAGTGGGCCATTTTAGAGAAGCGGTCCACCACAACCCATACCACTGAGCAGCCAGAAGAAATGGGAAGATCCGTGATGAAATCCATCGCGATGTGCTGCCAGGGAGCGGACGGAATCGGAAGAGGCAGAAGCCTGCCGGCTGGTAGATGTTTAACAGTTTTGTTACGGGCACATGAAGGACAGGCTGCGACGAACTCCTGGATATCCTTGCCCATGGTAGGCCACCAGTAATAACGGGAGATGAGTTGCTGCGTCTTTCTCTGACCAGCATGGCCAGCCAACTTAGAAGAATGACCCCAGCGCAGAACACGACTACGATCAGAGGCGGACACGAAAGTCTTCCCAGGAGGAAGCCGGGCCAGATCAGTGGAGGCAACAGAGACTTAACTTAGAAGGTTCAATAATGTGCTGAGGTTCCTCCTCCAGTTCAGGAGGCAAGAAGGCTCTAGAGAGTGCGTCTGCCTTGATGTTCTTGTCAGCTGGACGGAAATGAAGTACAAAATTGAAACGGGCAAAAAATAATGCCCAACAGGCCTGACGGGGATTCAGTCTTAAAGCAGATTGGAGATAGGCAAGGTTTTTATGGTCGGTGAATATGATTACCTGGTGATGAGCTCCTTCAAGAAGATGTCTCCATTCTTGCAGAGCCAATTTGATGGCCAACAGTTCGCGATCACCGACAGAGTAGTTCCTTTCTGCAGGAGAAAAAACCTTGGAAAAAAAAACACACGAGATCATCCGCCCAGTAGACGACTTCTGGGTCAGAACTGCTCCTGCACCTATGGAAGAAGCATTAACTTCAAGAAAAAATTGCTCACTTGAATTAGGACGATGGAGAACGGTGCGGAAGCGAAGGCTTTTTTGAGAGAAACAAAGGCCTCTTCTGCCTCGGAGGACCATTCCTTAGAGTTTACACCTTTCCGGGTTAAGGCTGTGATTGGAGCCACTCGGGTGGAAAAGTGTGGAATAAATTGCCGGTAGTAATTGGCGAACCCGAGGAACCTTTGTATGGCTTTTAGCCCAGACGGACGAGGCCAGTTGAGAACTGCAGACAACTTCTCCGGATCCATCTTTAATCCTGTGGAAGATACAAGGTACCCAAGGAAAGGCAAAGAAGACTGATCAAAGAGGCATTTCTCATATTTGGCATATAGCCTGTTCTCTCTCAGTCTTTGTAAGACCAGGCGTACTTGCCTCCGGTGTGACGTCAAATCAGCAGAAAAAATCAAAATATCGTCCAGGTAAACCACGACACAAGTATAGAGCAAGTCCCTGAAAATGTCATTAACAAATTCCTGAAAAACCGCAGGTGCATTGCTTAGGCCGAATGGCATTACCAGGTATTCATAGTGGCCGTCACGGGTGTTGAAGGCTGTTTTCCATTCGTCCCCCTCTCTGACTCGGATCAGGTTGTAGGCCCCTCTGAGGTCCAATTTGGTGAAGATCTTGGCCCCTCGGAGACGATCAAACAGCTCTGAAATAAGAGGTAATGGATACCTGTTCTTTACCGTGATTTGATTTAGACCCCGATAGTCAATGCAGGGCCGCAAGGATCCATCCTTTTTCTTCACAAAGAAGAATCCAGCTCCTGCCGGTGACGATGACTTTCGGATAAATCCTCTAGCCAGATTCTCTTGGATGTAGTCCGACATGGCCTGAGTCTCTGCCTGTGAAAGGGGATAAACTCTCCCGCGAGGAGGAGATGCTCCAGGAAGAAGTTCTATCTGACAGTCATACGACCTGTGTGGAGATAGTCTCTCAGCCTCCTTTTTCCCAAAGACGTCAGAGAAGGACCAATAGACGGAAGGCAACCCTGGCAGGGTATCAGGCTGGACTGGAGGCGAAACAGGTTGAATCCGGGTTAAGCAACGATTCATGCAGGTATCTCCCCAACGCAGAACTTCTCCAGTTTTCCAATTAAGGACTGGTTCATGCATCTGGAGCCAAGGTAAACCTAAAAGCATGGGATGGGATAAACCGGGATATACATAAAATCGCATTAGTTCAGTATGCATTAGACCTACCCGGAGTTCCACCAACTCGGTTTGAAACTGGACGGGCTCGGTCAGCGGTTTGCCATCCACGGCGGACACCTGTAACGGATCAGGAAGACGCTGGACTGGTAAGCGGTAATGATCCACAACCGCCTGCTGGATGAAGTTCCCTGCAGCTCCAGAATCCAGTAGACAATGTTCGGAGAATTTTATTGCTCCATAGGACACGGAGACTGAGATGTGTAAAGAGGGAGAGGACTGTTCTCTACCTAGGTTGGCCCCTCCTACCGGACCTAGGCACTGGAGTTTCCCGACTTTTTAGGACAGAAATGGATCAAATGTTCAGAACTACCGCAGTAGTAACAACTTCCCTCCTTGCGACGTGCCTCCCAGCGGCGGGTGGCCAAACTTACATGGTCCACCTCCATGGCCTCGGAGGCGGAGGGCGAAGTACCTGTTTTGTACAAACTAGAGTCCAGGTGATAGGACCTTTTGTCCCACTTGATCTCCATGGAGCGCTCCTGAAAACGCAGGTCAATTCGGGTTGCCAAGGATATTAGCTCTTCCAAGAGGGTAGGTCTGTCCCGTCCCGCCAGCTCATCCTTGATTCTTCCAGATAGGCCTTCCCAGAAGTTAGCAACCAGGGCCTTATTGTTCCACGATAATTCAGACGAGAGGGTGCGGAATTTAACAGCATACTGAGCTACCGTGAGAGTACCTTGGCGCAGGCGGAGCAGAGCTGAGGCAGTCGAAGTGGTGCGACCAGGTTCATCGAAAGTCCTGCGAAAAGCCTCTAGGAAAGATTGAAGATCGTTAACCAGCGGATCCCCTCTCTCCCATAGCGGGTTTAGCCAGGCGAGGGCCTCTCCTCCCAGGTGTGACATGATGAAGCCCACCTTGGCTCGGTCAGAAGCAAACATATGCCCCAAGATTTCGAAGTGTAGAGTGCACTGATTGAGGAAACCCCGACACAGAGTAGGGTCACCCTGGAAACGGGTAGGAGCCGCCAGACGGGGACCTTGACTTGCCATGGGAACTGGTACCTGATTATTGATAGAAGAGTCAGGTGCAGATGAGGACCCTAAGGAATCCATGCGGGTAGACAAGCTGCGTAGATAAGTCGTGATCTTGTCCTGTTGAACTCCCAAACGGGTCACCTCCTGGCACAGATCCGTGGTCGGAGATCTCTGGGATCCAACGGGTTCCATGGCTGGAGCAATCTGTAACGAATGGAAGCGGAGGCAGAGGTGGTGAAGTTCACATTCGTTTTTATTTTTTAATGTGGAACCTCGAGACCGTGGTCCGGGGGGCTCCGAAGGGGGCGTAACTAGTGAGCCCCGGGTACCCGTAGTAAGGCCCCTCGAACAGGACCAGAATGGAATACCCGGAGGACACAGGTGCTACCTCCAGTTAGACCCCGGACACGTGGCAGCTGTCCCAGAGGGACCAAAAGGGTAACAGGTATTTACAGAGTCCGTGGGGGGTTCTTGACGGAGAAGGGTAAGGTCCTGGTCCAGAACGGATGGTAGTAGGCTGGCTCCAGTGACCTTGTCACGGTCCACGGGTACGGATGGCTGATGGCGGAACGGGATGACACTTGCGCCAGTAATAGCCGAGATTGTCCAGGTTAGCCAGATACGGGTTAGCAATGATCTGAGGAGACAAACAGTATCAGCGAAGCACAGAGACTGCAGACGCAGCGCAGACAGATCAGGAACAGAACCGGATGTAGCAATGATAGAACACGTTGCTCCGGCACTCCCCTAATGGTGGAGTGACCAGATATAGTACTGAGTGCGCAGCCATTGGTTAATTAGCTATTTCAAAAAATGCACGCTGCCCCTTTAAGAGAGACGGTGGGCGCGGCCTCGCGTCCTAAGCAGACTATCTGGAGGCCTGCCAGCAGCGTGCCAGGAAGTGGAGGAGGACACAGGACGCCGAGGAGCAGATGGGACAGGTGAGTGAGCAGAACGGAGTGCAGAGCCAGCGCTGGGACCGAGTGTAACACAAATGTGAAGAAGCACAGAATCCTTCATTTGCTTTCAATAATAATAATAATAAAAATCAATAAATTCCTGGTAATGGTCTACACAGGCATGAATGAAGTCATGTAATGATTGTGTGTGACGGATCATGTGCAGTCATTAGAGTTACCGAGGCTGGCAATGTAAAACCCTGGTACCGCAGCCTGGCTTATATTGGGAGTCATACATTTTGTCCTGGCGTATGTTCATGTTCATCCTCAGTATCAAACTGTCCTCACAATCACATCTCCAGTTTCGAGAACTTTACATACAGGTTTGTACCTTGGGATTAGGATATGTTCACATGCTGCGTTTTTGCAATGTTTTTATTTTTACTGCATAAAAACACTTTGTTTTACAGTACCACCAAAATGAATTCGATTTCTGAAGTCTCGCGCACACGCTGCTTTTTTTCCTTGCGTATTTTAACCATCAGTGCATTTTTTTCAAATCAACAGCTTGTCAATTCGTTCAGCATTAGTTTGCCTATTGTACGACGTGCTTTTCCTGCCAAGGAATGTGTGCAGAAATAAATGCTGAAAAAACTCAACATCTGAACGTACCCTTAGCGGTCAATTCAAGAATGAGGCCCCTTTCACATGTCCGTGTCTCCAGTATGTGTGGTGACAGCTTTCTCACATACCGTAGACACGTACACACGTAGACCCATTTAAATGAATGGGTCTATGTAGATGTCAGTGTGTTTTCACAGACCGTGTGTCCGTGTGCAAAACACGCAGACATGTCCGTTTTCACACGGACCGGAAAACGTCCCGCACACGTGCAGACGGAGAACACACTTTGATGTCCTCCGTGTGCACGGACTGCCGCCGGGGAAGTAGCGCTACTGTAAGCCGCTGTCCCCCTGCAGCTGGTGCTGAAGCCGGCTGTCATTCCCCTGCTCTACCTGCGAGCAGAGGAGAACGATGAGCGGTATATTAATATACCGCTCATCGTTCTCCTCTGCTCGCAGGCAAAGCAGGGAGAATTATGACTGCCGGCTTCTGCACCAGCCACAGGGGAACAGCGGCTTACAGTAGCGCTACTTCCCCGGCGGCCGTCCGTGTGGTACTGATGCGGCACACAGGTGGCACACGGTTGCCACACGTGTGCCGCACGTAGTACACACGGACACATGGACACGGATATCTCCGGTAACGTTTTTTCCGGTACCGTAAATATCAGGACATGCGAAAGAGGCCTGACATTGAGTCTACATTAAGAGTTCGCTTGAGTATGATGTGCCATATTCATTAGGAGATGCATGCCACTCAATGATATTCTCAGTGGCGTGCACCTCGCCAGAAATGCCACTCCAGTCAGTGACTGGAGTAGCATTTGTGGTGTAAGAAATGCTTGTATTTTTGCTGAATTTGAAGAGTTGGCATATCCACACCCTGTCCCGGATTCTCCCCAGCTCTGCCTATTTGGCGGAGGTGCTTTGAGCAGGCGAGACAATGCCAAAAGTTGCAAAAGTTTTATGTAACTTCTCATTGCGCAAAAGTTTTGCAACTTTTTAAAGCCTTTTACACCAATTTTATGCCTTATAAGCTTTGATGAATTTGCCTGTATTTGTTCTTTATAATGTCACAGCACTGTTTCCACAGACCGGTGATGCGGAATAGTACGTGAGAGTGCAGCTATGTATCTTAGGGCCTCAGTATAATAATGTGGGTGTAAGGGGACACACAGGTGACTGATAAGGGGGAGAGAGTATGTTTTCCGAGGTCAGGGTGTGTTTGGAGTGGTGATTTTCCAGCATATCCACATTCTTTCCCCTTCTGCTCTCTGATTGGTCGATCTGAGACAGGTGAAACTGTCTTGTAAGACCAGTATCTATGTTTTCAGCATTTCACATCCAACCTGGGAACGGGCGCAGTTACTCACTGGAGGCACCATGCTACTATTAGCCTTTTCCACTTTGCTTCTCATTTCCAGCTCATATGGACGTAAGTCACTCTTAAACAATTATAGATCTGTATATTTTTGATAATTCAGGATCGATGCAGATTTTTTTTTTTATGTTGGGTTTTTGACTTTTTATGAATTTGGCAGACTTTTTATGCTGGGGTGTTTTGTCTGTTTTTATGGATTTGGCAGATTTTTTATGCTGGGTTTTTGTCTGTTTTTATGGATTTGGCAGATTTTTTATGCTGGGTTTTTGTCTGTTTTTATGGATTTGGCAGATTTTTTATGCTGGGTTTTTGTCTGTTTTTATGGATTTGGCAGATTTTTTTATGCTGGGTTTTTGTCTTTTTTTATGAATTTGGCCGATTTTTTTATGTTGGGTTTTTGACTCTTTTTATGGATTTGGCAATGTAACATTTTGATTGTCCCTTTTATTACATAGTCTTACAATTACAACCTAGAGGCCTTGGAGAAGGGTATTGCAGATGCATTTGCAGAATACACATAGGAAAGACATTAATGGATGCAAGAGTGAAGGATGTGAAAATGTGGAGCCAGATCATAGAGGCATGTAGAGTATGTGCACAAGGGAAGGATGTGCAGTGGATTTTTGGGCTGGATTTTCCAGGCAGAAATGTTGCTGCTCTTTACAGTGTCAGTGTTTTGGATAAAATTTACCAAAATCTCATGACTGGTCTTGTGGATATTTGAAATTTGCAATATGTCCATTTACATTCTAGATTTGCACCACAGGTATCACCCTTTGAAATGCATTTGTTGTAATTTTTCAGCAAATCTGTTGAATTTTTGTGATGATTTTGACACGTATCAGTCCTGTGTAGACATCCCCCTATGCCCCACCATGTTATATGGGTATTACACAGCGTAATATCAGGATCTCAATATGCCAATAATTTACCCCTAATACCTACATATATTCTAGGTGCATTCCCTGGGATCGTTCATGATCATCATACAGTGTAAAGAGGCTGCCAATTGCTTGTGATCTTCTGATTTGCCCAAAAGATCATCATTCTTCCTGGGTAAACAATGTGGAGAACTATGGCAGCCTATGCACGCTGAGGGATCTCATACGCCGGCCTGCCGCTGTATACAGGCTTTTAAATGGCCGCCGATAGTTAAATATTAATCAATTTTCGGTTATTTAATGGATAATGTAAAAGTGGCCTTGGGGCTTTAGACTTCAGGATCTCTTGTACGAGTGCTATTCATGCTTTTCACAGATTGCGCTCGTAGCTATTAAAGTCTATGGGGCTGTTCACATGTCCCTGTATTTTTGCAAACTGAGCGGTCCGCACAAAATCACAGAGACATGCCCGATATTGATCTGAGTCCGGATCAATCTCACCAATGCAAGTCTATCCGTTTGTGAAAAATAATTGTACAGATGCCATCAATGCGTTGTCCGTTTTTGATGGACTCTTTGAAATGAGAAGATTGAGAAATTTCCATTGTTTAGTTTTTTTTCTAAATGGAGAAAAACTGATGAAACTCTAAAGTTAAAAACTGACCAAACTCTGATCAAAAACATAGATAAAAAATGGACCTTTTTTTTTTTGAGTTCAAGAAAATCACTGACGTGTGAACGAAGCCTTACACTGTCGGAAAGACATTTGTGTTTGTACAATATCACTTGGAAGTTTAATTAATCTTTCTTTTTTATTTCGCTACAGAGGATAACACAACGCTTGCCACCGGCCTTGTTGCCAATCCCCTGGGTTATACTGCTGTCATAGCTTTCCCTTCAGCTTGTAAATATTCATTGAAGACTGCAACACTTAACATAGGTGGTAATGCCACTCAAGGTATGGACTCTGAAGTTCTCAGTTCTCTCGTTCTAAAAAAAAGAAAAAATTATGCAATTTTTGACTTAGCAATTTGTTCAAGAGCATAGGCCTCGGATATTTCTTTGGTTGAGCCTCTCTTATTTTTTCTTGGCTGAGCTCAGCAAAATTGCGATTGTGCGGCAGTTGCCATTCAATGCCGATGCCGTGTACAAGGATCACCCAATATGAGACTTTTGGGTTCGGAGCAGAGCTGTGAATCATCCAGCCCAGTGGCGACCATACATTGTTCATCTATTGCATTGTCAACAGCCCCGTTGACATATTACATTTTAATTGTTTTAGTAACTTCTACAAATAGGTTTTTTAACCTGGAGCACATTTCTCTCTGCAGCGCTGTCGGTCACCGTGCCTCAATGTCGTTTGAGACGTGACCTTATTGTTGTTAACGACTCCCAAAATGGCGATGCGGCAACCATAAATGTTGGTTACCAAGTTGTGAGCTTGAGTCCTAACCAAACCTACACGTGAGTATCTCCGACATTCATTTTTCTTCTTAAGATGTAAAAAAAACGCTAATTAGACCAAGGTGTAAATGGTACACGATTCGTTTTATATTACAGTGCCTCGTATACAATCGATGGAGTAAACTTCAATAAAATTACATTTGCGACCAAAACAGGTAAGTGCAAAAAAAACACAGATCATAAAAAAAAGAAATAATGCATAATAATAATCTTTATTTATATAGCGCCAACATATTCCGCAGCGCTTTACAGTTTAACAATTTCAAAACACAAGTCATAGGTAACAACGTTAACAATACAATAATTAAAGGAAAATAAGCCGACCCTGCTCGTGAGAGCTTACAATCTACAATGAGGTGGGGGAGATACAAAGTACAGGTGTATATATACAATGGTGCATTTACAATGATGGTCCAGCCATCTTGAGGGAGTGAGGGATGGATGGAGATAGTGAATGGGCTACACACACACACTTACACATAGAATGACTTTGGTTAGTGAATGTGATAGGCCGCTCTGAACAAATGTGTTTTGAGGGAGCGCCTGAAACCATGCAAATTGTGGATAGTCCTAATTTCTTGGGGTAGAGCATTCCAGAGGATTGGCGCAGCACGGGAGAAGTCTTGGAGTCGGGAGTGGGAGGTACGGATTAGTGCAGAGGTTAGCAGAGCGCAGCAGTCGGTTGGGCCGATAGATAGAAATGAGGGAGGAGATGTAGGGGGGTGCTGCACTGTGGAGAGCTTTGTGGTGAGAACCAGTACTTTGAATTGGATTCTATAATGAATGGGCAGCCAGTGTAAGGACTGGCGAAGAGCGGACGCGTCCGAGTACCGATTAGCCAGATGGATGACCCTGGCTGCTGCATTAAGGATGGACTGGAGAGGGGATAGTCGAGTAATGGGGAGGCCAAGTAATAGTGCGTTGCAGTAGTCCAGGCGGGAGTGGATCAATGCTACAGTGAGGGTTTTTGTTGTTTCCATTGTGAGGAAGGGGCGGATTCTAGAGATGTTCTTTAGGTGTAGACGGCAAGAGCGGGCAAGAGATTGTATATGGGAGGTGAAGGAGAGATTGGTGTCAAACATAACACCCAGACAGCGAGCCTGCTGCCGGGGTGTTATTATGGTGCCGCCCACAGAGAGGGAAATGTCAGATTTAGGGAGGTTATTAGATGGCAGGAGCAGAAGCAGTTCAGTCTTGGAAAGGTTAAGTTTCAGATAGAGAGCGGACATGATGTTGGAGACTGCGGACAGACAGTCGGTGGTGTTCTGTAGAACAGCGGGGGTAAGGTCGGGGATGACGTGTATAGTTGTGTGTCATCGGCATAAAGATGGTACTGAAAGCCAAATCTGCTGATGGTCTGTCCAATTGGGGCCGTGTAGAGAGAGAAAGAAGGGGGCCAAGGACTGAGCCCTGGGGTACACCGACAGTGAGAGGAAGAGGAGATGACGTGGAGCCAGAGAACGAGACACTGAAGGAGCGGTCAGAAAGATAGGAGGAGAACCAGGAGAGAACAGTGTCCTTAATATCTAGTGATGGAGCCTAGACAGTAGGAGACGGTGGTCAACCGTGTCAAAAGCTGCAGAAAGGTCGAGTAGAATGAGCAGAGAGTGGTCACCGTTACGTTTTGCTGTAAGAAGGTCATTGGTCACTTTGATGAGTGCAGTTTCAGTCGAATGTAGGGGTCGGAAGCCGGACTGTGAAGGGTCTAGGAGGGAGTGAGTGGAGAGGTAACGGGTGAGGCGGGAGTATACTAGGCGCTCCAAAAGTTTAGAGATGAAGGGGAGATTGGAGACCGGTCTGTAGTTGTTTGTGCAGGAAGGGTCAAGAGTGGGTTTCTTTAGTAGTGGAGTAACGATGGAGTGTTTGAAGGAGGATGGGAAAATGCCAGAGGAGAGGGAGAGATTAAAGATTGTAGTTAGGTGAGTTGTGACAACTGGAGAGAGAGACTGGAGGAGATGTGAGGGGATGGGGTCGGTAGTGCATGTAGTCGGACGAGAGGAAGAGAGGATTCTGGAGACTTCTTCTTCTGTGATGGTATCAAATGTGGAAAGTGAGCCAGGGGAAATGCAGGGTGGGATGGGGGTCACAGCACTTGGTGGTTGAGAGCAGATTTCCTGACGATAGTATCTATTTTTTCTATAAAGTGGGAGGCCAGGTCGTCAGCACAAATGTCTGTGATAGGGGCTTGTGCTTTTGGCCTGAGGAGGGAGTGAAAAGTGTCAAAGAGTTTCTTGGGGTTGTTGGCTAGTGAGGAGATCAGTGTGGTGAAGTAGGTCCGTTTGGCGAGGTGAAGGGCAGCATTATAAGTTCTTAACATGAATTTAAAGTGGATGAAGTCTTCTGGTGTGTAGGTTTTTCTCCAGAGGCGTTCAGCACTCCTAGAGCATCGCTGAAGAAGTCGAGTTTGCAATGTGAGCCAGGGCTGTTTTACTGTGTGTTTGGAGGTTCTGAGGGTGAGCGGTGCTACTTGGTCAAGGGTGTTTCTAAGAGTGTCATTGTAGTGATGAACAGCCAGATCAGTACAGGAAAAAGAGGAGATTGGGGACAGCGATAAGTGTAGGGAGTCTGAAAGTGTCTGAGGGTTAATGGCTTGTAGATTTCTGAATGTGTGGTAGGTGGGAGTGCGCTGGGGTGGTGGAGGATTTGTGAGCGTGAAGGAGAGAATGTTGTGGTCAGAGAGTGGAAGCGGTGAGTTATTTAGGTGGGAGATTGAACAGAGGCGGACAAAGACCAGGTCAAGGGTGTTGCCATCCTTGTGTGTCTCAGAGGTTGAAAGCTGTGAGAGGCCTAGAGAAGTGGTTAGTGATAGAAGCTGAGATGCAGATGTGGAAGTAGGGCTGTTAATGGGGATGTTGAAGTCTCCAAGGATAAGGGTTGGTAGTTCTGAGGACATGAAGTGCGGCAGCCAGGCTGAGAAGTGGTCGAGGAACTGGGTGGGTGAGCCTGGGGGCCGATATATGACCGCTACTCTGAGGGAGAGGGGATGGAAGAGCCTGATGGTGTGGACCTCAAAAGAAGGGAATGAGAGTGATGGAATTGGGGGGATGACCTGGAAAGTGCATTGTGGGGACAGGAGTATGCCAACTCCACCACCATGTCTGTTTGTGGGTCTCGGGGAATGGGAGAACTGTAAACCACCATAGGAAATGGTGGCAGGGGAGACCGTGTCAGAATCCTGAATCCAGGTTTCAGTGAGTGCCAACAGATTAAGAGAGTGGTTCAGAAAGTAGTTGTGCAGGAAGGGTAGCTTGTTGCATGCAGACCGTGGATTCCAGAGAGCACAATTGAAAGAAGGAGATGAGGGAGTGCAAGTAATAATAATAAGATTATTATGGTTTCGGAATGAGGTAGGGTAGGGATTGAGGTTGGGGGATGGTGGACCAGGGTTGGGGGAGATGTCCCCTGAAATCAGTAGGAGTAGGAAGATAAAGAGCAGGTAGTTTTTGGAGTTGTAAGTAGGTTTTTTCTGTGATGTGTTTGGGCAAGATGGGCTGAGGTTTTTCAGGAAGATGAGGAGTGCATGGGAGCTGTACATGGGAGAGGGAAGGATAGAGGGGCTGATGTGTATGAGTCGTGATGGAGGGGGGATGGGGCGGTGAATGTGGATGGCAAGGGAACACAGGAGGATAGGGATAAAATACATAATTAAAAAGAAGCAAAGTGTGGGATACCTGATTCCAGTCCTGATTAATATATTGGTCAACTTACAGTCAAATTCCAGTCCAATTCTAGTCTAATTCATAGTATAGTAATTAGAAATCTGTAATTTGAAATATGGAATTTGAAATAGTAATCCTGTGCAGACTACGTCTATGCAGACGCATGGCTCTGAATATATCTAGGACTGAGGTGGATCAGCTGTGAGGGGGGATGTGGGCGTGATTACCCAGACCACATGGTCACAGATAAGCAAAGCTAATAAAAGAGGGGGAAGGGGCTGGCAGCTCTGGTATGCATGGAGGATACAAGGGGAATGAATGCAATTGTGAATACAGGAGGATGGGTAAGTGAAATGCCAGGGATATTATATGCACTTATTAAACAGTCAAAAACAGAGAAAAAGCTGCATAGATGATTGCACACCATGCAAAATTAAGCAGTTCAAAAACACACACAGCAATTTGGTAAAGCTGGAGATACAATTATTATTATTATAACGCCATTTATTCCATGGTGCTTTACAATTATGCCATCATGTGTATTTTATTATCATATAACAAAACTAATTTTTTTAGGATGTCTTATTCCCCCACCCTAAAAAAAATAATTAAAAACAGATTAAAAATTCCACAATAATTAAAGTTTCTCATATCTTACTATAAATAAAGAAAAAATAAAATTATGAAATCAAATGATGTGAAAATTTGTTTTTATGTTAGAAATATAGTAAATTATATTAAATACGAGGTTAGCAATTTTTCAGACTTTATAGTCTGAAGGGTATGCCACACTAAACAACATCGCTAACGGGATCGCTAAAAAACTTCACTATTTAGCAATCCCGTTAGCGATGTTGTTGTGTGCGGCATCTGTCAGCGACGAGCTCCCTGCTGAGATCCTGCTGTGATCTCGCTCGTCGCTGGAATCGTTCCGGACCCTATTTTATCGTCGGCGCTCCCGCTGGGTAAGTATTATCGCTGAGTGTGGCACCTTTTATTTAGCGATTTAGCGGTATTTTGTACCGCTAAAGTCGTTAAGGAGATCACTAACCGCGATAGCGTCCTTAACGACATCGCTAAATAAAGCCGCTACTAGCAATATTAAAACTATCCCGCTAGCGATCGCATTAGTATGCGTCTTTATCGTGATCGCTAGCGGGATAGTTTAGTGTGGCAGTACCTTGACACAGGGGCATAATTATGACAGGTGCATTTTTACCAGGGTCATGAAGACTAGGTGGTCCCCATATGTCCCTTTGCCTCATATGAAAAGACTATTACTATTAAAGACCTGTGATAGTTGGGGGCCCTATTGGAGATTCTTCATTGGGGCCCACAAGCTTCAAATTTCACCATTGGTCTACCATAAGTAGTACTTAAAAGAGAATAGAGTCTCGATTCACGTCCACACTGAAAGTGAGCACAGTCGGTCACATCGTGTTAACAGATAGAAAATATTCACCACCTTTCTCATTTATTAGGATGTGCAACCTGGCAGGTTTCAGTAGATGTGACATCACCGGCTCCTCTCACTTCCCGCTGAAGACGTGAGAGGAACCAGCTTCTCATGTCACTGATCTAGCACTGACAGGCGCGTTCTCCGTAGGCTCATCCTTCCCCAAGCTAGTCATATTCCCTCCAGTAAAGTGAAAATGGGCACTTGGTTCCTGGTGGTGGCCAGTCATGGTAGCTGATGAGTACTACATCATCATCTGGTACCTGTAGGTCGGTCAGACAGAATAGAAAGCCTTAGCACATTGATAAATTTGTAGGTTAGATGACATGCACATTGCTGGAAATAAGCAACATTTCTTATTTCTTTCCTTACAGTTTTGCCGGGACCTCCATCTGTATTTAGGCGTAGTGGTGGAATGGTGGTGATTACAGTCTTATTATCTATCGCAATGGTCCTGCTCGTTGTTGGACTTATCGTTGTGCTGGTGTTGGGTGGCCGAGCAAAGAAATAAGCTCGGAAATTACATCACCGAGGAGTCGTCCACCTACATGGAGACTTACAAATTGTGGAAATGTTGCCATGAATTACATAACGACGAGAACAAGCTCATCTCACCTTAACGCACCAATCTGGCCCTGCCTGGGCACTGAGTGTACATAGTATTACATGCACCTCTCCCTACAATAACCGTACAATGTATAACCCTGGGAAGGGGACGGATTACAGATAAGTGAATGAAGAGCATCGTTGCTCAGACTTTAGCTGGATTCTGTCCATTTTGATAAAAATGTAACAGGTACTATTATAATGGTCCTGGTTTATTAAAAATGGTAAAAAAAACATGAGTGTTGCAGTATGATTACACTGTTCTACATATTTTCGTAAGTTCTAGCTAGTTAAGGAGGTGGCTGTCATGAAGCCTGAGTGTGGTATACCTGGTGGGTACATTTTTCTCATTGGGGATCAATGCGGAGAACACTGTTCTACAAATTTTTAAAAGTTGTCAGGTTCAGTTATGAAATGAGCCATTTCTTAATGATTTTGACCCCCTGAAATCAAATCTGTCAATTAAGTTTTTTAGTCGGCTCTTGTTTGTATGATATCAAAAGTTTTCCTTTTACTAGTACATATAATTAATGCCTAAAAGTTTCAGCAGTTTGAAACATTATTATTTTGCAAATATAAAGATGAAAAATATTTTGTTATGCCAATAACAATTGGAAACCTGAAAAATACAAAAAGAGACAATGAAAAACAAGACATTTTCCCTCATTCACCAATTTATTATAAAAAAAAGTTCCAGCTCATGCTGCACTCATGGCGAGGATGAGGGGGGACCATGCATACCAGGATTGAGGGGAGGGGATCATGCATTCCAGGATTGGGGGGAGGGGACCATGCATCCCATGATTGGTTGGTGAGGGGACCATGCATACCAGGATTGGGGGGTGAGGGCACCATGCATACCGAGATTGGGGGTGAGGGGACCATGCATTCAGGATTGGGGAGGGACCATACTACAGGATTGGGGGGTGAGGGGACCATGCATTCCAGGATTGGGGGCTGAGGGAACCATGAATACCAGGATATGGATGAGCAGGTACCATGCATACCAGGATTGGGGAGTGAGGGGACCATGCATACCAGGATGAGGAATGGGGTACCATGCATACCAGGATTGGGTGGGGGTGAGGGGACCATAGATACCAGAATAGGGATGAGGGGTACCATGCATACCAGGATAGGGATGAAGGGGTACCATGCATACCAGGATTAGTGTAACGAATGGAAGCGGAGGCAGAGGTGGTGAAGTTCACATTCGTTTTTATTTTTTAATGTGGAACCTCGAGACCGCGGTCCGGGGGGCTCCGAAGGGGGCGTAACTAGTGAGCCCCGGGTACCCGTAGTAAGGCCCCGAACAGGACCAGAATGGAATACCCGGAGGACACAGGTGCTACCTCCAGTTAGACCCCGGACACGTGGCAGCTGTCCCAGAGGGACCAAAAGGGTAACAGGTATTTACAGAGTCCGTGGAAGGTTCTTGACGGAGAAGGGTAAGGTCCTGGTCCAGAACGGATGGTAGTAGGCTGGCTCCAGTAACCTTGTCACGGTCCACGGGTACGGATGGCTGATGGCGGAACGGGATGACACTTGCGCCAGTAATAGCCGAGATTGTCCAGGTTAGCCAGATACGAGTTAGCAATGATCTGAGGAGACAAACAGTATCAGCGAAGTACAGAGACTGCAGACGCAGCGCAGACAGATCAGGAACAGAACCGGATGTAGCAATGATAGAACACGTTGCTCCGGCACTCCCCTAATGGTGGAGTGACCAGATATAGTACTGAGTGTGCAGCCATTGGTTAATTAGCTATTTCAAAAAATGCACGCTGCCCCTTTAAGAGAGACGGTGGGCGCGGCCTCGCGTCCTAAGCAGACCATCTGGAGGCCTGCCAGCAGCGTGCCAGGAAGTGGAGGAGGACACAGGACGCCGAGGAGCAGATGGGACAGGTGAGTGAGCAGAACGGAGTGCAGAGCCAACGCTGGGACCGAGTGTAACAGTATCCCCCTCTTTACTCCCCCTCTTTTTCAAGCCTGCGTGAAATCTTTTAAGAAGAAGAGGAGCCTGGATGTTCTCTTTAGGCTCCCAAGATCTCTCCTCAGGACCAAAACCTTTCCAGTCCACCAGGTAATAGATCCTACCTCTTACTCTCTTAGAGGCCAAGATATGTTTTACCTCAAAAACATCATCCTCAGAGACCGGATCAGGAGTGGTACCCGGGTCCTTAAAGAAGGAGCTCAACACTACTGGTTTGAGGAGGGAAACATGAAAGGAGTTAGGTACTCGTAGAGAATTAGGCAATTTTAGTTTATAAGAGACCGGGTTGATTTGTCTCAAGACTTCAAAGGGACCAATGAAACGGGGACCCAATTTGTACGAAGGTAACTTCAGACGGATGTACTTGGAGGAGAGCCATACCTTGTCTCCTGGACGAAAGATGGGAGCCTCCAAACGTCTTTTGTCCGCATGCGTTTTCATACGTTGAGAAGCTTTCTCCAAAGCCGACCTGGTCTCTCTCCAAATGTCCGAGAAATTCTTAGACAAGGTATCGACTGCCGGAACATCAGACAATCCCGAGACAGGAAGAGGAATTCCGGGTTGCAGTCCAAACACAATCTGAAAGGGAGACTTTCCAGAAGATTCACTTACTTGGTTGTTGTAGGAGAATTCCGCCCAGGGCAGTAATTCTACCCAGTCATTATTATGAGCGTTGACGAAGTGACGCAGGTATCCAGCCAGGATTTGATTGATCCTCTCCACTTGCCCATTAGACTGGGGATGATATGCAGAAGAAAAATCTAGTTCAATTTTTACCATTTTACAGAGTCCTCTCCAGAACTTAGAGGTGAACTGGACGCCCCTGTCGGACACGATGTGGAGAGGAAATCCATGTAGACGGAAGATGTGCTGAATGAAGTGAGTGGCCAGTTCTGGAGCAGACGGGAGGCCAGATAGCGGAACGAAGTGGGCCATTTTAGAGAAGCGGTCCACCACAACCCATACCACTGAGCAGCCAGAAGAAATGGGAAGATCCGTGATGAAATCCATCGCGATGTGCTGCCAGGGAGCGGACGGAATCGGAAGAGGCAGAAGCCTGCCGGCTGGTAGATGTTTAACAGTTTTGTTACGGGCACATGAAAGACAGGCTGCGACGAACTCCTGGATATCCTTGCCCATAGTAGGCCACCAGTAATAACGGGAGATGAGTTGCTGCGTCTTTCTCTGACCAGCATGGCCAGCCAACTTAGAAGAATGACCCCAACGCAGAACACGACTACGATCAGAGGCGGACACGAAAGTCTTCCCAGGAGGAAGCCGGGCCAGATCAGTGGAGGCAACAGAGACTAACTTAGAAGGTTCAATAATGTGCTGAGGTTCCTCCTCCAGTTCAGGAGGCAAGAAGGCTCTAGAGAGTGCGTCTGCCTTGATGTTCTTGTCAGCTGGACGGAAATGAAGTACAAAATTGAAACGGGCAAAAAATAATGCCCAACGGGCCTGACGGGGATTCAGTCTTAAAGCAGATTGGAGATAGGCAAGGTTTTTATGGTCGGTGAATATGATTACCTGGTGATGAGCTCCTTCAAGAAGATGTCTCCATTCTTGCAGAGCCAATTTGATGGCCAACAGTTCGCGATCACCGACAGAGTAGTTCCTTTGCAAAAACCACACGAGATCATCCGCCCGGTAGACGACTTCTGGGTCAGAACTGCTCCTGCACCTATGGAAGAAGCGTCAACTTCAAGAAAAAATTGCTCACTTGAATTAGGACGATGGAGAACGGGTGCGGAAGCGAAGGCTTTTTTGAGAGAAACAAAGGCCTCTTCTGCCTCGGAGGACCATTCCTTAGAGTTTACACCTTTCCGGGTTAAGGCTGTGATTGGAGCCACTCGGGTGGAAAAGTGTGGAATAAATTGCCGGTAGTAATTGGCGAACCCGAGGAACCTTTGTATGGCTTTTAGCCCAGACGGACGAGGCCAGTTGAGAACTGCAGACAACTTCTCCGGATCCATCTGTAATCCTGTGGAAGATACAATGTACCCAAGGAAAGGCAAAGAAGACTGCTCAAAGAGGCATTTCTCATATTTGGCATATAGCCTGTTCTCTCTCAGTCTTTGTAAGACCAGGCGTACTTGCCTCCGGTGTGACGTCAAGTCAGCAGAAAAAATCAAAATATCGTCCAGGTAAACCACGACACAAGTATAGAGCAAGTCCCTGAAAATGTCATTAACAAATTCCTGAAAAACCGCAGGTGCATTGCTTAGGCCGAATGGCATTACCAGGTATTCATAGTGGCCGTCACGGGTGTTGAAGGCTGTTTTCCATTCGTCCCCCTCTCTGACTCGGATCAGGTTGTAGGCCCCTCTGAGGTCCAATTTGGTGAAGATCTTGGCCCCTCGGAGACGATCAAACAGCTCTGAAATAAGAGGTAATGGATACCTGTTTTTTACCGTGATCTGATTTAGACCCCGATAGTCAATGCAGGGCCGCAAGGAACCATCCTTTTTCTTCACAAAGAAGAATCCAGCTCCTGCCGGTGACGATGACTTTCGGATAAATCCTCTAGCCAGATTCTCTTGGATGAGAGAAAGACAATGAGGAATGGTAAGGAGGCAAAATGGAGGGATGCAAATGTATTGAATAATGATGAAAAATTATTATATAAAAAATGTGTATATGTTGGTATTATATATATATATATATATATAGTAAAAATCAAAATTACATCTATATATATATATACACAACTACACATATAAACATATACATAAAATAAATAAAAAACTGGAGATGAGCATGAACTCAGATAAAAAAGTTTTATTGACATATAATGACATACAAATAAAATAAAACGAATATATATATATATATATATATATATATATATATATATATATGGATTTTAATATGTAACTAATACAATTGAAACACTCCTGACCAAGGCATAAAGAATATACAGGGATTGATAAAAGATAAAAGTGTGCACTCAAAGATATATATGTGTGTATGTGAAAAAGCAATAACTGCAAAAAAGCAATGAGCCAGTGGACAAAAATTTGTAAGGTGCACAAATGTAAAAAACAGATCCAAGCACAAGTGAGATAAAACAAGTGAAGTGGAAAAAACAGCAAATAAGACACTGAATCAAGGCAGTATGTGTGTCAAAATTGACTAATAAAGCAACCACTCACCAAATCAAAAAAAGTGCTTATTAGTACCTGAAAGCCAAGGACCAGGAGTGTAACAAAGAAAGCATGCCCCAACGCACGTTTCGGAAGTTATATCCTTATATATATCATTATATGTCAATAAAACTTTTTTATCTGAGTTCATGCTCATCTCCAGTTTTTTATTTATTTTATGTATATGTCTATATGTGTAGTTGTATATATATATAGATGTAATTTTGATTTTTACTATATATATATATATATATATATAATATATAATACCAACATATACACATTTTTTATATAATAATTTTTCATCATTATTCAATACATTTGCATCCCTCAATTTTGCCTCCTTACCATTCCTCATTGTCTTTCTCTTATATACCCGGATGGTCTGCCATTCAATTTTCTTGGCTGTGTCTTTCTAATTATAATATTAATTTTTATTTCATTGGTTATTTAATATTTATTAATTTTGATTGATACTGCTTTGTGTGTTATAACAGATTCTCTTGAATGTAGTCCGACATGGCCTGAGTCTCTGCCTGTGACAGGGGATAAACTCTCCCGCGAGGAGGAGATGCTCCAGGAAGAAGCTCTATCTGACAGTCATACGACCTGTGTGGAGGTAGTCTCTCAGCCTCCTTTTTCCCAAAGACGTCAGAGAAGGACCAATAGACGGAAGGCAACCCTGGCAGGGTATCAGGCTGGACTGGAGGCGAAACAGGTTGAATCCGGGTTAAGCAACGATTCATGCAGGTATCTCCCCAACGCAGAACTTCTCCAGTTTTCCAATTAAGGACTGGTTCATGCATCTGGAGCCAAGGTAAACCTAAAAACATGGGATGGGATAAACCGGGAAATACATAAAATCGCATTCGTTCAGTATGCATTAGACCTACCCGGAGTTCCACCAACTCGGTTTGAAACTGGACGGGCTCGGTCAGCGGTTTGCCATCCACGGCGGACACATGTAACGGATCAGGAAGACGCTGGACTGGTAAGCGGTAATGATCCACAACCGCCTGCTGGATGAAGTTCCCTGCAGCTCCAGAATCCAGTAGACAATGTTCGGAGAATTTTATTGCTCCATAGGACACGGAGACTGAGATGTGTAAAGAGGGAGAGGACTGTTCTCTACCTAGGTTGGCCCCTCCTACCGGACCTAGGCACTGGAGTTTCCCGACTTTTTAGGACAGAAATGGATCAAATGTTCAGAACTACCGCAGTAGTAACAACTTCCCTCCTTGCGACGTGCCTCCCGGCGGCGGGTGGCCAAACTTACATGGTCCACCTCCATGGCCTCGGAGGCGGAGGGCGAAGTACCTGTTTTGTACAAACTAGAGTCCAGGTGATAGGACCTTTTGTCCCGCTTGATCTCCATGGAGCGCTCCTGAAAACGCAGGTCAATTCGGGTTGCCAAGGATATTAGCTCTTCCAAGAGGGTAGGTCTGTCCCGTCCCGCCAGCTCATCCTTGATTCTTCCGGATAGGACTTCCCAGAAGTTAGCAACCAGGGCCTCATTGTTCCACGATAATTCAGACGAGAGGGTGCGGAATTTAACAGCATACTGAGCTACCGTGAGAGTACCTTGGCGCAGGCGGAGCAGAGCTGAGGCATTTGAAGTGGTGCGACCAGGTTCATCGAAAGTCCTGCGAAAAGCCTCTAGGAAAGATTGAAGATCGTTAACCAGCGGATCCCCTCTCTCCCATAGCGGATTTAGCCAGGCGAGGGCCTCTCCTCCCAGGTGTGACATGATGAAGCCCACCTTGGCTCGGTCAGAAGCAAACATATGCCCCAAGATTTCGAAGTGTAGAGTGCACTGATTGAGGAAACCCCGACACAGAGTAGGGTCACCCTGGAAACGGGTAGGAGCCGCCAGACGGGGACCTTGACTTGCCATGGAAACTGGTACCTGATTATTGATAGAAGAGTCAGGTGCAGACGAGGACCCTAAGGAATCCATGCGGGTAGACAAGCTGCGTAGATAAGTCGTGATCTTGTCCTGTTGAACTCCCAAACGGGTCACCTCCTGGCACAGATCCGTGGTCGGAGATCTCTGGGATCCAGCGGGTTCCATGGCTGGAGCAATCTGTAACGAATGGAGCGGAGGCAGAGGTGGTGAAGTTCACATTCGTTTTTATTTTTTAATGTGGAACCTCGAGACCGCGGTCCGGGGGGCTCCGAAGGGGCGTAACTAGTGAGCCCCGGGTACCCGTAGTAAGGCCCCTCGAACAGGACCAGAATGGAATACCCGGAGGACACAGGTGCTACCTCCAGTTAGACCCCGGACACGTGGCAGCTGTCCCAGAGGGACCAAAAGGGTAACAGGTATTTACAGAGTCCGTGGAGGGTTCTTGACGGAGAAGGGTAAGGTCCTGGTCCAGAACGGATGGTAGTAGGCTGGCTACAGTGACCTTGTCACGGTCCACGGGTACGGATGGTTGATGGCGGAACGGGATGACACTTGCGTCAGTAATAGCCGAGATTGTTCAGGTTAGCCAGATACGGGTTAGCAATGATCTGAGGAGACAAACAGTATCAGCGAAGCACAGAGACTGCAGACGCAGCGCAGACAGATCAGGAACATAACCGGATGTAGCAATGATAGAACACGTTGCTCCGGCACTCCCCTAATGGTGGAGTGACCAGATATAGTACTGAGTGTGCAGCCATTGGTTAATTAGCTATTTCAAAAAATGCACGCTGCCCCTTTAAGAGAGACGGTGGGCGCGGCCTCGCGTCCTAAGCAGACTATCTGGAGGCCTGCCAGCAGCGTGCCAGGAAGTGGAGGAGGACACAGGACGCTGAAGAGCAGATGGGACAGGTGAGTGAGCAGAACGGAGTGCAGAGCCAGCGCTGGGACCGAGTGTAACAATTAGGGGGTGAGGGGACCATGCATACCAGGATTGGGGGGTGAGGGGACCATGCATACCAGGATTGGGGGGTGAGGGGACCATGCATACCAGGATTGGGTGGGGGTGAGAGGACCATACATAACAGGATAGGGATGAGGGGATCATGCATACCAGGATAGGAGGGGGGCAGCACATACCAGGATGGGAGACCATATACCAATAAAAATGCTCTCCACCCGGCCCTAGAACGGGTTCATAGCTAGTACATAATAAGTCTGTTCTGCAAATTAAACTCAGAGACTCTGCAGCTGTTTTGCTCTGTTGGGAGTTTTTTTCTATGTTTGACAACACAAAATACATTTTTATAACTTCTTTTGTAAAATAAAAAAAAATTAAAGTGGAATCTGTGTTATCACGATAGTGATGATCTATTATCAGACTGCGCAGAGCTGCAGATCCAGCTACACGGTAATACAGGGGCTCCGGTAATACAGGGAGTTCCTCCTCATCACCGTCCGTACCCTCCACTATCAGAGCGAACACTGACTACTGCACTCACAGCCCCAGAACGACTCCCGCGTCGACTCGCCTGCCTGTTACTGCAGTAGCTCCGCCCACCCTGGGGCTAGCCAATGTGAGGCAAGTGGGCATCTAGGTGGGCGGAGTTTCATATATCGGTTCACAATTGGCTACTGCGAGTCACCTGACATCTTGTGTGGGCGTGACTACACCGGATTTGTTGTTGCTTGAGACGCCTGTAGCCTCCGCTATTGCGGCTGGGGAGACTTGGGACGATGGCGGTGTACGAGTGCGCGGTGTGTCGCCGGACCGTGTTCTCTGGTCGCAGGAAACATGTCTATGAGAAAGGTCACCGGCAGCGGCTGACGTGTGTCCTCCGTGCCTTCAGCGATAAGGTGACGTATATAGAGGAAATGGCGGCTCTGCTTATAGAATTCACAGGCCGAGTGTATGTGTCACAGTGCTGAAAGAACCAGTGCAGGGGGAGGCCAGGTACCATGCAGCCAATCAGGATGCAGCTTTCAGTCTCCCTAGATGCTGTAGAAAATAAGCAGTAATGTGATTGGCTGTCCTGGCTGTGAGTTGTCTCTGTGACTGTTACCCTGTGGCACAGTATCCCATACAGAGCTGTGTCACACTGTCCGTATACTGGCATGCCTGACACTCTCGTCCTGGCTTTGAGCCGTCTCTGTGACTGTGCTGCTCCAGGATGGCGGCACAGTATCCCATACGAGCTGTGTAACATTGTCCGTATACTGCGCCGTGCCTGACACTCTCATCCTGGCTGTGAGCCGTCTCTGTGACTGTGCTGCCCCAGGATGGCTGCCCTGTGGCACAGTATCCCATACTGAGCTGTGTAACATTGTCCGTATACTGCGCCGTGCCTGACACTCTCATCCTGGCTGTGAGCCGTCTCTGTGACTGTGCTGCCCCAGGATGGCTGCCCTGTGGCACAGTATCCCATACTGAGCTGTGTAACATTGTCCGTATACTGCGCCGTGCCTGACACTCTCATCCTGCTGTGACCGTCTCTGTGACTGTGCTGCCCAGATGGCTGCCCTGTGGCACAGTATCCCATACTGAGCTGTGTAACATTGTCGTATACTGCCCGTGCCTGACACTCTCATCCTGGCTGTGAGCCGTCTCTGTGACTGTGCTGCCCAGGATGGCTGCCCTGTGGCACAGTATCCCATACTGAGCTGTGTAACATTGTCCGTATACTGCGCCGTGCCTGACACTCTCAGTCCTGGCTGTGAGCCGTCTCTGTGACTGTGCTGCCCCAGGATGCGCCCTGTGCACAGTATCCCATACTGAGCTGTGTAACATTGTCCGTATACTGCCCGTGCCTGACACTCTCGTCCTGGCTTTGAGCCGTCTCTGTGACTGTGCTGCCCAGGATGCTGCCCTGTGCACAGTATCCCATACTGAGCTGTGTAACATGTCCGTATACTGCCCGTGCCTGACACTCTCGTCCTGGCTTGAGCCGTCCTGTGACTGTGCTGCCCAGGATGGCGGCACAGTATCCCATACAGAGCTGTGTAACATTGTCCGTATACTGCGCCGTGCCTGACACTCTCATCCTGGCTGTGAGCTGTCTCTGTGACTGTGCTGCCCAGGATGGCTGCCCTGTGGCACAGTATCCCATACTGAGCTGTGTAACATTGTCCGTATACTGCGCCGTGCCTGACACTCTCATCCTGGCTGTGAGCCGTCTCTGTGACTGTGCTGCCCCAGGATGGCTGCCCTGTGGCACAGTATCCCATACTGAGCTGTGTAACATTGTCCGTATACTGCGCCGTGCCTGACACTCTCATCCTGGCTGTGAGCCGTCTCTGTGACTGTGCTGCCCCAGGATGGCTGCCCTGTGGCACAGTATCCCATACTGAGCTGTGTAACATTGTCCATATACTGCGCCGTGCCTGACACTCTCATCCTGCCTGTGTGAGCCGTCTCTGTGACTGTGCTGCTCCAGGATGGCTGCACTGTGGCACAGTATCCCATACAGAGCTGTGTAACACCGCCATCTGTATGCTGTACCGTGCGCTGACACGCTGCTTCTATTTCTCATAGGTGGCCACTGCAAGGAAAATGATTAAAGGTGCCGTAGTGGAGAAGTATCACCCCCAGGAGCACGAGCAGACGTTCTGGTGTCACTGCTGCGGGGAGGAAGTGAAGAAGCACACAAGTGATGGCAGCCTGACGGTGCTGTTCGGAGGGATGCTGGAGCATTTGTGGAAGTAAGGTCGCACTAAATGTAACAGGGTGTCCGGGGGTGAGCGACATGGCATCACTTCCTACGGATTGGAGGGCTATGCAAGGGATCGGAGGTTCTCCCCTACACATAGGATAGGTGATGACTTCCCAATTACTGGGGTCTGTCCTCTGTCGCCCCTCCAATTTTAAGAACTGAAGAGCCCCATGTGGATGGAGTAGAGATGGATCATGCACACTGCTGCCCCATACATTGTTATGGGAGTGCTGAAGACCCTCAAACACTGTGATCGACATTCTCATAGAGAATGGATGGAGCGTCAGTTTTCATGATTAACCACTGGTCTGTGCTCACAAGGTTCCCTGGGTCGATGGGTGCCGTGGTAGTTGGACCCCCAGAAATCGGGAAGTTACTGCATATCTTATGGATTGGGAATTACTTGAAAACTTGAGGATTTATTTCTTATTGTACAGTCATGGACAAAAGTTTTGAGAATGACACAAATATTAATTTTTACAAAGTCTACTGCTTCACTTTTTCTAATGGCAATTTGCATATACTCCAGAATGTTATAACGAGTGATCAGCTTAACAGCAATTACTTGCAAAGTCAATACTTGGCTAGAAAATGAACTTTATCCTCCAAAACACATTTCAGCATCATTGCAGCCCTGCCTTAAAAGGACCAGCTAACCACTTTTCAGTGATTGCTCCATTAACACAGTGTGGGTGTTGATGAGGACATGGCTGGAGATCAATCTGTCATGATTAAGTAAGAATGACACCACTGGACACTTTAAAAGGAGGCTGGTGCTTGGCATCATTGTTTCTCTTCTGTTAACCATGGTTATCTCTAAAGAAACACGTGCAGTCATCATTGCAATGCACAAAAATGGCCTAACAGGGAAGAGTATCGCAGCTAGAAAGATTGCACCTCAGTCAACAATCTATCGCATCATCAAGAACTTCAAGGAGAGAGGTTCCATTGTTGCCAAAAAGGCTCCAGGGCACCCAAGAAAGACCAGCAAGCGCCAGGACCGTCTCTTAAAAGTGTTTCAGCTGCGGGATCGGGCTACCAGCAGTGCTGAGCTTGCTCAGGAATGGCAGCAGGCAGGTGTGAGTGCATCTGCACGCACTGTGAGGCGGAGACTCTTGGAGCAAGGCCTGGTCTCAAGGAGGGCAGCAAAGAAGCCACTTCTCTCCAGAAAAAACATCATGGACAGACTGATATTCTGCAAAAGGTACAGGCTGAGGACTGGGGTAAAGTTATTTTCTCTGATGAATCCCCTTTTCGATTGTGTGGGACATCAGGAAAACGCCTCATTCGGAGAAGACAAGGTGAGCGCTACCACCAGTCTTGTCTCATGCCAACTGTTAAGCATCCTGAAACCATTCATGTGTGGGGTTGCTTCTCAGCCAAGGTATCGGCTCTCACAGTCTTGCCTTAAAACACAGCCATGAATAAAGAATGGTACCAGAATGTCCTCCAAGAGCAACTTCTCCCAACCCTCCAAGAGCAGTTTGGCGATCAACAATGCCTTTTCCAGCATGATGGAGCATCTTGCCATAAAGCAAAGGTGATAACTAAATGGCTCAGGGAACAAAACATAGAGATTTTGGGTCCATGGCCTGGAAACTCCCCAGATCTTAATCCCATTGAGAACTTGTGGTCAATCATCAAGAGACGGGTGGACAAACAAAAACCTAAAAATTCTGACAAAATGAAAGCATTGATTGTGCAAGAATGGACTGCTATCAGTCAGGATTTGGTCCAGAAGTTGATTGAGAGCATGCCAGGGAGAATTGCAGAGGTCCTGAAGAAGAAGGGTCAATACTGCAAATATTGACTTGCTGCATTAACTCCTTCTAACTGTCAATATAAGCTTTTGTTACTCATATGTTTGCAATTATATTTCTGTCTGTGATAAAAACATCTGTCAAACACACATAAAAACCAGAGGGCAGCAGATCTTGTGAAAATATAATATTTGTGTCATTCTCAAAACTTTTGGCCATGACTGTATTTAAGATTTCTTTCTTTCACCCTGATTTATTTTCTGTAAGGATTTGCATGTTTAGTCCTTTATACTTCTGTACGTGTTTTATCTGTTTGCTGCCATCCAGAAAATTGGAATTGATCGGTTTAGATAATCTGCAGCATGTTAATTCATCTATAGGCGGGGTTCACACATGCTTATGTCAGGGTCTGGGCACGGACCACGATGTAGGCTACCACCGGTCATCCGACCTCTAGACTTGTAGGTATATATGAGGCTGCTGCGTTCAGGCCAGGAGACCAGCGGCCATCCTGCATCGGGGTCCGTGCTCAGACCCTGACACAAGGATGTGTCCAGCCTTAGCTATAGGAAAGATGTGTATCTTCGTAACTACAATCCAAGTCTGGAGATGCTAAGGGGAGCTGCACGGAAACTACAACCTTTACTACAAAAAGATGCCCGATTACAATCCATATTTCCAGACCCCCCACTACTATGTTTTAGGCAGCCCCCAAATCTAAGAAGCATCATTGTCAGAAGCTCCCTGTCCTCCCCAACAGCTGCAGGAACCTTTCCTTGCAGACAAAAGAAATGCAAGACCTGTTCTTCTATAATGACCACGGACAGGATAAAGATCCCCAACTCCCATCAGGACTACAAGATACCAGGTACTTTCAGCTGCATCACATCTAATGTGGTGTACCTAATTATATGTACTAAATGTCCAACTGGGGGTCTGTATGTGGGGGAGACCGGGCAAAAACTGAGAACAAGGATGAATTCTCATCGCCACACGATAAGAGAAAAAAGAATGGATTTACCTGTGGCCAAACACTTTTGTATGCCCGGTCATAGCATGACAGATATGGAATTACTTGTATTAAAATCTAACTTCAAATCTGAGAAGGATAGAAAAGTCTGGGAATATAAACTTATGATGACCTTTGACACTCTTAGTGCTGGGATGAATATATCCCAGAGTTTTATGTCGTTCTACAACAATTAAGGAATCTGCCTCCCTGACCTTTTAGGGTCATCACAACACAATACCAGACCCCAATCAGAGGGTAATAAAACCTTCACTCCTTATCTATGAACTAGTCATATTTATGTTAATCCCTCTGCCATAATGACAGTTCTGCTTCATGTCACTTGTCCTACCTATTGCATTTTTTCTGTGCTATTTTGTGTATAAATATGTGATTCTTCAGATGTTGTATTAGTCTATGCCTAATGAAGAGACCTGAGTAGTCTCGAAAGCTTGCAATTTGTTACCATCTTTTCAGTTAGCCATTAAAAGGTATCAACCACTGAGGACTCTCAAGTCTAAATATTTTTCAGCCTTAGCTAATAATTCACAGTGACAATTGTCCAGTGCAGCCAGTCAATTAGCGATTCCTGCATTTAGATAGATTTATAATATATTATAAATGGGGATGAACAGAACCGCAGAAGTTCACGTTCGACTGACCTGAAGTCCAACGTTCAGTTTGAGTATCCAAACTTGAATCTGAACCCTATACAAATCAATGAGGACTGAAACTTTGGAGCTGGAATCCATCTATCTTGAATTATAAATATTATAATTGTTTTTCTAAAGGTCCATTTACACCCTATGATTATTGGAACGCTTGCTTCACCGTAATCTTGCAGTGTGAACAGGCTGCTGATCACCTGGTGAATGAGCAAAACGCTCGATCATTGTGTGAATTGATTTTTTTTGCTTTCTCAAAAGATCATCGTTCTCAGTAACGTATCATCCCATATAAACAGGACCTGTGCTGCCGAGAACAAAGGTGACCTATCATAGATCCTCCTTTGTTATCTGACCGCCGGTCGGTACATTTTTACTTGTCCATAGTTATTTAACGCTACAAATTTATCCATTTGATATATCTGATGTTCAGTCTGCCGAGTTGCTATCTGCTTTTAATTCATTTTTAACTCCGGATCAATGTGTTACATCAGTGTGTAAAAGTGAAGCATTTCCTTCCCAGGCGAGAACACGTTAGAGCAGTACACAAATACTGGTGGACGCATCAGGGGGAGGTGAAGCTGAAGGCGCAGTTTGTCCTTACAGAAGCCGAATATGAACGGTGAGAGATTACTACTGTTTCCTAAGAGTCACTTTAATAACACTACATCATTTTTGGGGGGGGGAATATAAAACCTATAGTCAATTTGTGGCCCTTGGGGCGAAGTGTCAGAGCTGCACCTGCTTGTGATAGGACTATAGTGTCTATACCCCCAGTAATAATACTAGGGATGGATAAATTGTGCGGTCACATAGGCGTACATATAAAAAAATAAATAGGTATGTGGAGATAGATGGGGAAACCCTAAGTATTCTAAAACATGGCCTTTATTGCTAATTTGTTAAAATAAAAAATGCAAATGCTGAAATCCAGTGATCGATGATGATAAACATGTCCCGTCTCTTATTAACCCCTTAATGACCGCCGATACGCTGTGGAAAAAGTGAATAGCGCCCCCCAGAGGCGCATTTTCTCCAGGGGTAGCCGAGACCCCAGAGAACATGAATCGGGTCGGTTTTTACCGACCCCAATGTTGCGATCGCCGTTATTAACCCTATAAAGGCGATCGCAACAAAAAACAAATGGTGTGCCATATAATTTCTCTCTCCTCTGATGTGATCGGACATCAGAGGAGAGAGAAAAAAGGTCCCCGATTTCCCCCCCCCCCCCTCCCCTTGTGGCCCCAATCCCCCACCTCTGGCCCCAGTGTCCCCTGGTGCCGCCGCCATGGTGCAAAGGGGAGAAAATGGACGCATGCTCAGTGCGCCCGCCGCGATGGGCTGGGGGGGCTTGGGCAATTTTCTCTGGGGTCTCAGCTGCCGGGGGTAGCCGAGACCCCAGAGAACATGATCCAGGTCGGTACGACCCTGGTGTTGTGATCGCCGTTATAACAGTCCTCTCGCGACGTGCCACCATTCAGTGACGGAGTCGCGGACGCGGCCTGCAGCGTCTGGGCTCCGTCACCGCTAGCGCAGATGAATCATCTGCTGATTCCTCTGTGTTAGCGGGTATAGCATAACGCGATCGCGTTATGCTATACCGTTACCAGCCCGTCAACGCTATGTGTTGAATAGGCTGGTAAAACACAAAATGAACCTAGCCTTAGGGTTAGGGTTATAATTAGGGTTAGGGTTGGAATTAGGGTTAGGGTTACAATTAGGGTTGGAATTAGGGTTGGGATTAGGGTTAGGGGTGTGTTGGGGTTAGGGTTGGAGCTAGAATTGAGGGGTTTCCACTATTTAGGCACATCAGGGGGCTCCAAACACGATGTGGCGTTCAAAAAGTCAAATGGCGCTCCCTCCCCTCCGAGCCCTGCGCCCAAACAGTGGTTTATCCCAACATATCGGGTATCAGCGTACTCAGGACAAATTGCACACCAAGTTCTAAGTTACCCTTGGGAAAATAAAAAATAGCTGGTTAAAAAAATCATTTTTGAGGATAAAAATGATTTTTTATTTTCACGCCTCTGCATTTATAAATTTCTGTGAAGCACTTGGGGGTTCAATGTGCTCACCACACATCTAGATAAGCTCCTTGGGGGGTCTAGTTTCCAAAATGGTGTCACTTGCAGGGGGTTTCTACTGTTTAGGCACATCAAGGGCTCTGCAAACACAACATGACGCCCGCAGAACATTCCATCAAAGTCTGCATTACAAAATGGCGCTCCTTCCTTTCCAAGCCCTCCCATGCGCCCAAACAGTGGTTTCACCCCACATATGGGGTATCAGCGTAATCAGGAAAAATTGCATAACAACTTTTGGGGTCCAATTTCTCCTGTTACCCTTGGAAAAATAAAAAAATAGCAGGCTAAAAATCATTTTTGAGGAAAAAAATGATTTTTTATTTTCACGGCTCTACGTTATAAACTTCTGTGAAGCACTTGGGGGTTCAAAATGCTCACCACACATCTAGATAAGTTCCTTAAGGGGTCTAGTTTCCAAAATGGTGTCATTTGTGGGGGGTTTCCACTGTTTAGGCACATCAGGGGCTATCCAAACACGACATGGCGTCCAATTTCAATTCCAGCCAATTTTGGTTTGAAAAAGTCAAACGGCGCTCCTTCCCTTCCAAGCCCTGCCGTGCGCCCAAACATATGGGGTATCAGCGTACTCAGGACAAATTGGACAACAACTTTTGTGGTCTAATTTCTCCTGTTAGGCCGGCGTCACACACAACTACAAAAAATCGGTCCGTTTTAGTCGGTCGATTGTCGGATCAAAATGCAAACATCACACATCCTTCTGGCATCCGATTTTCCTTCAAAGATGCGATTTAGTCGCATGTGTGTGTACCTTGTAACATCCGATTTTCATCCGACTTGCGAGAATTTCTCGCAGGCTTGCAAAACTGACATATAATGGATCCAAAAGAATAGTATTTAAATCACAAAAGAAAGAATAGATATATACACATAGAATACATATATATATATATATATATATATATATATATACTATATATATATATATATATATAATATATATATATGTCATTGTGACATATATATATATATACATATATTTATAGTTCTTACACTTCTACATACTGTAATAGCCGCTAATTCAATTGCCGGCTTTTGTGAAATCACAGAAGCCGACATGAAATGATACATTGTTTCCACACAGTTAACCATGTCATTTCCTGTATTTTGATATATGGTTTGAACTTACAATTACATGAGTGTATTTGTACAAAATTTCAGACATGTAGGGGTTAATTAAAGGTGTAAATTCGTTGAAAAAAAATGCGTGGGCTCCCGCTGTATTTTCTCCACCAGACAGACAAAGCAAGCGAGTGGGGGCAGATAATAATAGCCTAGGGAGGGTACATTTTTTTTGTGCCACCCCCTGGCTACTAACATCTGCCCCCAGACACCCCAGAAAGGGCAAATCTATAATTAGATTTGCCCTTTCTGGCACTTTGCCCGTCTATTCCCATTGCCCTGTAGCGGTGGCGAATGGGTTAATAAGGCGTTAATGTCACCTTAGTATTGAAAGGTGACCTTAAGGCAGGTTAATAATTGAGAGCTGTCAATTAGACAACTATCAATTATTAATCCTATTGAAGTAAATAAAAAAACACAAACACACTTTAAGAATAAATAATTTTAATGAAATCAAAACACATATTTTTGACCATCTTTTATTTCACTCTTAATCCGTTCGAAGCCCTTGTTCTTCTAAAATAAATATAAAATAATAAAACAACATTATTCTTACCTATCTGGCGATCTGTCACGTCCCACGATGTAATCCTTCACAAAGGGTTAACTAGCAATCAGATAAGCAGCGCAAGTAATCCTGCGTGCTCATCTGATAGCTCCTGAATGAATGAGCTTATCTCCTGCCGACAGGAGAGGATGTGATTAATGAATGAAGCTTAATTGATTGTATCCACTTTCACTTTAGGTCAGGTCACTGAAGTGAAAGTGGCAATAAATCAATTAAGCTCCATTCATGAATCTATTCCTCTCCTTTCACTGGAGAGTAACTGATTCATTCATGGGGTTACTACTTGGAGACAGCATTAGCTCTCTGCAAGTTGTAACCTGTTAACACTTTCTGATGGATTACACATGGGACTGACTGTACACATTGTAGGCTGTTTTACAGTAAAATATGGTCAAACTGTGTGATATTTCATAACTTATTTATTAACTGGTTGTGATTTTGTATCATACATGGATTAAAATTGATATTGTTAATTGAACTCTCAATTATTAACCTGCTTAAGGTCACCTTTTCATATACTAATGGTGACTTAAACGCTTATTAATCAGCCCATTCAACCGCCTTAAGGTCACGTTCAATGGGAATAACGCCAAAGTGCCAGAAAGGGCGAATCATAAATTAATAGATTTGCCCTTTCTGGGTGTCTGGGGCAGTCTTAGTAGCCAGGGGGGGCACAAAAAAAATGTACCCTCCCTAGGCTATTATTATCTGCCCCCACTCGCTTGCTTTGTCTGTCTGGTGGAGAAAATACAGCGGGAGCCCACGCATTTTTTTTCAACGAATTTACACCTTTAATTAACCCCTACATGTCTGAAATTTTGCACAAATACACATATGTAATTGTAAGTTCAAACCATATATCAAAATACAGGAAATGACATGGTTAACTGTGTGGAAACAATGTATCATTTAATGATTAATGAATGAAGCTTAATTGATTTATCCACATTTCACTTAGGTCAGGTCACTGAAGTGAAAGTGGCAATAAATCAATTAAGCTCATTCATGAATCTATTCCTCTCCTTTCACTGGAGAGTAACTGATTCATTCATGGGTTACTACTTGGAGACAGCATTAGCTCTCTGCAAGTTGTAACCTGTTAACACTTCTGAGGGATTACACCATGGACCTGACTGTACATCGGATTGGTAAGAAATTTGGCTTTTTTATTTATTTTTATTAAAGGAAATGGTTTTAGCAGGAAAATAAAATATGGTCAAAAACTGTGTGATTATTTCATTAAACTTATTTTTTATTAAACTGTGTGTGTTTGATTTTTGTATCATACAATAGGATTAATAATTGATAGTTGTCTAATTGACAGCTCTCAATTATTAACCTGCCTTAAGGTCACCTTTCAATACTAAGGTGACATTAACGCCTTATTAACCCATTCGCCACCGCTACAGGGCAATGGGAATAGACAGGCAAAGTGCCAGAAAGGGCGAATCTAATTATAGATTTGCCCTTTCTGGGATGTCTGGGGGCAGGTCTTAGTAGCCAGGGGGGGCACAAAAAAAATGTACCCTCCCTAGGCTATTATTATCTGCCCCACTCGCTTGCTTTGTCTGTCTGGTGGAGAAAATACAGCGGGAGCCCACGCATTTTTTTTCAACGAATTTACACCTTTAATTAACCCCTACATGTCTGAAATTTTGCACAAATACACATATGTAATTGTAAGTTCAAACCATATATCAAAATACAGGAAATGACATGGTTAACTGTGTGGAAACAATGTATCATTTCATGTCGGCTTCTGTGATTTCACAAAAGCCGGCAATTGAATTAGCGGCTATTACAGTATGTGGAAGTATAGGAACTATAAATATATGTATATATACATGTCACAATGACATATATATATATATATATATATATATATATATATAATATATATATGTGTGTATTCTATGTGTGTATATCTATTCTTTCGATTCTTTATTAAAGCTGTCAGTGTGATTTTACAGTATAGCCGGGATGAATTGCCGGCTTTTCTAAAGGACACCGATGCGATTTAATCGCAAGTCACACGTGCGGTCCGTTTGTAATCCGATTTTTCATCGCTCCCATAGACTTGCATTGGCGATAGTCGACCCACAATCGGTGACTATCGCAGCATGCTGGGATTGCACACGGACGTTTAAAACGGACCACAAAAAATCTGATACTAGGAGCTGCTCCATAGATTAACATAGGGCAGACTGCAATACGATATTTCATCGTATTGCAGTCGTCCGATTCTGTCGCCAGTGTGACGCCGGCCTTACCCTTGGGAAAATA
Organism: Oophaga sylvatica; assembly: GCA_033576555.1. NCBI lineage: Eukaryota > Metazoa > Chordata > Amphibia > Anura > Dendrobatidae > Oophaga > Oophaga sylvatica. The sequence goes on from JARQOD010000003.1 coordinate 318,722,398, forward strand.
AAAAAATGGGGACTAAACGATCAGGTTTGTGGAAAAAATATGTTTTTTTATTCTCACGCCCAGGCCTTCTAAACTTCTGTGAAGCACTTGGGGTGCAAAGTGCTCAACACACATCTAGATAAGTTCCATAGGGGGTCTAGTTTCCAAAATGGGGTCACTTGTGGGGGGTTTCCACTGTTTAGACACATCAGGGCCTCTACAAACGCGACATGGCGTCCAGCCAATTCTGCGTTGAAAAAGTGAAACTGCGCCCCTTCCCTTCCAAGCTCTGCCATGCACCCAAACAGTGGTTTACCCCCACGTATGGGGTATCAGCATGCTCAGGACAAATTGCACAAAAACTTTTGGGGTCTTGTTACCCTTGGGAAAATAAAAATTGGGATGAAAAGATCGTTTTTGTGGAAAAAATATGATTTTTTATTTTCACGGTTCTATGTTATAAATTTCTGTGAAGCACTTGGAGGTTCAAAGTGCTCACCACACATCTAGATAAGTTCCTTAGGGGGTCTAGTTTCCAAAATGGGGTCACTTGTGGGGATTTCCACTGTTTAGACACATCAGGGCCTCTACAAACGCGACATTCTGCGTTGAAAAAGTCAAACGGCGCTCCTTCCCTTGCGACCTCTGCTATGCGCCCAAAAAGCGGTTTATACCCACATATGGGGTATCGGCGTATTCAGGAGAAATTGCACAACAAATTTTGTGGTTTGTTTTTTCTTTTAACAGTTGTGAAAATATAAAAAATTGGTTCTGAAGTAAAGTTTTTGCAAAAAAAGTTAAATGTTAATTTTTTCCTTCCACATTGCTTCAGTTCCTGTGAAGCATGTAAAGGGTTAATAAACTTCTTGAATGTGGTTTTGAGCACCTTGAGGGGTGCAGTTTTTAGAATGGTGTCACTTTTGGGTATTTTCTATCATATAGACCCCTCAAAGTGACTTCAAATGTGATGTAGTCCCTAAAAAAAAAAAATGGTGTTGTAAAAATGAGAAATCGCTGGTCAACTTTTAACCCTTATAACTTCGTAACAAAAAAAATTTTGTTCCCAAAATTGTGCTGATGTAAAGTAGACATGTGGGAAATGTTATTTATTAAGAAATGTGTGTGACATATCTCTGATTTAAGGGCATAAAAATTTAAAGTTTGAAAATTGCTAAATTTTCAAAATTTTCGCCATATTTCCGTTTTTTTTTTCATAAATAAACACAAGTCATATCAAAGAAATTTTACCACTAACGTGAAGTACAATATGTCACAAAAAACCAATCTCAGAATCAGCTGGATTCATTAAAGCGTTCCAGAGTTATAACCTCATAAAGTGACAGTGGTCAGAATTGTAAAAATTGGCGCTGTCAAAAATGGCTCTGTCACTAAGGGGTTAAAGGTAACACTGTAATATCTCTTACAGCAGTGTCAGGCCGGACAGCAGGTCGGCTCCTATAGACTTGTGTCCCATTATGCAAGAGGGTTTCTATCCAGTTATCAGTCCGATAAGAGTCAGTAAGAATTAGCCCTTTAAAGTGAACCTGTCGTCAGGTTTTATACCCTAAAGTAACGTTACCATAGTAAAGTGCCTGAAATTATTATTTCCATAATGTTCTATTATAATTCTATGTCTCCTTTGTATCATAATCAGTCAGCAAATTCTTCTTCCAATGAGCTGACAAGTACAGGGCTTAGTCTGTAGTTACGGCTCTCTGGCCTCTCTGTTATGTTACGGTAGCTGAGGAGTGCAGGTAAAAAAGGAAATACACCAGAGCAGTTGGAATCTATGAGATTGCAGTACCCTGACTAACCACCGCAACTAGAGGCAGCCGTGGAGCGTTCCTACGTTGGTCCTAGACGCCTCGTCACAGCCTGAGAAACTAACTACACCTAAAGATAGAAATAGGAAAGCTATCTGCCCCGGAGCAGAACCCCAAAGATAATAGAAAGCCCCCAAACATGTAATGGCGGTTAGACAAGAGGAAATACTGACACAGAAAGAAAATAGTATGAGCAAACGCTGGGGCCCAAACTATCTAAATAGAAAAGGACAGGAAGGGTACTTACTGCAATCTCAGAAAACCCTGAAAAAACACCAACTCAACTAATTTCAAAATCACCTGAGATCACACGACCTCTACCACCTAAATTAGTTCTCTGGTGTAAAAAAATCAAAACAGCAGCCACTGAAAAAACTGGAAAAAGCAAAAGTACAAAACACAGTGGCTGGACTAAACTGAGAGGGCAAAAGCCCCCGGAGGGGACCCAGAAGGCCCCCACAGAAGTGCAGGACAAAATGCAAAAATATAGCAAAAACACAAAATAAGAAATTGTCTTATCTGATAGCAGGAGATGCAGACACGACACAGCAGGCTACAAGGAAACTGGAAAGAAGGATTCAGACCAGAACAATTGATCACCGGCAACCCTGATGGGAAAATGACTCCCTTATATAAGACCAATCAGTAACACCTGATTCCCAGTCCTCACAATCCTCACTAGTACCGCTTGTAACCACCAGAGGGAGCCTCTGCTCAGAACTCATCTCAAACCCATTCACAACAGTACCCCCCCCCTTGAGGAGGGGTCACCGAACCCTCATTTGAGCAACCAGGTCGGTCAGGATGAGTTCTATGATACGCACGGATAAGTCTCCTAGCATGGATGTCCGAAGCAAACACCCAAGAATTGTCTTCCTGACCATAACCTCTCCATTTAACCAAATACTGGAGTCTTCGTCTAGAAAAACGAGAATCCAATATTTTCTCAACCACATACTCCAGATTGCCCTCAACCAAAACAGGGTCAGGAGGCACAGCAGCAGGAACCACTGGCTCAACAAACCTCTTCAACAAGGACTTGTGGAACACGTTATGGATCTTAAATGTCCCTGGAAGAAGCAAACGAAAAGAAACAGGATTAATAATCTCCATGATCTTATAAGGTCCAATGAACCTAGGCTTAAATTTAGGAGATGCTACTCTCATAGGAATATTCTTTGAGGACAACCAGACCAAGTCCCCCACTTTAAACCGAGGACCATCAGTCCTATGCCGGTTAGCAAACCGCTGGGCCTTCTCCTGAGAGAGGGACAACCTCTCCACTACCTGGTCCCAAATCTGCTGCATACGCTCAACAACAGAATCAACACCTGGACAGACAGAAGCCTCCGTCTGTCCTGAAGAAAATCGAGGGTGAAACCCAGAATTACAGAAAAACGGAGACATCAAAGTGGCAGAGCTAGCCCTATTATTAAGAGCAAACTCAGCCAAAGGCAAAAAAGAGACCCAGTCATCCTGATCAGCAGACACAAAGCATCTTAGATAAGTCTCCAATGTCTGGTTTGTTCTCTCAGTTTGACCATTGGTCTGAGGATGAAATGCCGAGGAGAAAGACAATTGAACACCCAGTTTAGAACAAAAAGTCCTCCAAAATCTGGAAACAAACTGGACTCCTCTGTCAGACACAATGTTCTCAGGTATGCCGTGTAAACGAACCACGTGCTGAAGGAACAACGGCACCAATTCAGAGGAGGAAGGCAACTTAGGTAATGGCACAAGATGTATCATTTTGGAAAACCTATCACAAATTACCCAGATGGTGGTCATTCTCTGAGAAACAGGAAGATCGGAAATGAAATCCATAGAGATATGGGTCCATGGTCTCTTGGGCACAGGCAATGGCATCAACAAACCACTAGAGCGAGAGCAAGGCTTGGAGCGAGAGCAAGTCCCGCAGGACTGCACAAATTCCCTGACATCGCGAGACAAGGTAGGCCACCAAAAGGACCGACTAACCAAGTCTCTGGTACCAAAAATTCCGGGATGCCCAGCCAATGCGGAACAATGAATCTCAGACATCACACTCTTTTTCCATTGGTCCGGGACAAACAATTTTCCAACAGGGCAGCGCTCGGGCCTATCCTCCTGACACCCCTCCAGAGCAAGTCTCAAATTGGGCGAGATGGCGGAAAGAACTACACCCTCCTTCAAAATAACAGAGGGATCAGATAGCTCAGGAGAGTCCGCAAGGAAACTCCTCGAGAGGGCATCCGCCTTAACATTCTTAGTGCCAGTACGAAAGGAAACCACAAAATTAAAACGTGTGAAAAACAAGGCCCACCTGGCCTGTCTAGGATTGAGTCGCTTGGCAGATTCCAGATAGACCAGATTCTTATGGTCCGTAAGGACCACCACCTGATGTTTGGCTCCCTCCAGCCAATGTCTCCACTCTTCAAAAGCCCACTTCATGGCCAATAACTCCCGATTACCCACGTCATAATTACGTTCAGTAGGAGAAAATTTTCGAGAGAAAAAGGCACAAGGGTTACTTTTAGAGGTCTCTGGATCTTTTTGGGACAAAACGGCACCTGCCCCAATTTCAGAGGCATCAACCTCCACCTGAAATGGCAGAGAAACATCAGGCTGCCGTAGAACAGGAGCAGAAGTGAATCTCTGCTTAAGTTCCTGAAACGCAGAGACTGCCTCAGGAGGCCAATTCACCACATCAGAACCCTTTCTGGTCAAATCAGTTAATGGTTTAACAATAACCGAGAAATTACCAATAAATTTACGATAAAAATTGGCAAAACCCAAAAATCTCTGAAGAGCCTTTAATGAAGTAGGTTGGACCCAATCACAGATGGCCTGAACCTTGACCGGGTCCATTTCAATAACAGATGGGGACAAAATGAATCCCAGAAATGAGATCTTCTGTACGCCAAAAAGACACTTTGATCCCTTCACATACAGAGCATTCTATCTCAAAATCTGGAATACAGTTCGAACATGTTTCACATGAGAGTCCCAGTCATTAGAAAAAATCAAGATATCATCCAAATAAACAATCAGAAACTTGTCCACAAAATCCCTGAAAATGTCATTCATGAAGGACTGGAAGACGGAAGGAGCATTAGTGAGCCCAAAGGGCATCACAAGGTACTCAAAATGCCCTTCAGGGGTGTTAAATGCCGTCTTCCATTCATCCCCGTGCTTAATGCGAATAAGGTTATACGCCCCCCCTGAGGTCAAGCTTGGTAAACCAAGTAGCGTTTTTCACCCTGGAAAACAGGTCAGAAATCAAGGGTAACGGGTATTGATATTTCACAGTAATATTGTTCAAGAGACGATAATCAATACACGGCCTTAATGAGCCATCTTTTTTGGCCACAAAGAAAAAACCGGCACCTAAGGGTGAAGAGGATGGTCTGATACGACCCTTCTCCAATGATTCCTTGATATAAGACCGCATAGCGTCATGTTCAGGTACAGACAAGTTAAAAAGGCGACCTTTAGGGAATTTACTACCTGGCACTAATTCAATAGCGCAGTCATAGCTCCTATGGGGAGGTAAGGATGCAGATTTACTTTCGCTAAACACATCAGAAAAATCAAACAAAAAGTCAGGAACATCCTCAGCCTGGGGGGAGGCAGAAAAAACAGGAGTGTTGGCACTAACACATTGGCAGCCCCAACTGGTTACAGACACAGATTTCCAATCCAAAACAGGATTATGAGACTGTAACCAAGGGAAACCCAGCACTATAATGTCATGCAGATTATATAGAACCAAAAATTTGCAGCACTCCTGGTGATCAGGTTCAACCCTCATTATCACCTGAGTAGAAAACTGGGGTTTATTCTCAGCCAAAGGGGTAGAATCGATCCCCAGTAAAGGAATAGACTTCTGCAGGGGTATCAAGGGAAACCCACAACGTTTAGCAAAATCATAATCCATCAGGTTAATAGCTGCTCCAGAATCAACGAAAGCCTGAGCAGAAAATGAGGACAGAGAGCATATCAGAGTGACAGTTAATAAAAACTTAGTCTGAACACTACCCAAGACAACTGAGCGTGCAAAATGTCTTCCCCGCTTAGGGCAGACTGAAATAGCATGAGAGGCATCACCACAGTAGAAACATAACCCATTGCGCTTTCGAAACTCATGACGCTGTGCCCCAGACACCACTCCATCACACTGCATTGGCTCAGCAGCTGGCTCACAAGGCAACACCACTCCACGCATACTTCTCCGCTCACGCAAATGTCTGTCAATTTGAATCGCTAATGACATAGAATCATTGAGACCAGAGGGGACAGGGAATCCCACCATAACATCCTTTACATTATCCGACAGACCCTTCCGGAAAAGGGCCGCCAAAGCGTCGTCATTCCATTTGGTCAGGACTGCCCACCTACGGAATCTCTGACAGTATAACTCAGCGTCATCAAGCCCCTGATTTAATGCCAACAAGGCTTTTTCAGCTTGATCAGTGACATTAGGCTCATCGTACAATAACCCCAAAGCCTGAAAAAATGCATCAACATCACTCAAAACAGGATCCCCAGGTATCAGGGAAAAAGCCCAATCCTGAGGATCGCCGCGCAGGAGAGAGATGATAATT
>JARQOD010000003.1:318728882-318743554 GCA_033576555.1 Oophaga sylvatica
GGGCGCACAGGACCCGGCAAGCTAAGCGCAGCCGTACCTGGATAGAGCGCTTAACCCCTTCCCTGCAATTGTCACACTAGGCGAGATCGCTAAAGCGTCAGAGTTTTTATGACGCAGCAGCGACCTCGTTGGCGACGTCGCTGTGTGTGTGACATGTAGCGGCGAAGTGGCCCCCGCTGCGATGTCGCTGATCGTTCGTGAACGTTCTGAGCCGTTTTTTGGTCATTGGTGTCCCGCTGGTGAGCCTGATTCGCTGAGTGTGACACCCTTTATGAACGACTTTACCAGCGGCGCAGGCGGGACTAGCTTTTCCCAACGACCGCAGAGGTCGTTATACAGATCGCTGATCTCTGATGAGATCTTTGTGTTTGGAGGTTAACTAGCGATCATGTAGCGATCGCACCAACGATCTCGCTTTTAGTCAAGACATCTAAAAAGACTGATAAGACACACTCAGTGTGGTACGGCTCCTGTACTTCATGCAATGCCCCACTGCCACGGAGGCACTGTTCTGCTATCTGAGCAGCCTGCGAACCCTCATGCGCACAGGAGCCCCCCGCTAACGCTGACCCTTGTGGACCTAGCCCACCCGAGTGGGCCACGTCTCTGGCGCTGTCCATGGCTTCCCGGGCTAAAGCTGTTCCTCCTCAAGCCAGGGCATCAGGTGCCTTAGGTACAATATCCGTCAGCCATGCGAGAGTCTTCCTCAAACGGCTCGGACAACAGCTGAACACGTGCATGTGTCATGGGCTAATATTTCCTTCTGCAGACCAGCAGAATCATCCAAGGTGATAGTCGGGAACAGGGTGTTTACCCACCCCCCCAAGACCCCCTTCTGGAGCCAAGTCGCTCATTTGCCTCAGCAATTCTGACATCGGCTAACAAAACCTCTCCACCCCGCTATCAAAGGGATGGTGGATTGAGGAGCTACTCGGTGCGGATGGCGAGTGTTTTTTTTCAATCTCCTGTGACCTTTGTTTCTCGTCTGTCACCGCTACGCTGTCTGCCGTCTCTGGCGGCACGGACATATGACCTGGGAGCACTGACTGATAGAAACGCACGCTTACACCTAGTGTAATACCCCACTTCCGCGAAGGCTCTGCACTACAATCCGTGCTGTCTGCATCTTCTCACAGGAGACCAACGAATGGGCAATACCTACGGCTTCAGTTTCCCGGAACATGAAGGTTCTCTGCCATTCAAGTCTTCAGACAGGGGCTGACAGCAGCAAAGAATGCCCAATTTCTAGCTAACATCTCAGTAGCTCATTCCTCAGGCATTCCGCTGTTTCGGTGTCCGCATGCTCCGTTTTCAGCTCCCCCGTCTCTGGGGATTGCAACAAACATGACTCAGGATATGAGTCTCATGTGGCCTTATATCCGACTATCAGAAGTCCTTAGATACCCTCATCGAATCTGTTAATGAAGCTCAGAGAGCCGTACAGTGTCAAAACATTAGTCTTTATCTCACTGAGTCCTTCAAAGGGGGCCTAACGTCTTTACAGAGTTTTTTGTTAACCTCCCTGAGTTTTCTGACAGATCAGAAATATAGTAGTTGCCGGACAAATGATTGTCTGAGCTAAAGCCGTTTAACTAACGGTACCCTTTTGTCTACATTCTAAAATCAGAGTGGACGGAGTCTCCTACATTGAACCCTATACTGTGGCTCACTTACTAATCTCTACTGTCTTTCGCCCACGGCTTGTCTATTAAAATCCCCACTGACCGTTCTGTTGGCCGCGGTCAGTCTTAAGTTTTCTGGGGCAACTCTCCTCTTCCCTCACCGTCGCCTATGTGGCCAGAGCCATGAGGGTCTGGAATAGGACCCTAGCCAAGATGGTGGTTAGTCTGCGGGGATTATGAGTACATCCATCCCTGCATATAGCAGACTGGGATGCTCTTATAGCTCCAACGACATTACCATCAGTAGAGCCCACGACGTTACCATCAGTAGAGCCCTATGACTCAGAGAATGGCGTGCAGATTCCGCTTCAAGAAATCTCTAACTGCCTTAAGCTCTTCCATTCCTGGAAGCATAGACCCTCACGGGCCAAGTTTCTGTGTCTAACGACTCATTGCAGTTTCTGAAAAACTCGGACCGGGTAGGCATCTCTCTACTCCTGTCGTTTGTCAGTTCTGGCTGGCGGGTATTCTCATCCATGGGTTGGAAATCTAGTGGTTTCCAGATACCAACATAGAATTCCTGTTCCTCTCACCAACTCATTTCCTCCGGTCCCGTCTTTTAAAGACAAAAGGATCTAGCGGACCATCTTATTAGGCCATTCATGTATTCCGCATCAATGGAATTTTTCCTCTCAGTCCGACAAGGATTTCTCCGCTTCGCCATCGCAAACAACCATTTTCAGTTCACGGCTTTAACCCTCGGTCTTGCTTCTGCTCCCAGACTGTTTTCCAGGGTCATGGCAGTCGTTATTTCTATCCCGTGCTCTCGGGGCATAGTGATTCTACTCTACCCACACGACCTCCTTCTCAAGAGATCGCCCCTTCAAGTCTGCGCAAAGAGGGTCGGCATTACCGTGGACACTTTCACTCGTCTAGGTCGGTTAGAGACCCTGCGCAATCCCTTTTCAGCCCTGTCTCAGAGGATCCTCGTTTCAGGCCTGGACACCTCCTGAGTATTGAGAATTCTCCCGCCTCCACAGGTCCAGGGACGCTTGCCCTTTGGGAATCTGGTCTCCTGATCACCTTTCTTGAGATCTGGGCAATCACACTTTCTCGATGATTATTCCCTTCAGATCCGATCAGTCCACGCCACGGCTCTGGCATACATCTGTAGTCAGGAGGGCTCAGGAGCTATGCTCGACGTAGCTCGCATCCTGCAAGAGGCAGATACAAACCATTTACCTTTTTCTTAGCAGTTCATGTTCAAGAGGTAGGAAATTTGGGCGCATTTTTCCTCACCCGCCAGGGCCTGATCTCAGGACACTGGCTCTTTTCCCCTGCCAATGCTCGGTAACGCTGCATATAGACCTCAATGGCCTTTACGCTAAACGCCAGACCCAATTGATGCTTCCGTGGCATCAGTTTTGTTTCCATTACTTGTTCTCCATCTCTTCTGCTAATCCCAAGTGTCTTCCAGAAGTTCAAGGCAGAGGGAAACCCACTGTTTTTTTCGTCGCACCAGACTGAATACAACGAGCGTGGTACGCGGGTCTAGTGCATCTAGACCCCTACCTCTGCGGTTACCAAACCGTCCAGACCTTCTTTATCAAGAGTCCATTTACCGCCAGGACTCGAAAGGGCTGGGCTTAACGACCTGCGCATTGAACGCCTCACGTAGCGTTCACCGTTATCGTCAACGTCCAGAAATTTACTTTCAAGCGTATTTACCATCATATTTTGAGAAAGCTGTTTTCTCTTGGGTTTTTAACAACCACATTTGTTTCCCACTTGTGTTTGCCTTTTCGTTCATATTGGAGTTCCTCTAAGAGGTTTCCATTCAAGCCTGGCACTGCCTTCTCTCAATGCTATCCATCCTGGTTCAAAGAATACCTTCCAAATCGCAGGTCAAGACCTTTTTCAAATGTAAGATGTATCAATTACTCTTCCTTTTTGGAAAGCTCCCTTTCTTGGGGCTGTTACAGACATCACACGGTCTTCAGAATTGACTGCTTTGTCTCGCAATCCTCCATTCTTGTCTTTCAACAGGGCAAGGTAGTGTTAAGGACTTCTCTGGCCTCCTTGCCTAACGTTGGTTCCTTCTTTCATCTGAATAAGAACGTAGTCTTGGTCCTCGTTCTGTCCACCTCCGGTTCATCATACTGCAAAGGCTCTCCACACTTTGAATTCGGAGAGAGCACTCAGGCAATACACTTCCGAAACAGCGCCTTTGCTCCAAATCGGATCACCTCTCTATGTTTTCAGAGCGACACAGAAAAGGCCTACCTGTTTAAAAAAAAAAAAAATACAGTAGCCAGATATATCTGCTCTCCAATTTAAGTAGCTTTCCCAGTCTGAGGTCTCCCATCCCTGTGATCCTCAGAGTAACTCCACTAGGTCAGTGGAGGCGTCCTGGCTCATTCAACCCCGGACTTCGATACGGCAAGGTTGCAGGGTTGCAACTTGGTCCAGTCTTCTCACGTTAGTTAAGCATTACAGCATTCATCCTTAAGCCTTCTCAAACGCTGCCCTTGGCAGATAAATTCTGCAATCGACAGTAGCGCGTCTGTAGACCAGATTATTCGTTACGTATATTACGGTTTCAGCTGTCGTGCTGTTTCCCACCCATGGACTGCTTTGGGACGTCCCATGGTCTGTGTCTCCCAATGAGGCGAAGGAGAAACAGGGATTTTTGTGTACTCTCCGTAAAATCCTTTTCTCCGAGACGCTCATTGGGAGACACAGCACCCACCCTTTTAGTCTACCGACTTCTGCTTGTCCTTTTCAGTCTATATGGTGATCACTAATATTATGTCAATGATCGTACCTTGATATGATGTTGATCTTCTCCTACTGCTTTTGCACTGAACTGGTTCAGGCTAGAGCCAGCAGAGGGTGTATACTGCGGAGGAGGAGCCAATTTCTTTATGTATTAGCTTAGTGTCCACCTAGTGGCAGCAGCATAACACCCATGGTCTGTGTCTCCCAATGAGCGTCTCGGAGAAAAGGATTTTACGGTGAGTACACAAAAATCCCTGGTTTTTTAGCACCCAACTTTATTTTTTTATTTACACAAGGGTAACGGGAGAAATTGCACAGGAAATTTTGTTTTGAGTTCCATTTTCTCCTGAGTACACAGATACCCCATAAGTGGGGGAAAACTACTGTTTTCCCCCCTACAGCTCTACATTATAACAAATTTTAGGGTCTTGTTCTCCTGTTACAGATGTAAAAAAAAAAATAAATAAATAAATAAAAATGGGGCTAAAATAAAAATTGTGGAAAAAGGTGTTTTTTTTATTTTCACGACTCAACATTATAATTTTCTGTGAAGCACCTGTGGGTTCAAGGTGCTCACCACAAATCTATATACATTCCTTGAGGGGTCTAGTTTCCAAATGTGGTCACTTGTGGGGGGTTTCCACTATTTAGGTACATCAGGGACTCTCCAAACGCAAAATGTCGTCTGCTCTCGATTGCAACCATTTTTGCGTTCAAAAAGTCAAACTGTGCTCCTTCCCATCCAAACAGTAGTTTTCTCGAACATATGGGGTATCGGTGTACTCAGGAGAAATTGCACAACAATTTTTGGGGTTTATTTTCTCTTGTTACCCTTGTGAAAATAAAAAAAAAATAGGGCTAAAGTAATTTTTTGTGTTTAAAAAAAAAAAAAAAGTTAAATGTTCATTTTTTTTTTATTTTTTTTTCCCCTTCCACATTGCATTATTTACTGTGAAGCACTTGAAGGTTAATAAACTTCTTTAATGTTGGTTTGAGAAGTTTGAGGGGTGCAGTTTTTAGAATGGTATCTCTTCTGAGTATTTTCTGTCATACAGGCCCCAAAGTTATTTAAAATGTGATTTGGTCCCTAAAAAATAAAAATTGGTTTTGTAAATTTTGTTGTAAAAATTAGAAATTGCTGATAAACTTTTAACACTTCCTAACAAAAAAAGACTCATGGTTCAAAAATGATGCAGATGTAAAGTAGATATGTGGGAAATGTTATTAACTATTGTATTTTTGCATAAGAATTAAAAGATTGAAAATTGCTACATTTTTGCCAACTTTCCAATATTTGCACAAATACAAGTCATATTGATACATTTTTACCGCCAGCATGAAGTCCAAGAAACAGTAGTATGAAGAGGTTGTTGTTTTTTTTTTTCTTCAGATGGCTAGTGAGATCCGGGAAGCTGAGCAGTCCAGGATTCACATGCTGATGATGGCCCTAGAGGTTTGTTTCCAGAGAGACCAAGAACAGTATCCATATCGAACAAGATCTAGTTGTGCCCCGTATGACCCTACGACCGTGTGTTGTTGAGATGGCAGATACCTTTTACATCGCCAAGTTATTTATTTCAGCTCTTCTGTGCAATCTACCGTATGTATAAAATCCTATTGGGTTTCAGTAATAATCGACCTTCATCAGATATATGGATTCCTGAAGAAAGGGAATGGGTAAGTGCGCCATCCACCACAGGAATGTCTGCCTTACATATGGCGCGGAGTCTCCTCTCACTTCTATTCCCTTTCCTCAGCAATCTGTCTGATGAAGGTCTCTTAAGGTATGCCACACTAAACAATATCGCTAACGGGATCGCTAAAAAACGTCACTATTTAGCGATCCGTTAGCGATATTGTTCAGTGCGGCAGCTTCCAGCGACGAGCTTCCTGCTGTGATCTCGCTCGTCGCTGGAATCGTTCCGGACCCTATTTCATCGCTGGCGCTCCCGCTGGGTAAGTATCTATTATCGCTGTGTGGCACCTTTTCTTAGCGATTTAGCGGTACTTTTGTACCGCTAAAGTCGTTTAAGAAGATCGCTAACGCGATAGGTCGTTAACTATATCGCTAAATGTGGCGCATTTAGCGATATAGAAACGATCCGCTAGCGATCTCATTAGTATGCAACGCTAACGAGATCGCTAGCGGGATTGTTTAGTGTGGCAGTACCTTTAATCCGAAATGTAACATTTTGTATGTGGATTGCACAGGAGAATTGATAAGAAGACTGATTTACATCAACATTTGATTGCCAAGTTTTTTTTTTACTTTAGCAAGTAAAGGGGTATGACCCTTCTTGAGGTCTGTGTACATTGGTAGTGACAATCTGTATGGTGTATTATTGATTACACATTGGATACAGGAAGCCAGATTTCTGCAAAGAACCAAGAGTTAATGTACCCTATTCTGTAGGTTATGTAGGTTAAAAAAATCACATTTTTCCTATAGTGTTGTAGAGTTTTTTTTCTTGTGTTACATGCACATGGATCATATTGGCAGCAAAGAAAACAGCTGCAGGTTTTGTTGGGGAAATGACGTGGTCTTACTGCATAGATCTTTTGCTGGCCCTTCCTCCCAATGCTGCTGCTGTAATATACAGTGGGAAATTCGGGCAGAGAATCTGCTGCATTGTGTGGACATACCCTAAAAGACTTAGGCTGTCTTCACACCTTGCGTTTTTTCTGCATTTGTTTGTTTTTTGGTTTTTTTTGGCAGGCAAATCCTTCTTTCTTAGTAGTAAAGAAGCTACTTACAAAAAGCAGGTTTTACTACTACTTATTTGCTGTGTTTTTTATGCTGCGTTTTTATCAGGTACATTTGTCTCTTGACATGCTAATAAAGTTTAGTGCATAAAAAAACCATGATGCAACTTTTAGGTTTTTGCACCGAAAATGCTGCATGACCTAATTCCTTCCAGTTTCTGCACTTACTCATGGCTTTCTATGGGTGAAGAAAAAACGCTGCAGAAACAATTAAAAGAAATGACACGGTGCAGTTTAAAAAAAAAAAGAAAAAAAAAGCAGTTTTCTGATTCAGTCATGATAAAAAAAACTAAGGTGTGTGCATGAGATTTCTGAAATCTCATAGCTTTCGCTGGTACTGTAAAACGCAGGTTAAAATTTGCATTAAAAAAAAGCCGCAAAAAAGCAACATGTGAACATAGCCTAAGTCTATGGAAATCCTCATTTATATATCACTTTAGAAACCATACTCACATTTTGTCAAAGTAGTCCTTGCCATTAAAGGGATGTTCCAAGAATAATAATGTGGGTACTTCGGGATCAGATGGTGTAGATGACGGAGGCAAGACTGGTTCAGTAAATATATAGACACTAGACTTTGTGGTGCTGGATTGGCACCTCGTCAGGTAACGCACTGGCAATACAGAGGGAAATGAGTGGGAATATTGAGAAATGTGTTTTAAAAAAAAAAAATGTAATTGAGAAAATGTTAATAATTCCTGAATAATACCCAGCCTGAAACACAGCTTACTGCAGAGGAGGATGACACCTGGAATGACAATGAGCCGCTCTCATGCAGGTAAGAAGAATCATTATGATTAATGCATTTATCTAATTTTTACCCTATTAGGAGAGATTATAAAACACTGAGCTTGTAAAAAGATATTCGAGTACTGCAGTCAGTCAATTACTAGTGCTGAGTGAGCGTGCTCGGGTAAGGTGTTATCGGAGCCTGCTCGGGTGCTAACCGAGTGACTTCGGCGTGCTCGCATATTATGTGTGAGTCCCAACGCCTTCATGTCTCGTGGCTGTTCGACAGCCACAACACATGCAGGGATTTCCTAACAAATGTGTTGCAACTGTCTAACAGCCACGAGACATGCAGCTGCGGGGGGACTCACACATAATATGCCAGCACGCTGAAGTCACTCGGTTAGCATCTGAGCATGCTCAGATAACACCTTATCTGAAGAGGAGCCACGAGACATGCAGCTGCGGGGGGACTCACACATAATATGCCAGCACGCCGAAGTCACTCGGTTAGCATCTGAGCATGCTCAGATAACACCTTATCTGGAGAGGAGCCACGAGACATGCAGCTGCGGGGGGACTCACACATAATATGCCAGCACGCTGAAGTCACTCGGTTAGCATCTGAGCATGCTCAGATAACACCTTATCTGGAGAGGAGCCACGAGACATGCAGCTGCGGGGGGACTCACACATAATATGCCAGCACGCTGAAGTCACTCGGTTAGCATCTGAGCATGCTCAGATAACACCTTATCTGGAGAGGAGCCACGAGACATGCAGCTGCGGGGGGACTCACACATAATATGCCAGCACGCTGAAGTCACTCGGTTAGCATCTGAGCATGCTCAGATAACACCTTATCTGGAGAGGAGCCACGAGACATGCAGCTGCGGGGGGACTCACACATAATATGCCAGCACGCCGAAGTCACTCGGTTAGCATCTGAGCATGCTCAGATAACACCTTATCTGGAGAGGAGCCACGAGACATGCAGCTGCGGGGGGACTCACACATAATATGCGAGCACGCCGAAGTCACTCGGTTAGCATCTGAGCATGCTCAGATAACACCTTATCTGAAGAGGAGCCACGAGACATGCAGCTGCGGGGGGACTCACACATAATATGCCAGCACGCCGAAGTCACTCGGTTAGCATCTGAGCATGCTCAGATAACACCTTATCTGAAGAGGAGCCACGAGACATGCAGCTGCGGGGGGACTCACACATAATATGCCAGCACGCCGAAGTCACTCGGATAGCATCTGAGCATGCTCAGATAACACCTTATCTGAAGAGGAGCCACGAGACATGCAGCTGCGGGGGGACTCACACATAATATGCCAGCACCTGAAGTCACTCGGTATGCATCTGAGCATGCTCAGATAACACCTTATCTGGAGAGGAGCCACGAGACATGCAGCTGCGGGGGGACTCACACATAATATGCCAGCACGCTGAAGTCACTCGGTTAGCATCTGAGCATGCTCAGATAACACCTTATCTGAAGAGGAGCCACGAGACATGCAGCTGCGGGGGGACTCACACATAATATGCCAGCACGCTGAAGTCACTCGGATAGCATCTGAGCATGCTCAGATAACACCTTATCTGGAGAGGAGCCACGAGACATGCAGCTGCGGGGGGACTCACACATAATATGCCAGCACGCTGAAGTCACTCGGTTAGCATCTGAGCATGCTCAGATAACACCTTATCTGAAGAGGAGCCACGAGACATGCAGCTGCGGGGGGACTCACACATAATATGCCAGCACGCCGAAGTCACTCGGTTAGCATCTGAGCATGCTCAGATAACACCTTATCTGAAGAGGAGCCACGAGACATGCAGCTGCGGGGGACTCACACATAATATGCCAGCACGCCGAAGTCACTCGGTTAGCATCTGAGCATGCTCAGATAACACCTTATCTGAAGAGGAGCCACGAGACATGCAGCTGCGGGGGGACTCACACATAATATGCCAGCACGCCGAAGTCACTCGGTTAGCACCCGAGCATGCTCGCTTAACATTATCAATTTACCCAATTGCGTGATTTAGTAATTTTGTTGGTTTTGTCCTCTAAGAACAGATCTACGGGACAGCGATTTGTCTAGTAAATGAAATGCATTAGACCAAAACCACATCCGGTGTACAAGCTCATGAGTAGAGTTGAGTGATACTTTCCGATATCCAAAAGTATCGGAATCGGAATGGTATCGCCGATACCCAAAAAATATCGGCGATACCCGATACCGATACCGGAAGTCCAATGTAAGTCTATGGGAACAAAATATCGAAATTAAAAAAAACCCCATTCTTGCCTTGTAGGTTAATTGTACATGAAGGAAAACAACAAAGAGTAATGTAGAATGTATTGGGGAGGTTGAGGAGACATTAAAGGCATAGATGTTTAACCCAATCCAATGGAATAGCATTAATTTTTTTTTCAGCTGCAGATGGAAGGAAGAGAGCCACAGTATTCATTACTGATGGGTAGGCAGAGCCCCAGATCAGGATGTCACCTCAGATCAAAAGAGTGCTGACTGGCTGGCCCCTCCAGCTCGGGCTCCTCCTACTCAGCTCCAGTCTAAGATTTGAGGTCCAGAGGATGGTCGCTGCTAATGCACTCCTCAGAAGATTTTATTATTTTATATTCGGACAGGAGACTTGGATCACTAGTTGGTCTAGAGGTCTCAGGGGTACCAGCGCTGCTGTACCCCAACCTCTCCCTTGGCGGATCTGTATTTACTTAAAGTCCCTGCAGAACCCTTTGCCGGCCCTGGGGGATGAGGAGAGCTTCCCTGGCGGGACGCAAACCACACGTGCGGTCACTGCGTTCCTCGCCCTGGGGGGAAGCATGGGCACAGCGCCAGAAACCCCTGAGGGTCCCTGTGGCGCCTTGGCTGGTGAGTACTCCACACAAATTTTTTATTATAATTATGTGTGAGTGCTTTAGCGTCTGAGTGAGCAGCGCTATTACTTGTATGTCAGTATGCTTCAGCGCTGCGTGACAGCGCTACTACATGTATGTCAGTATGCTTCAGCGCTGCTGTGACAGCGCTGTTACAAGTAGATGTGGTGATTTTTTGTCCGCAGGCAGATAGCTGCAGGACAGAGAGGGAGCAGGAGCGGGGGAGTTCGCGCTCATTATTGAGCTAGCAGGGGCGTGGCCTAACTATCCCGGTCTTTTGAGCAGGAAGACGCGCGCTCTGGCTTTCTCCTGCGACCCCCTCACTGTGGCGGCCATTACACAGGCTCCTGGGCTCCTCAGACCGCTCCTCTCCTCATAAGACACCACGACCAGCTGGGTGAGTGCGGATTCCTCACCCCGCAGCGCAGCGATCGCTATCCTGCAGCTGCAGTCTCATTAGAGACATAAAAATCGGCTGGGGCTCACAATATATATATATTTTGGTGAGTTTGCAATATTAACCCCTCTGAGGGTTATTTCTACCAGCTAAATTTTTTGACTGAATACCGCTGGGGTAACCCTGCTTGGTGGAGCGTTAACCCTTCAGCGTTTAAAAAAAAAAAAAAAAAAAAAAAACCGCATAGTTTTTGCTGGTATTACCGCTTTGACCTGCTCATACAGGTGAGACATGTCTGAACAGAGTTCAGATGCCGCGGATCACGTCCCAGTGCCATTGCGGCAATCAGATACGCAGGCCTCCACAGCGTCTAGCGCTGCGGTCGACAGCGGTGGAAAATTGGACGATATCGCTCGATCGATCAACAACTTGTCTGACCTTTTAGGTCAATATGTGTCTGCTAATTCCTCTCAGAGGAAGCGACGCAGGCCGTTACCGGCCTCTACACGGAGCGAGTCAGATGTATCTGATATTGGGCAGAGTTCCCCTTTAAATTCGGATGGAGAAATATCCGATTCAGATGCGGACGAGCCGCAGGGGCGTTCCTCTATGGCGAGGCGTACGGAGGCATTAATTGAAGCCATGAGAGATATATTACAGTTACCGGAGGAGGTAACTAGTCGTCCTGGTAAATCAGCACGCATGTTCCAGGAGTCCCGTGCTTCGCGTACAACATTGCCAGCTCTGGATGAGCTTAATAGTGTAATAGAGGAGGAACGTCTGTGTCCAGATAAGCGTTTTCATGGAACGCATTTCTTTGATACACTTTATCCTTGCTCTGCGGAGTTAAAGGCTAATTGGACTTCTGCTCCTGAAGTGGATGTGTCTTTATCTCAGCTTAGTAAATCCTCACTACTCCCTATTAAGGGAAAAGCGAACTTACAGGAGCCTTTGGATAGAAAAGCAGAATTGGCGGCAAAAGCAAGCTGTGAGGCTGCTGGTCATGGATTCCGAGCAGTGCTAGGATCCATTGTGCTGCTAGAGCTTCTCTAAGCTGGTTGGCACGTCTGAAGACGGAGTTGCAAAATGAATCTCCGTTATCTGAGATACGGGAAACTTGTGAATGGTTAGAAACGGCAGCCTGTTATATATTTGATGCCGGTCTGGATACGGCATCTCTGCTGGCCAAAGCGCAAGCTTCAGCGGTCACAGTCAGAAGAGCTTTATGGCTCAGACAGTGGGCCGGGGACGCAGTTTCCAAACAAGGGTTGTTGGCCTTACCTTACTAGGGTGGCCATCTTTTTGGATCCGACCTCACAGAGCTGATTTCCAAGGCTAAGGCGAAGGAATCAGCATTACCACAGCGTAGGGCCATGGCCTCGGTGTCCAGTAAGCCTGGTGTCTATAGTGGTCTGGCGGTCCTTTCGGGGCCGAGGACGATCTAGTCACTCCTCGTGGGGATCGGGTCGTCCTTCCTTCTCAGGAAAGAAATCCTCTCAGAAAGCTCGTACTCCCTGGAAGCAGAGTTTCCGCCAGGACAAGCGGGAACTTGACAAGAAGCCCGCAAAGTCGGATTGACGCCAGGGGTCCACTCGAGGATTCTCGAGTGGGGGGTCGCCTGCTTCTTTTCAAGGAGACTTGGATGGCTCGCGTTCCAGATTCCTGGGTAACGCGGATAGTGTCGGCAGGCTATTTCATAGAGTTTGCTTCTCGACCCCCAAATGTTTTTTTGTCAATCTCACGTTCCGTCGGAACCCGAGCTTGTTGTCGCTCTACAGCGAGAGGTCGAATCTCTGCTACAAAAGGGTGTAGTGATACCGGTTCCGTCAGAGGACCGAGGGAAAGGTTTTTATTCCAACCTTTTTATAGTTCCCAAAAAGGAGAACAAATTTCGCCCGATTCTGGATCTCAAGCGATTAAACCGGCATGTCCATGCCCGGAAATTTCGCATGGAGTCGCTTCGTTCCGTTGTGGCAGCTCTGTCACAGAACGATTTTCTGGTGTCAATCGACATTCGCGACGCCTATTTGCATATTCCCATCGGAAAGGCTCATCAGCGCTTTCTTCGATTTGCCATAGGTCAGAATCATTACCAGTTCGTGGCTCTGCCGTTCGGCTTAGCCTCAGCGCCAAGGGTCTTTACAAAAATTCTGGCGCCCCTCATGGCAATCCTTCGAAGACAGGGGATTACGATTCTCCCTTATCTGGACGATCTTTTGATCATGGCTTCCTCGGAGGAGGAGGCGTTGACGGCTCGGGATTTGTCTCTTCAGTTTCTGAAGGACTTCGGTTGGCTGGTCAATTGGGAGAAGTCGTCCCTGGAACCATCGAGGACAATCCTCTTTTTGGGAATGCATCTCGACACGTTTCGGTCGGTAGTTTCCCTACCACCAGACAAACAGTCATGTCTTCTTCGACATGTACAGATTATGAAATCCTCAACGGCAATGTCCCTACGGAAGTGTATGCGTCTTCTGGGACTGATGGTGGCGTCCATGGAGGCAATTCCTTTTGCCCAGTTCCATTCCAGGACTCTCCAAAGGTTCATCTTGAGTCGGTGGAACCAGTCGCAATCGCTGGATTGCAGTGTCACCATTTCTCGCGCGGTGCGGGATTCTCTAGAATGGTGGTTACGTCCAGGGCATTCTCCCTGGGGAAGTCTTTCCTCCCTCCGAAGTGGTCAGTCATAACCACCGATGCCAGCCTGACAGGCTGGGGGGGTGTTTGGAACAATCTCTGGATTCAGGGGTATGGTCATCGGAAGAGTCTGTTCTTCCGATCAACATCCTGGAATTGAGGGCGATTTTCCTTTGCCTCCAACATTGGACGGTCCCTTTGAGCGTCTGCCAGTCCGAGTGCAGACAGACAATGCGACGGCTGTCGCGTATATCAATCACCAAGGTGGGACAAGGAGTTCCAGACTCATGGTAGAGGTGTCCCGAATTCTGATTTGGGCAGAGGCCAGTGTACCAGCCATTTCGGCGATTCACATTCCAGGGGTTCAGAATATTACAGCGGACTTTCTCAGTCGCAGAAGGATGGATCCCGGGAATGGAGCCTTCACCCGAAGTTTTTGCACTACTGTGCTCTCGCTGGGGAACCCCACAAGTGGATTTGATGGCATCCAGGTCCAATGCCAAGTTACCGACGTTCATGTCCAGGTACAAGGACTCGAAGGCTGTGGCGGTGGATGCTCTAGTGGCTCAGTGGGATCAGTTCGAGCTGATCTATGTATTCCCGCCGATATCCTTACTTCCTCTAGTACTGCGTCGGATCAGACTAGAGAGAATTCCAGCTATTTTGATATCTCCAGACCGGCCAAGAAGGGTGTGGTTCTCGACAATAATGTCGCTGTTGGCGGCACCTCCTTTTCCACTCCCTCTTCAACCGGACTTGTTGACTCAGGAGCCCGTTTGTCATCCGGACTTGATGTCCCTGCGTTTGACGGCGTGGCTCTTGAGACCGAAA
>JARQOD010000003.1:318743654-318828501 GCA_033576555.1 Oophaga sylvatica
TAAAATTAAAAAATCATATTTTTTCCACAAAAATTATTTTTCACCCGCAATTTTATTTTCCAAAGGGTAACAGGACCCCAAAAGTTATTGTGCAATTTGTCCTGAGTATACTGAGTATATGTGGGGGTAAACCACTATTTGGGCGCGTGGCAGAGCTCGGAAGGGAAGCAGCGCCATTGACTTTTTTGTCTGTAATTGAGATTAGACGCCATGTCACATTTGGAGAGTCCCTGATGTGCCTAAACAGTGGAAACCCCCACAAGTGACCCCATTTTGGAAACTAGACCCCCCAAGGAACTTATCTAGATGTATGGTGAGCACTTTGAACCCCCACGGGCTTCACAGAAGGTTATAACGTAGAGCCGTAAAATTAAAAAATCATATTTTTTCCACAAAAATTATGTTTTCACCCGCAATTTTATTTTCAAAGGGTAACAGGACCCCAAAAGTTATTGTGCAAGTGTCCTGAGTATGCTGATACCCCATATGTGAGGGTAAACCACTATTTGGGCGCATGGCAGAGCTCGGAAGGGAAGCCGCGCCATTTGACTTTTTTGGATGGAATTGAGATTGGACGCCATGTCGCATTTGGAGAGTCCCTGATGTGCCTAAACAGTGGAAACCCCCACAAGTGACCCAATTTTGGAACTAGACCCCCAAGGAACTTATCTAGATGTGTGGTGAGCACTTTGAACCCCCACGGGCTTCACAGAAGGTTATAACGTAGAGCCGTAAAATTAAAAAATCATATTTTTTCCACAAAAATTATTTTTCACCCGCAATTTTATTTTCCAAAGGGTAACAGGACCCCAAAAGTTATTGTGCAATTTGTCCTGAGTATGCTGATACCCCATATGTGGGGTAAACCACTATTTGGGCGCATGGCAGAGCTCGGAAGGGAAGCAGCGCCATTTGACTTTTTTGGCTGGAATTGAGATTGGACGCCATGTCGCATTTGGAGAGTCCCTGATATGCCTAAACAGTGGAAACCCCCACAAGTGACCCCATTTTGGAAACTAGACCCCCCAAGAAACTTATCTAGATGTGTGGTGAGCACTTTGAACCCCCAAGGGCTTCACAGAAGGTTATAACGTAGAGCCGTAAAATTAAAAATCATATTTTTTCCACAAAAATGATCTTTTCACCCCCAATTTTTTTTTTCCAAAGGTAACAGGACCCCAAAAGTTATTGTGCAATTTGTCCTGAGTACGCTGATACCCCATATGTAGGGGTAAACCACTATTTGGGCGCATGGCAGAGCTTGGAAGGGATGGAGCGCAGTTTTGGAATGCAGACTTTGATGGAATAGTCTGCGGGCGTCATGTTGCGTTTGAGAGTCCCTGATGTGCCTAAACAGTAGAAACCCCCCACAAGTGACCCCATTTTGGAAACTAGACCCCCCAAGGAACTTATCTAGATGTGTGGTGAGCACTTTGAACCCCCAAGGGCTTCACAGAAGTTTATAACTAAAGCCGTGAAAATAAAAAAATCATATTTTTTTCCACAAAAATTATCTTTTTGCCCCCAAAATTTTTTTTGTAACAGGATAACAGGAGAAATTGGACCCCAAAAGTTGTGCAATTTGTCCTGAGTATTTTTGAGGGACGCGCGGACGTTTTTATTGGTATCATTTTCAGGCACATAAACGTTTTTTGATCGCTTCCTATTCCGATTTTTGTGGAAGCAGAATGAACAAAAACTGTCATGTGTGCGTTGCCACGAAGATCGTCGCGGTTGCACATTTTGACTTCTCACAGCTGAGTTGCTGTTTCTTTGTGTTTGGCAGCTAGGGAGTTAATTCTGTCTGTGCTCGGTGCTGGGACTGGGTGCAGTTTCTCCCGGCTGCAATTGATTATTTGTTGATTGGTTTCCTTTAAGTTTCTGGTTGTCTGCTTTGGGAGTTGCCAGTGAAACTCTTCATGCAGACCACAGATAGGAATGAATCTGTATAGACTCTAGTTGAGAGCTCCTTAGTTGTTTTAAGCTTAACTTGCTTAGAGTTATTTCCCAGACCATTTATGTTCCTTCGGTGTTTGAGTGTGTATGCAAGAGAGTGCTATCCTGTCTGTCTTATATGTCTAATCTGTGTATTTAGCTGAGATCAGCCCATATCCCTTTGGTGGTAATCAGGATCCTTCTTTGGACTGATTACAGGGTTCAGGGTCTGATAGGAGACAGGGTTAGGCTGGAGACTTGGACCTCTGAACCATTATCAGTACCTCCAAGGTAAGGGATTAGTTAGGACCCCAGTGTAGGGTCAGGTTAGACCCCGGTCCTCCTCTTTCCTGTTACAGCTCATCAAGTCCTCAAGATTAACCCTGAGTTCAACTATATCGTTTCTGCACAACAAAGTCCTCAAGATTAACCCTAAGTTCTGCAGAGATTGTGTCAGGTAAATCATTTTATACTTACATTCTGATGTTGCTAAACTATATGTTGTATAGAGTGTGGTTCCTGTATAAATAGTTTACTGACATTGTAGTCATATCATTAGACAGCGGACATTTTCACTGGCCTTAAAAAATTATCTCTAGTTACCATGGATCCAGTAGCCCAGCTGGCTCTGCAGTTGAAGGGATTATCCATGGAGCTGACGGACATTAAGTCCAAAGTTTTGTCTCCCCTGGAGCAAACCAGAGTTGAACCTAAAGTAGCTCTTCCCGATAGGTTCACTGGTGGGCGAGACAAATTTTTTACCTTCCGGGAGGCATGTAAATTGTATTTTCGGCTTCGGCCGCGATCATCAGGGAGTGATGAGCAGAGAGTGGGAATTGTTATCTCACTTCTTCAAGGGGACCCTCAATCCTGGGCATTTTCCCTTCCTCCGGGATCCCCGGCTCTACAGTCTGTAGATCAATTTTTTACTGCTCTGGGATTGGTATATGATGACCCAGATCGGGTCTCTCTTGCTGAGACTAAATTACGTAAGATACAGCAGGGAGATCGTCCTGCGGAGGAATTTGCTTCTGAGTTTCGTAGATGGGCCACGGATACTCAGTGGAATGACCCAGCTCTTAGGAGCCAGTTTTGTCATGGGCTTTCTGACAAATTAAAAGATGTTTTGGCTCAGTATGAGTCTCCTCCTTCTCTGGAGGCTGCTATGGCCCTAGCTATCCGTACTGATAGACGGCTTCGGGAGAGGGGTGAGGTATCTCCACTCCCTGTTGTTACTCCACCTACTACTAAAGTCCCTTATGTTGAGGTTCCCCTTGTCTGTTCGGATGAGCCTATGCAGTTGGGAGGGACATCTTTTCGTAGTAGGGGATTGGCGGCACGCCGCAGGACTAGAAGGTGTTTTTTCTGCGGGAAAGAGGGACATTTTGTTGGAGAATGTCCATCCCGTGTCTTGTTAAGTAAAAAGTCGCCGGAAAACTGCTAATCCCAGTTGTGTGGTGGATGACAACCTGGGAGTATGTATTTCATCCGCCGGTTCTTCTCAGTTCCTTGTACCAGTGGAGGTGGTGTTTGGTACTAGAGTGAAGAGATTGTCTGTTCTTCTGGATAGTGGTTCCGGCGCCAATCTGGTTGACGCTCAGTTTGCTCAGGCTCAAGGTATGCATCTGAGTGTATTGGTCAAACCGATCCCTATTTTTTCCATTGACGCCAGGCCTCTCGGCCAAGGTAGCTTTGTTCATGAGGTTCATAAACATTGACCTTCGGGTAGGGGCAATACATAGGGAACAATTATCTTGTTATGTGTTGGAGGGTTTACCTACTCCCATTGTGTTGGGACTTCCTTGGCTGTTAAACATAACCCTGTAATTAATTGGCAGTCCAGAGAGATAAGCCAATGGGGTGAGTTTTGCAAAAGCAACTGCATGAACACAGTCATCAGTGCGGTCA
Source organism: Oophaga sylvatica (assembly GCA_033576555.1). Classification (NCBI taxonomy): domain Eukaryota; kingdom Metazoa; phylum Chordata; class Amphibia; order Anura; family Dendrobatidae; genus Oophaga; species Oophaga sylvatica. The sequence goes on from JARQOD010000003.1 coordinate 318,747,498, forward strand.
TACCTAGTACATTGCCTCCTTTTTTGGAGGATTTTGGGGATGTTTTTTTCTGAGGAGGGGTGTCGGGAGTTGCCTCCTCATCGTGTGTATGACTGCTCTATTAATCTACTTCCTGATGCTAAGTTACCTAAAGCTAGGTTGTATAATCTTTCTGGTCCTGAAAGACAGGCTATGAAAGATTATATTTCCGAAAGTCTGGCCAAAGGGCATATTAGACCTTCATCTTCCCCTGTAGCCGCGGGGTTCTTCTTTGTGAAGAAAAAAGATGGAGGCCTACGCCCTTGCTTGGATTTCCGCGAACTTAATCGGATTACTGTTCGAGATCCGTATCCACTCCCTCTTATTCCTGATCTCTTCAATCAAATTGTTGGCGCCAAATGGTTCTCTAAATTGGATCTCAGGGGGGCGTATAATCTGATTAGAATAAAAGAGGGGGATGAGTGGAAAACGGCGTTTAACACGCCGGAGGACATTATGAAAACCTGGTTATGCGTTTTGGTCTGACTACTGCACCAGCAGTATTCCAACATTTTGTTAATGACATTTTTCGTCACCTTGTGGGGGTGTTTGTGGTCGTATATTTGGATGACATTTTAATTTACTCGCCAGATCTTGTGTCTCACCAGGAGCATGTGAGACAGGTGTTGCAGATCTTGCGAGACAATAAACTATACGCCAAACTGGAGAAGTGTGTTTTTGCCGTACAGGAACTTCAGTTTTTGGGTTTTTTGGTGTCAGCCTCCGGTTTCCGTATGGACCCTGAAAAGGTGAGAGCAGTGCTTGAATGGGATCAGCCAGGGGATCTTAAGGCTCTGCAGCGTTTTTTGGGTTTGCTAATTACTACACCGGAAATTTATTTGTAATTTCTCGTCTGTCGTCAAACCTCTCACTGACATGACGAGAAAAGGGACGGATTTTTCTAGGTGGTCGGACAAAGCTTGTCAAGCCTTTTCCTCTTTAAAGAGATGTTTTGCTTCGGCACCCGTTCTCATCCAACCAGATGTATCTCAGCCGTTCATTGTGGAGGTGGACGCGTCTGACGTAGGGGTGGGTGCTATATTGTCCCAGGGTCCGTCCCCTGGTAAATGGCATCCGTGCGCTTTCTTTTCTAAGAAAGTGTCGTCCGCCGAAAGGAATTATGATATCGGCAATAGGGAACTTTTGGCCATTAAATTGGCTTTTGAGGAATGGCGTCACTTTTTGGAGGGGGCAGTCCACCCGGTCACCATTATTACTGATCACAAGAACCTGCTGTATTTAGAATCCGCTAAGCGTCTGAATTCCAGACAAGCTCGATGGTCGTTGTTTTTTACCAGGTTTAATTTTGTCGTCACTTATCGTCTGGGGTCTAAGAATGTAAAGGCTGATGCTTTGTCTCGCAGTTTCCCAGGGGCCGGGAAAACGGATGACCCGATTCCTATCCTTCAGGAGGGGGTGGTAGTGTCGGCTGTATGTTCTGAGCTTGAGGAGGAGGTGTTAGAGGCTCAGGGGGACGCCCCTGAAGGACCTCCAGGGAGTGTCAGTATTCCGGTTTTCTAGGTAACTTTGTCAATGATTTTGCCCTTTGTTAAGATGGAGTTTGCTGTTTTCTGTGCCCTACTTCCTGTTCGTTTGTTTAAAACCCGGCTCAGGTGCTGGCTTCACTGCTGGAATATTCTGCTTCTGTTTCATTGCAACCCAGCTGCTTGTTCCTCACAGATCGTTGTGTATTTACCAGGGAAGTGCATAACCAGGTTATCTTCAGGTGTTTCTCAGCCACAGCAGTTTCTACCCATGGCTCTGGACATTCTCTGCATATGTAAGTTGCACAAAGTACTGTGTTGTCACTAAACTGTTGATTTGGGAATTTAACCCTTGGTTCACTCCATCTGATAAGAACTGTGTTTCTGAACTGTTGCTGTTTAACCCTTTGCGCATTACCTCTGGTGAGAGCTGTTGGAACTATTACTGGAACCTTACTGACTTATGAACTTGTTGTTGGACTTCACTGAATTAAGCCACAACTGAGATTAACTTGTTCCTGGACCTCCCTGTGTTTTCTGCATACCTGGATTTGACTCTTCACACACCAGCAGGGTGTAAGTCCAGCCACGTTACCTGTTCATCAGACTTACCTTGTGGTCACATTTGTGTGAGGACTCCGTCATAAGAACTTTACCACCCTCGCTATAGAGGTTCAAGGACTTATATATCCGGATTCATATAACTGGACTTGTGTATATATATATGGACTCATTGCATGTCACTACGGGTTGTTTGAATATTGTTTTTGGGGGTTTTGCTGTTTCACAAATACATTATTTGCATTCAAAGAAACCCGTCTCTGATTGTTCATTGCCCCACGCTATCAGAATCCTCGAGTTCCTACAATAGTATTACAGGATATTCCAGCCTAAAAAAGAGGATTCTGCTGGGGCAATGACGGAGACACGGGCAGACAAACTGTTCACCATTGTTAACTCTTTGCAGCAGGAGGTGTCGGCTGCACTCAATCAAATTAGAGACTTGGAGTCTCGGGTTAACCACAATGCACAGGGGTTTGGTCAGGCTCTCCAAGATCTACGTTCTAGGTTAGGAGTCATGGAGGCCTTACCTACTGAGCCTACCTCATCCACCAGTATGCCCAAATTGCCTCCATTCCGTTTTAATGGTGACCGAAGTCAATTCCGTGGGTTTGTTAATCAATGTATATTATTTTTTGATGTACATGCCTCTTACTACCGGTCTGATAGATCTAAGGTTCTATGTATTATTATGTTGTTGACATCACGTGCACTGGCTTGGGCAAATCCTATGGTTGAAAGTCATGATACCCGTCTAAATAATTTGGACAATTTTCTGGCAGCCATGGCGCAAATGTTCGACGATCCCAACCGCCGTGCTACCGCTGAATCTGCCTTGCTTTCCTTACGCCAGGGAAACGGTCAGTCATAGAATATGTTACTGAATTTAAAAGGTTAGTGGTGGACACCCAGTGGGAAAACAATGCTTTATTACCAATCTTTAGAAAAGGTTTGTCAAATGTAATCAAGGATGAGCTAGCTCGTTCAGAGTCTCCACAGGAGTTTGAATTGTTTATACAGCACTGTGTACGTATTGATACCCGTTTAACTGAACGCAGACAAGAAAAATGGGCCGCTGTAAATCGCATTACTAATTACTCTCTTCCGTCCAGGGAAACCACAGGCAAAAACCCGCGAGAGGCTGAGGAGGTGCCTATGCAGGTGGACTCACTGCAGAGACGTGAGAATAATGAACGCCGCGAACACCGTTTCCGTGAGCGCTTATGTTTCTATTGTGGTCAATCGGACCATTTCCTCATCAATTGTCCTAAATGTCCTAGGCGACCCAACAAGGTGTTGGCGGTAGTAGGAGATTATGATAACACAGACGCTGAGTCTGAAGTTTCAGAAACCAGTCTACATCTAGATGCGGTTTTTCCCCCAATACTGATGCCGACTTCCCCTAAAGATCACGGGGGAGAAATATTCACATTGTTCTCTTCCTATACAGATTCAGTGGGAGGAACAGTGGATATCAAGTTCTGCCATGATAGACTCTGGAGCAGGTGGGAATTTCATGGATTCTTCTTTTGCAGAGAAACATGGTATAAAGACACAACTAAGAGCTTCACCAATCACTATGGAAACGGTGGATGGTTCCCCATTAGTTTCTGGACCAGTAGATCGGGAGACAGTGCCTCTGGAGTGTAAGATGGAACCAGACCATCAAGAAACACTTTCATTCATGTTAATATCTTCTCCTCATTTTCCTGTAATTTTAGGAATTCCCTGGTTACGGTCACAAAATCCAATCATCAATTGGGAAACCAAGGAGATAACCTTTCTCCCGAAGTGCAGTTCTACCATCAGTCCAACTGTAGCGGCTCCAGTTACCCAGAACTTGGAAGAGGTGATACAGGTACCTACTCTCCCTCTGATTTATCAGGAATTCTCAGACATTTGTGATAAAAGGAAGGCAGATCAACTTCCCCCACATAGACCGTATGACTGCCCCATAGAATTGCTTCCTGGAGCAGCGATTCCTTTCGGCCATGTTTACCCGTTGGCGGCTCCGGAATTAAAATCTTTACGAGAGTATATAGATGAGAATTTAGCCAAGGGGTTTATCCGACCATCTTCTTCACCAGCGGGAGCTCCAATATTCTTTGTAAAGAAGAAGGATGGTACTCTAAGACCCTGCATTGACTACCGGGAGTTAAATAAGGTAACCATTCGTAACAGGTACCCGTTGCCCCTAATTCCAGAATTGTTGGAAAGAGTTCGCCAGGCCAAAGTATTTACCAAATTAGATCTTCGTGGGGCATATAATTTACTCCGTATACGGCCCGGAGACGAATGGAAGACAGCTTTTAGATGCCGGTATGGACATTTTGAATATTTGGTGATGCCATTCGGACTCTGTAACGCTCCTGCTGCTTTTCAACATTTAGCCAACGACATTTTCAGGGATTTATTGGACCAATATGTGGTAATTTACCTTGATGACATCTTAATCTTTTCTGACTCCTTACAGGAACATCAGGAACATGTCAAGACCGTACTTAGACGTTTGAGAGATAATCATTTGTATATCAAACTCGAAAAGTGTGAGTTCCATTGTTCTGAAATTCAATTTTTGGGCTATGTTATCTCGCCTCAGGGATTGAATATGGAGTCCAGCAAGATCCAGGCAATCTTGGACTGGCCGGTACCAGGAAACATTAAGGAGGTACAACGATTCATTGGCTTTGCTAACTTTTATAGACGGTTTATCCGAAATTTTTCAGAAATTGTCCGTCCCATCACTCTCCTCACCAAGAAGGGGAAGAAGTTTGAATGGTCTTCGCAAGCTCAGGAAGCCTTTGATCGCCTGAAGGGTTGTTTTACCACAGCTCCAATATTGATGCATCCGGATCCTGCACAGCCTTTTATCGTGGAGGTGGACGCGTCTGACTGTGCATTGGGAGCTATCCTCTCACAACGTACCGGAGACAAAGGTTTGCTGCACCCGTGTGCCTTCTTCTCTCGTAGGTTATCTTCTGCAGAACTGAACTATGATGTGGCAGATAAGGAACTTTTGGCAATTATTTCTGCCTTTAAGGAATGGAGACACCATTTGCAGGGGGCAACTCAGCAGGTAGTAGTACTCACGGATCATCGCAATTTGGAATTCCTTAAGTCTGCCAGATGTCTTTCTCCTCGACAAGCTAGGTGGAGTTTGTTCTTGAACCAGTTTAATTTTATTATTTCGTACCGCCCAGGTTCACGTAATGGGAAAGCTGACGCATTATCCCGAATCCATACCGTGGATTCCGTGCCTGGGACCCCGTCGAAGACCATCTTGTCGGAGGCCAATTTCGTTGGAGTGCTCCGGAACCGGGACTTGTGGCAGGAGATCAAGCTGGCCTATGACGGTGACGTATTTCTTGCAGCTCCACCTGACAATGTGAATCTTGTCCTTCGGAATGGTGTGTGGCTTAGAGATCGATGTATTTATGTCCCAGAGGCTGTAAGACTTCGAGTTCTCAGATTGGTCCACGACTCTAAATTGGCTGGTCATAGGGGGGTACAGAAGACGCAGGAATTGTTAACTCGTTTTTTTTGGTGGCCTACCTGCTTGAAGGATGTGAATGACTATGTCCGCTCTTGTGAAGTTTGTGCCCGGTACAAGGTTCCTCGTGTTTCACCTACTGGTCTTCTTAAACCGCTACCTGTACCGTCTCGCCCTTGGGGGTCTATTTCGATGGACTTTATTGTGGAGTTACCCACCTCTGGTGGTAAAAATACTATTTTGGTGGTAGTAGATCGTTTAACGAAAGCTGCTCATTTCATTCCGTGTGCTGGTCTTCCCTCAGCTACAGAGACAGTAGATCTAGTTATCCAGAACATTTTCCGGCTGCATGGGGTACCAGATGACATCATTTCTGACCGGGGAATACAATTTACCTCTAGATTTTGGAAAGGATTTTGTTCTGCGCTCCACATTAATGTTTGCTTGTCTTCTGCATACCATCCTCAGACCAACGGGCAGACCGAACGGACAAATCAAACTTTGGAGCAATATCTACGCTGTTACGTCAGTCATTTGCAGGACGATTGGCTGAAGCTACTTCCTCTAGCGGAATTTTCGTACAACAACTCCCAAAGCAGTTCCACGAAGGTAACGCCTTTTTTTGCCAACCTGGGTTATCATCCAAATATTTTGCCTAGGTCTCCGGTTACGATTTCGGTACCAGCGGTTGAAGACAGAGTGACGGCGTTGCAACGTAATCTTGAAGTTTTGAAGGACTCCCTGACCACAGCACAGGAGCGTTACAAAAAGTCGGCCGATAGATTCCGGAAACCAGCACCTATGTATAAGGTAGGAGACTCAGTTTGGTTGTCCACCAAGAATCTAAAATTGGGTGTTCCTTCGCAGAAACTGGGACAGAAATTCATCGGTCCATTCAAGATCACGGGGATTGTGAGCTCTGTTGCCTGTCGGTTGAAGCTACCACGGACTTTAAAGGTACACCCAGTATTTCATGTTTCCTTATTAAAACCAGTCTCTCCTAACACATTTCAGGGACGTATCGTACCTCCCCCTCCACCAGTGTTGGTTGATGGCGAAGAACAATTCGTGGTACAGGAGATTGTTAATTCGAGACTTCATAGAAACCGGCTTCAGTATCTAGTTAGATGGCAAGGTTACTCTCCTGAAGATGATTCTTGGGAACCAGTAAGTAACATCAATGCGCCTCTGAAGATTGCTCAGTTTCATCGGAGATACCCGGACAGGCCTGGTCCAGGACCGTCCGGAGGCCGTCTTTAGGGGGGGAGTAATGTCAGTATTCCGGGTTTTCTAGGTAACTTTGTCAATGATTTTGCCCTTTGTTAAGATGGAGTTTGCTGTTTTCTGTGCCCTACTTCCTGTTCGTTTGTTTAAAACCCGGCTCAGGTGCTGGCTTCACTGCTGGAATATTCTGCTTCTGTTTCATTGCAACCCAGCTGCTTGTTCCTCACAGATCGTTGTGTATTTACCAGGGAAGTGCATAACCAGGTTATCTTCAGGTGTTTCTCAGCCACAGCAGTTTCTACCCATGGCTCTGGACATTCTCTGCATATGTAAGTTGCACAAAGTACTGTGTTGTCACTAAACTGTTGATTTGGGAATTTAACCCTTGGTTCACTCCATCTGATAAGAACTGTGTTTCTGAACTGTTGCTGTTTAACCCTTTGCGCATTACCTCTGGTGAGAGCTGTTGGAACTATTACTGGAACCTTACTGACTTATGAACTTGTTGTTGGACTTCACTGAATTAAGCCACAACTGAGATTAACTTGTTCCTGGACCTCCCTGTGTTTTCTGCATACCTGGATTTGACTCTTCACACACCAGCAGGGTGTAAGTCCAGCCACGTTACCTGTTCATCAGACTTACCTTGTGGTCACATTTGTGTGAGGACTCCGTCATAAGAACTTTACCACCCTCGCTATAGAGGTTCAAGGACTTATATATCCGGATTCATATAACTGGACTTGTGTATATATATATGGACTCATTGCATGTCACTACGGGTTGTTTGAATATTGTTTTTGGGGGTTTTGCTGTTTCACAAATACATTATTTGCATTCAAAGAAACCCGTCTCTGATTGTTCATTGCCCCACGCTATCAGAATCCTCGAGTTCCTACAATAGTATTACAGGGAGACTGTTTGTTCCGAATCAGTTGAGACAAAAGGTTATTGAGGCACATCATAATTCTGCTTTAGCAGGACATCCAGGGAGTAAGGCTACTTTAGATCTCCTTTCTCGCCGATTTTGGTGGCCTAACGCTAATAAAGATGTTATTACTTTTGTCGCGTCCTGTGGGGTTTGTGCTTGCTCTAAAACTCCTCATACCCGTCCATCTGGGACCCTTTTACCCTTGAAACTTCCGGAGCGTCCATGGACTCATTTATCTATGGACTTCATTACGGATCTTCCTCCGTCGTCAGGGAATACTGTCATACTGGTGGTTGTTGACAGGTTTAGTAAGATGGCACATTTCGTTGCTCTTCCTGCACTCCCTAATGCTAAAACTCTGGCGCAGGTGTTCATTAGGGAGATCGTGAGACTTCATGGGTTGCCTTCTGATGTGGTGTCAGATAGGGGGTCTCAGTTTGTGTTCAAATTTTGGAGGGCATTTTGTTTACGTCGGGGATGCAATTGTCGTTTTCCTCGGCTTTTCATCCACAGACCAATGGTCAGACAGAGCGTCTGAATCAGAGTTTAGAGACATATCTCCGGTGTTTTGTCTCGGAGAACCAGGAGGACTGGTCATCTTTCTTGCCTCTGGCAGAGTTCGCTCTTAACAACAGGCGGAGCGAGTCCACTGGTAAGTCCCCGTTTTTTGGGGCATATGGTTTTCATCCCCAGTTTTGTACTTTCAATGGGGGGGGTCCTTCTGGGGTTCCTGAGGAGGAGCGTTTCTCGTCGTCACTTGCTTCTGTGTGGCGAGGTGTATTGAATAACTTGAGTACGATGGGGAACCGTTACAAACGTATGGCTGATAGGAGGAGAGTTTCTGGTCCAGATCTGAATGTGAACGATCTGGTATGGTTGTCTACCAGGAATATAAAACTTAAAGTGCCCTCCTGGAAACTGGGTCCCAGATTCATCGGGTCGTACAGGATCAGTTCCATAATTAATCCTGTGGCATTTCGTCTGGAACTCCCTTCTACTTTTAAAATTCATAATGTGTTCCACAAGTTATTACTTAAAAGGTATGTGGCACCAGTCATACCGTCACCTCTACCTCCTCCTCCAGTGTTGGTCAATGGTAACTTGGAATTTCAAGTATCAAAAATCATTGACTCTCGCCTGAATCGCCGGTCCCTTCAGTACTTGGTGCATTGGAAGGGGTATGGTCCGGAGGAAAGGACGTGGGTCCCTGCGTCTGATGTTAACGCAGATCGTTTGGTTCGGACCTTCCACAGAACTCACCCGGGCAGGCCTGGCCCTGAGGGTCCGGAGGCCCCTCGTAGAAGGGGGGGTACTGTCATGTGTGCGTTGCCACGAAGATCGTCGCGGTTGCACATTTTGACTTCTCACAGCTGAGTTGCTGTTTCTTTGTGTTTGGCAGCTAGGGAGTTAATTCTGTCTGTGCTCGGTGCTGGGACTGGGTGCAGTTTCTCCCGGCTGCAATTGATTATTTGTTGATTGGTTTCCTTTAAGTTTCTGGTTGTCTGCTTTGGGAGTTGCCAGTGAAACTCTTCATGCAGACCACAGATAGGAATGAATCTGTATAGACTCTAGTTGAGAGCTCCTTAGTTGTTTTAAGCTTAACTTGCTTAGAGTTTATTTCCCAGACCATTTATGTTCCTTCGGTGTTTGAGTGTGTATGCAAGAGAGTGCTATCCTGTCTGTCTTATATGTCTAATCTGTGTATTTAGCTGAGATCAGCCCATATCCCTTTGGTGGTAATCAGGATCCTTCTTTGGACTGATTACAGGGTTCAGGGTCTGATAGGAGACAGGGTTAGGCTGGAGACTTGGACCTCTGAACCATTATCAGTACCTCCAAGGTAAGGGATTAGTTAGGACCCCAGTGTAGGGTCAGGTTAGACCCCGGTCCTCCTCTTTCCTGTTACAGCTCATCAAGTCCTCAAGATTAACCCTGAGTTCAACTATATCGTTTCTGCACATCAAGTCCTCAAGATTAACCCTAAGTTCTGCAGAGATTGTGTCAGGTAAATCTATTTTATACTTACATTCTGATGTTGCTAAACTATATGTTGTATAGAGTGTGGTTCCTGTATAAATAGTTTACTGACATTGTAGTCATATCATTAGACAGCGTGACAAAAACCAGCAATTCAGGAATTTTTTTTTTTCCTCCGTTCCGCGTGTGGTACAATTGATAAGGCAGCTTTATTCTTCAGGTCACACGATTACAGTGATACCTCATTTATATTTTTTTTTAATTTAGTTTAGCTTTAGTTTTGATGTTTTTTACACAATAAAAACTTTTATAGAAAAAATAATTATTTTTGCATCACTTTATTCTGTGACCTATAACTTTTTTATTTTTTTGCTGATGATGCTGTATGGTGGCTTGTTTTTTGCGGGACAAGATGATGTTTTCAGCGGTACCATGTTTTATTTATATCCATTGTTTTGATCGCGTGTTATTGCACTTTTTCCAAGCGGTATGATGATACTGCTTGGAAAAAGTATAATTTACTACTTTTTTGTGTTTTTTTTACGGCTTTCACTGAAGGGGTTAACTAGGGTTGCGCTTTTATAGATGGGATTTTTATGGACGTGGCGATACCAAACGTGTATTTTTTTTGTTTTTGTTTTTTATTTACATAAAAATTTGTATTTTTTAGGGGAATTTTTTAAATTATTTTTTTTACAAATTTTTTTTAAAAATGTTTTTTTTTACCTTGTCCCTTTATGGGACTTTCACTTTTTCACTTTTGATTGCAGGTATAAAGCTGTTGAGATCATGTTGTGAACATGGTCTCAGCTGCTTTCCGTAGCTGGATGACCAGAGGTTGTCATGACAACCCCGGGTCATCAAGGCAGAGATCGGGCCCTGCAATTACATTGCGGGGACGCCGATCTGAGGCAGAGGGAGCTCCCGACCCTCTGCCTCCCCCCGAACGCTGCGATCGCGCTCGATCGCAGCAGTCAGGGGGTTAACAGCCAGGGGCGGCGCGGATGCCGCTACTGGCTGTCAGTGCAGGAAGCTCAGCCACTGCAGCGCTGAGCTCCTGCTCTGATCGGGCAGGAGCTGACATTTCAGCCTCTCCTGCCCGATCGCTGCTGTGTTTGGTCAGTCACATTGACTTTTCAATTGCTTTACTCCTCACCGGTGCTGGTGTCATTACAGTGATGATGACACCTACTCTCTCAGGGCTTGCATGATGTTCTTATGTCACTGATTGAATGCAGGGCTCGCGTGACATAAGAACATCATCCCCAGAGAGAGTAGTTGTCATCATTAGAGATGATTCACACTAATGCCAAATAACGGTTGTCAACCGTCTTGAGAAAAAGATAGATTGCAGCAAAAATGTCATTACAATTAAACAAGTGGCTCAGTATTGTCCAACTATTAGATTCAGAATACAAATTGAAGAAAATGGCATAAAATGAATAATGCAAAAAATAAATGCCTATAACGAATCAGCTTTATAATGTGGACATACTGTTACTACAGTACGTAAGAAAGATTATCTGCGCTGTAAAAGTGCATTGAATCAGTAGTGCAATGGGAAAGATTAATAAGGCCAAAAAGCTACATCACCTGAAGTAATTAACAGATGAATTTGCACCAAAGGACAGGAGACAGCCGCACATCCCCTGGTTTTCAGTTTTCTAGACTACCATTGTCAAAAAATGTTAAGGATAGTAACACGGGTAGTTGAGTGCAAGGAATTGGAGGCCTGACGGTCTCGGAGGCCTACTGCTACAGGCAAAACGTAAGAAGGAGACCCAACCAACATGATTTGTGTTTCTTGTAAACATTGTTTTTATTGTGTGTTTTGGTTTGTTCTTGTACACACGAATAAAATTTACTTTATGAGATATTTTCTGTAGATTTGGTGGTCCCTACTTTATGACATATCTCTTCTATGTTCTTTTGTAAGTAGAACCAACCAGGAGTATACACATTTACAGCAATTAGTGGCAGACACAAACAAAGTGGCATCAATTGCCATAAAGTATAATTAGTATAGCGGGGACCGACACCTCTTGTACTGCAGCTAACCCAGCAGATGGAGACTGTAATGGGCAAGGTGGTGAAATCACTGTTCCGTATCCCTCTGAAAGCCTGGAAGGGGCGTAACTAGGTGGCCAACCAAATCCCTACTCGGACAAGTGGCAGCATGCGAAAACTGTAACCCAAGGAGGTACAAAGAGTTGGGACCAGGTGCTACTCCATGGCTGACCTACAGAATGTGGCAACTGATTCCCTACAGCGAGTAAGCTGCTAAGGTCCAAAGGAGGGATGAAAAATGGAGGCAGGCACTGAAGGGACTCTGGAACCACGTGAGCAGATGTGACAGGCTGAGGAACAGAATAGCACTAGCAGGTGTGGTCTGGACCATGTGTTAGAACAGATGGGTGTTGGCAGGTGCCATCTGGACCAGCTGATGGACAAAAGAGCGCAGACAGGTATGAGCAGATGGGAACAGACAGGTAATAGCAGACGGCTACAGGGTAGACAAGCAGACAGACGGACCTGGGGAACCTGACAACTAGCAAGCATGCAAGGCAAACTAACACTGTAGCTCAGGCACCTCCATATTGGAGAAGTCTTAAATAGAAGGTGTCACCCAGCTATAGGTTGGGAATACATTAGGTTGATGCGTGCGGTCCCTTTAAGAGGCAGGGAGAGCGTGAGTGCGTCCTCTAAGCATAGTTCGGTCATACAACTGAACCTTGGTGGACACTGACACATAGGGGGCGAGATGAGGAGGTGGTGTGTGAGTGGGAGACACTGAATGTCCTGTCTGTTAGGTACGAGGAGATCCAACAAAAGGTCAAGTCTGTAATGTCAATAGATCAGAACATCTATAGTAAGAAGGAATGGTCCACTGTGTCAAAGACAGATGCCAGGTCCAGGAGAAGGAGGAGGACAAACTCGCATTGTTTTCATTTGGCAGTTAGTAAGTTGTTGATGACTTTAGTCAGGGCAATTGCAGTGGAATGGTGCGGTCTGAAGTCAGATTGTACGTGGTCAAAGAGGGAGGAAGTGAAGAGTTGGGAGGAGTTCAAAATAGACATGTTGTTCCAGTAGTTTGGTGGCATAGGGGAGAAATATGGGGTGATAGGTAAACACAGAGCATGGGTCAATGGTGGGCTTTTTGAGGATGGGTGTGATCGAGGTATATTTCAATCAGGATGGAAGACACCAGTTGTTAGTGACAGGTTGAAGAGGTGGGTTAGGCTTGTGATGAAGACTGTGGTAAAGTTTGGAATGAGGTGGGACGTTATTGTGTCACGTTCACAGGTGGTGAGGCAAAGTATTCAGAGGGCAAATCTTTTCAGACCTAGATCTATGGCCGGTTCAATTTTTGTCAGAGCATAAACCAAACCTTCTTCAACCATTTGTGACGAGACTGATATTTGAGGCATCTGCGGACTGCACTGTGCTGTCAAGGCAGGAAGAGACGGAGGGTGTCTCTCAGGGCGAGGAAAGGAAGAACTGAGAGGATGATGATGAGGTAGTAGATCACACTTGTTGTAAACCCCAAGGCATGCAGCTTAGTTGTTCAGCAGAGGAGGAGGAGGATGAAGATGAGGTTACGCACAGAGTTATGCAATCACGACAACCAATGCATCCTGAGGCCCAACTCTTGTAGGGGACAGCATTTTTCACGGTTCTGCAGTTGCCTAGCTTGGGTCCTTTTTTGCATACTTTCAAAAATCTTAAAAATCATGCTATCTGTCAACTTCTTTAAAAACAACATAGAGTAAAAAAATGAAATCATTTCAGTACTACATGCATGACCAGCCACATGCGTGATCAACATGCGTTAATCTGGGAATGTCATTGTGTTAAAATGCAGACTAGCGTGTCTCGCCAACCACCGTCCACCCCATCAACCGCATCTTCCGATTGTTCCCCTCCCTCACCATGGAAAGTGTTGTCACACAGGTCTGTGGCCGAATAACCTCCACTTGTTTACCCTCTACTGTTGGGGTGATTGATAGCCTGTCAGCTGATAAGGAATTGGACATGCCTGCTGTTTTTGACTGATCTAGCCTACCAAGCACACCCCTATATTTCTCAATCCACCGAAACATCCCTGCCTGCGACCTCTCTCACAGTCCAGCAGCTTGTCTTGTTCACCCTACTGCACCCTGTGTCAGCACAGCAGCAAACCCTCATTTCTGCAGTTGTGCTGACATAAAAGATTCTTCACCCCTACACATGGCACACTTATCAGTTTGAATTTCACCATCTTCAATCTACTAATAATACTATACTTTATTTATATATCACAAAGACATTACACATAGCTTTCTGAGTCAGCTGTTCATATAAAACAGTCAAAAGTTACTAATTTTAAGATAATCAAAAAATTCAATAAAAAATAATGACGAACCTGCTCTTCAGAGCTTACAATCTACAATGAGGTGGGGGTGACAACAATTACAGGTGCTTATTTACAATGATGGTACAACCATATTGAGGAAATGGGGGTAGATAAAGGCTGCATGAGCCTTTTGGGTACGGTTGAGTTTGATGAATTATGTTCAGAGAAGTAGAGAATAAGCTGTTTATATATATAAAGTACTTTGATTAGCGAACGTGATAGGCCGCCCTAAACGGGGCACCTAAAAATGTTTAAATTGTGGTTACTCCTAGTTTCATGGGGGACAAAGGGTAATAGGTGAATCATCTAGGTAGGAGATTGAACTTAACTGGACAAAGTCCAGACCAGGGGTGTTACCGTCTTTGTATGTCTCAGAGTTTGAAAGTTGTGAGAGCCACAAGAATTGGCTAGAGATAGAAGCTGGGATGCAGTTAGGGTGGTGGAGTTGTTGAAGTCTCCCAGGATAAGGGTTGGCAATTCTGAGAACATGAAGTGTGGCAGAAACGCATAAAAGTGGTCAAGTAAGTGGGTGGGTGAGCCTAGGGGCCGGTACATGACTGCTACTCGGAGGGAGAGGGGATGGAACACTCTAATGGTGTGAACCTCAAAAGAAGAATGGCGTCCCAATCAGCCTTCATTTATTTATTGGCTTAAAAACAGGATTGTTATCAGCATGGAGTGTAGGATTATCGTGGCGTAAGCAGTGAACGTACAGCGCGATATATGCATAATGCATGTGTTGTAATCTGGACATGGATAGGCTGTACCGTCACTCTTACTTTTCTGAGAACTAATTATTGTGAACAGCCTGCAGCCTCCTCGGATGATTCGTCGCCCCATCGTGTCATTGTGTGGACAACAGGGGCCAGCTGAGAGCTATTTGCTACTAAGATCACAGCACTTCTGTATGACTCATGGCCTGTGATCTCTGTGATTATTACAAGGCCATTCCAATTTGTTGGCCACAGAAATGCAGTCTTTCCGCCTTATGGATACAGACAGTTTCCGAAAGCTGATGGCCGTCACAGTCCCCTCAATACCAGTTGCCCTGGCGCCATTACTTCTTTAGGGCACGTTTCCATGTTCAGGATGGCAGGCGTTTTGGATGGAGCGGAAATCCCGCTCCGCCCAAATCCCCGCCCCCTTCTGAACGCGCTGTGAATCCGGATGTGCTCATTGAACACATCCGGAATCACCGCAGCGCTACATAGGCCTATGTTACCTTGCTGCGACGGAGCGTCGCCGCAAGGTAAAAGGACATGCTGCGATCTGAAAAGACATGCCGCATGTCCGTTTACGCAGGTCTGACGCCTGTGTGTTTTAACGCATAGTGGAGACGGGATTTAATGAAATCCCCTCCACTATGCTGTAACATCTGGACGCTGCGTGTTTGACGCTGCGGCTGTACACAGCGTCAAACACGCAGCGTTTCCTGAATGTGGAACCATACCCTTAAGAAAGATGTGATTGCGCAACAGCAACAAGTCGCAGACATCACCTGTTCCCTGAAAAATTCTATGTCTGCCAGGGTGCATTTAAACAATGACACCTGGATGAGCAAGCATGGATAGGGGAGTTACAGCTAGATGAATTTCAACGGCACAAAATGAAAAGGTTGAATATAGAAGGCTGTATCACGTTTATCCACAGAAAAAATAATTATTTTTTTAAATGCACATTAGGTCTGCACACAGTTTCATATCACCGCCACAACAGAAATATGTGTGATACGGCGGGCTGTATCACATTTAGCTACAGAAAAATTATATATATTTTTTTAATGTGCCTTAGGTCTGAAGACAGTTTCATATCACCACAGCAATAAATGACAAGGTGGGATACAGCAGGCTTTTCACATTTAGATATTGAAAAAATATTATTTAATATGCTATACTTGTGCATGGGGCACAATAGAAGCAGTGCACAACATACTTGTAGGATATGTGCCCTGCTGGCTTTGTCTGTGGACCTCAGGAATGGCCAAAAAAAAAGTGCTGGAAGGTAAATTGAACAGCCACACTGGACACTATCTAGCTACACTATCTGACTGATGTACAACCGCCTAAGGCCTCTTTCACACTTCATATTATATAGAGAGACGTATGCACAGCCTATATGGAGGTGCAAGAGTAGGTGCCCAAACCATAGGAGGAAAAATGTTGAGTGCAGAGTCTCTTTTTCCTCTTTCACACTTCAGTCGTGCGACGTCAGTCAAAATCCGCCAAAATGTGAAAAAAACGGATCCGCCATTTTTTTTGGCGATCCGTTTTTTTCCTGTTGAGTTGCATTAGTGTCGGATTTTGACGGATGGTCGTCCGTTAGGTCCGTTTTTTGATGGATCCGCCAAAAAATTGGCGTCCGTTGTTTCAGAAAAACGTCCAATGCAACGTTTTTTTGGTCTGCCAAAATGGTGGACTATGGCGGATCCGCCGCATCCGCCATTTTGTATAATGGCCGCCTACGGGCGGCGGATCCGCTGGCATCCGTTTTTCACGGAATCAGCCAGCGGATCCGTCGCTTCCATAGAAAACCATTGAAAATGTTGCCAAAACTGTCCGGGGTCTCTCTCTCTCTCTCTCCTCGGTCCGGACATGCATACCTGTATTTTCCAGGTAGGAAATTTCTTTTTCCGGGTTGAAAAGTTCATGACGGATCCGTCAGAAAAGTGATCCGCGTTCATCCGTTTTTGCACTTTTCTGGCGGATCCGCCATTCTCACTCTTTGGCGGACGTCACACGACTGAAGTGTGAAAGAGGCCTAACTAGCTAAATTTTGATGCAAACAGTGGCATCCTCTCTGAGCTGTATCAGTGTCAAAATGACGCTAAAACAACATGTCCGCTATTGATATGCAGAGAGACATGTGATTTTAGCATCCAATGACCCAAGCTGTAGGGTCAGGACATTGTGGGTGTTTCCTGCGCCGATTGGCTATTCGCAATGTGCACACATAAACTTAGGGGAAAAAATGACTGATTACAAGAAAACCGCGGCTCTGAGCTCTGCAAACTCCCTCCCCTCATCAAACACGTGCCAAACGCTCAGGATACACCACCATTATCGTTGCTAAAGTGCTGAAAATATTTTTGTGGCAGGGCAAATATTTTCCCGGAATTTTACCGATTTTTTACCAAATTTAAGAAATTTTTCTCGTGTTTCCGATCACGAATACGAATGTGCCATATTCGTGCCAAATTTATGTTTGCCGATCATTTTCAGAAAAAAATCGCTCATCTCTACTCATCAATGGAATGACGCCATCACCTAAGGTGAGTAAAGGCTGTTTTTCTTGTATAAGGGGGAATAGAGCAATTGAATAGGGGTTGGGCAAGTTGTGGACAGCCCCTTTAATAAAGAAAGCACTGGAGTGTGATGCACCAAATGTATTAAAGCGTCTCTCCACAACTTTTACATTAATGATTTATCCTAATGATAGATCATCAATATAAGATTGGTGGGGCCCTGACACCCCCACCAGTCAGCTGCTCTCAGTGCTGGCGACAGACGGATATTGTCAGTTGTGGAGCAGAACGGCAGAGCTTCATCCACTGTTTAGTCAACATGGGCAAACATTCCTGAGAAAAAGCTTACCAAATGATGGGTCCACTTTCTCCTAGTACTCTTCGTGTAATTTATAAATTTGGTGTTACAACAGTATTTTAGAGGGAATAATTTTTTTTCACATCTAAATGTTATAAAGAATCAACTGTGTGTTAAAAAAAAATCTCACTATACCTTCTAGACAAAATTTCTTGGGGGCTCTAGTTTCCAAACTGGGTTCTTTTTTAAATGATGTTGGCATGTGAGTGGCTCTGCATATGTGAAATTGTATGCATAATTTGTTCAACCCAAATTTATAATCCAAAAATCAAACAGCACACTTTACTTTCCAAACCTTGCAATGTGACCAAACAGCAATTTGTGGGCATCTTCAAATTCAGGAGAAAATGCTTAAAAATTATGGGGTCCATTTCTTCCTATTATCCCTTGTGAAAATAAAAACTTGGTGCTGAAACAACATTTTGACTTCAATAAACTAATTTTCCCTTTCACATCCAAATTATAAAATAAAAAAACATTCTTTAAACCACCTTAGAGTAAAAAATGATCAACACATGCCTATATGAATTTTTGGAGGGGTTTAGTTTCCAAAATTGGGTCACTTGTGTGAGGTTTCTCCTGCTTTGTCATGACAAGAACTCTACAAATTTGACACGGAATTCACAATCTGTTCAGCAAAATTAGCACAAAATTAAAATAGCACTCTTTCCATTCAGAGGTCTGCCATGGACCCAAACACCATTTTGGCCATATATCAGGTATTGCATCCACATATGGAGATATGTTGCATAATACAATTTAAGTTCCATTTTCTTCTACTAGTCCAAAGGCAAATTTTCAAGTTAAAGCAATATTATATTGTAAAAATAAAATTTTAATTTTTTAAATTAAATTTTTCTTTATTCCTGTGTAGCACTTGAAGGATTAACAAATTTCCTAACAGCAGTTAAAAGTAATTTAAGGTGTGTTGTTGTTAAAAGGGAATAATTCTACAGTTTCCAAATATTTCAACCCTTCAAAGACCCTTAAATATTGTATAAGTCTGTAAAAAGTAGGTTTTGTAAATTTCCTTGAAAATAATGAAAAATTGCTGCTACATTTTAACCCTACTAAAAGTAGCATAATGTCAATGGCAGCGGACCACAAAGCCATTATGGGGGATGTAAGGGTGGAGTGAGATCAGTGGCCCAAAGTCATTAACCCCTTAAAAACATCAGTTACTTATTCAAATCTGTGAAAATCTGCTGTTTGCCCACTTTCATGCCAATTCTGATGCCAAGAACCTATTTGGGCCAGGCAGGAGGGACCTGGGTTTGATGCAGGGCATCACTATCTGTGTATTCTTAGTCTGAAATCAGTGGCCCAAAGTCATTTAACCCTTTCATTAACACCCTTTGGTGCCCATTTTTGTGCTAGTTTTATCATTTTTGGCGCTGATTTTAAGTGTATTCACATCAGGGCACCTCGCTGCATTGTTTTTTATTATTGTGATGCTTATTTTTTGTTGTTAAACCTATAAAAACAAAAGAAAAAATTGCTGAATAAGAAACTGACGATTAAGAAACCAACTTCAGCCTCGTAGAGAACGAAGTAAATTTGTGAATGAGGGTAGTGTAATATTTGCATGCGGGTGAAAAGTGGGTCCCCCCAAAGTCAGTGTTACTGGTGGGCCCTTGGCATCCTAGTCCGACACTGGCTGTCAGGATTCTCCGATGCTGGACCCACATGTAAGTGGTCACGTGCTGTTTAGACTTGTGTGACCTCGCTCACTACAAGTGAAATGAGAGAGGTCGCATACGTCTAGTCGGGCTGTGGCCCGGAGTATGCAAATCATATGCTTGTCCTGCTCCCGGTTCTGGAGAAATCGTACACAGCAAGCTGTGACGAGTCGCAGGCCGCAGTCACCGTGCCTCATGCCTGGACAACCCCGTTAAAGGGAATCTGTCACCCCATTTTTCGTATATAAGCTGCAGCCACTGCCATCAGGGGCTGATCTACAGCATTCTATAATGCTGTAGATAAGCCCCCGATGTAACCTGAAAGAGAAGAAAAACGAGTTATATTATACTCACCCAGGGGTCTGGTCCGATGGGTGTTGCAGATCCGGTGCGATGACGTCCTCCTCCTTGCTTCATGCCGCGCTCCTGCCAGGTATACTGCTCTGCCTTGCTGAGGGCAGAGTAAAGTACTGCGGTGCACAGGTGCTGGGAAAGGTCAGAGAGGCCCAGCGCCTCAACAGGGCAGAGCAGTACGCCTGCGCAGGAGCAGCGACAGAAGCGAGGAGGACGTCATCGCATGAAGATGGGAGGTGTCGGACCGGACCGCGACACCCATCGGACCGGACCGGACGGCGGACCGCTCCTGGGTGAGTATAATATAACTTGTTTTTGTTCTCTTTCAGGTGACATCGGGGGCTTATCTACAGCATTACAGAATGATGTAGATAAGCCCCTAATGGCGGTGGCTGCAACTGCTATGGTGACAGACTCCCTTTAACCCTGCTGTTCTGTTCGGGTCATAGTGACCCGTAGAGAATTTGTGAGGCCCTGTAGATTTTTTTCTATAAGTTTCTAAAACTTGATTTTATTTGACTTTTCCTCATTTGGGGGGACCTATCTATGAGTATTTTTTTTTTTGGTTTACTTTTTGCTACACGCCGATTTTTAAACTTGTTGTGTTCAGGTCATAGTAACCTGGCATCATTTTTTACAGCTGTGAGGCCATATTTTCAGTGAAATAAAGGAGTTATAACCTCAGTTGGGTCTATTTATTGCATCTACTATTGTATATCAATTTATTTATTTCCTAAATTATTTCAATGGGGTCGTACACGCGCTGTCGGGTGTATGCATTGAGATCTGCGCACCATAAAAATGGCTTTATATTATTTTTGGTGCACAGTCTATACTAAAATGTAGAGCGCATCCAGAGAGATCACTAGGTGTGCACTACACGTGTATATTCTGCGCAGAACGCGCTGTGTAAGAGGGCCTTATTTTGTAAAGCTGAGCTATAAAGGCCTGCAAATTATTTTTTTTTGCTAAGTCTGTCTTTCTGGCTTATCTCCTTGTTTTCAGAAGGGTTCTGAAAAAAATAAACAATACTAATGAGTATGAACCACCATGATAATGCAGTAAGTACATGGGAAGATAAAAAAACTTAACATGATCTTGGACTATAATGCAACCAAAGGTGGTGTAGTCACATTCGATCAGCTCATTAGTACATATACCTGCAAAAGAAAAGTGGCCTATTATTGTGTTTTACAACATTGTGGATTTGTCGGCATACAATGCTTTTGTGTTGTGGAGGGAAATCAACCCGAATTGGAATACAAACTCCACAAACGAAGACTCTTTATCGAAGAACTTGGAAAATCACTGGTTAGGCCATATATTGAGCAAAGAAAGGTAACACCCAGAATGGAAGGAGCAGCAGTCCTTGTACAGAGCATCCAGCAACATGCTCAGGAAACTGAAACCATGGCCTCCGCAAGCACTTCTAACCCCATGGCCTCTACCAGCGGTGCTTCCAGAATAAAAAGAAAGAGGTGCAGCTATTGCCCTTATTCTTGTGATAATAAAACAAGTATTACATGTTCTGGATGCAAAAAATTCTTATGCAAAGCCCATGTTTATTGTTCTTCATGCAAGACTTCATAAATTAATATTACCATGTAAACATGTTCAAATTGAAGTGTTTATTATCCTTAATTTTTTTTCACAAAATGTTTGATTTGCTTGTTTCGGTTTTTTTTTTTTTTACCACATATGTGTAGTTTGCTATTTTTCGTTTTGCTTATTACTAAGTTTTTTTGGAATAAAAAAACAAAAATAAAGATTTCAATTTAATTTTTCTTTTATTTCCAAACATGTGCCAATACAGTCTAGTAAGCAAAAGGTATAAGAATAATTGGGTTAGAGTATCTAAAATCAATATTTAAATGCAAAAGAGAAACACTGGCGCTACACTGAAAGGGTTAATTTTAGAGACTAAAAGAAAAATTGTGTGGTGACAACTTAGAAGCTGCTGGTGATTGATTAGCAGGCTCTGTGTTTGCCTGCTGGGAGTAGTTTGTGAAATAAATCAGATAAAATCAACTGCGCTAACTAAAGGGTATGCCACACTAAGCGAGATCGCTAACGAGATCGCTACTGCGTCACCATTTATGATGCAGTAGCGATCTCGTTAGCGACTTAACTGTGTGTGACATGTAGCAGCGATGTGGCCCCTGCTGAGATGTCGTTGATCGCTCATGAACGTTCTGAGCCGTTTTTTGGTCGTTGGTGTCCCGCTGGTGAGCTTGAATCACAGTATCTCCTCAATTTAAAAATAACTTTTTATTTATAACCGTTAAAAAACTAGGACAATACTAGACCAAATGGCAAATAAAGCGACATCATATTTAAAAGAAATGAATACACACCAGTGGGTCGTGCCTATCCCTACAATGGCCTATGTAGCCCTACCTAACGCGGAGGTTGGCACCCTAGAACCTGCGCAGTGGCGCCCCCGCTCCTCGACGGCTCACCCTGCTCACCCTATAGGGCCCTAAGGTGGCAGGGGGTGAGGAAAGATTGGAAATATGGTAGGTGAGAAAGAAAAAGGATTATTGATGTTTAATTGATTGATCGATCAATTAGGTAGGGCTACATAGGCCATTGTAGGGATAGGCACGACCCACTGGTGTGTATTCATTTCTTTTAAATATGATGTCGCTTTATTTGCCATTTGGTCTAGTATTGTCCTAGTTTTTTAACGGTTATAAATAAAAAGTTATTTTTAAATTGAGGAGATACTGTGATTCAAGCTAAATTTGATCTTCTTCTTGTATTTGATAAAACTGTGATATATTGTCCCGCTGGTGAGCCTGAATCGCTGAGTGTGACACCCTTTATGAACGACTTCACCAGCATCGCAGGTGGGACTAGGTTTTCCCAACGATCGCAGAGGTCGTTATACAGATCGCTGATGAGATGTGTTTGGAATCACAGATCGCTGATGAGTTATGTTTGGAATCTTACTAGCGATCACATAGCGATCGCACGATCTCGCCAGGTTAAGTCGTTGTCGTGATCGCTAGTGCGATCGCTTAGTGTGGCAGTGCCTTAACCCCTCTCTGACATCCGATGTACTATCCCGTCCATGAAACCCGTGACAATCTGATCATGGACAGGATAGTACGTCATAGCGATCAGCTGCGCTCCCGGGGGGAGCGCAGCTAATCGCCGCCGGGTGTCAGCTGATTATCACAGCTGACACCCGGGACTGTGTGCCAGGAGCGGTCACGGACCGCTCCCGGCACATTAACCCCTGGCACACCGCGATCAAACATGATCGCGGTGTACCGGGGGCACAGGGGAGCATCGCGCAGGGAGGGGGCTCCCTGCGAGCTCCCCTGAGACCCTCAGAACAGCGCGATGTGATCTCGCAGAGAAGCCTGCAGCTCTGCCTGTGAGATTGCTGGTCTCACAGAGTGCTGTGCACACTGTGAGACCAGCGATCTGACATTTTACAGTGATGTTCCACCCTGGGACAATGTAAAAAAGTAAAAAAAATAAAAATAAACATGTGTAAAAAAAAATTCCAAAATAAATAAAAAAAAAAAAATATATTCCCCAATAAATTAATTTCTTCCTGTAAATAAAAAAAAATAAAACAATAAAAGTACACATATTTGGTATTGCCTCGTCCGTAACGACCCGCCCTATAAAACTGTCCCACTAGTTAACCCCTTTTGTGAACCCCTAAAGAAAAAAAAAAAAACAAAGCAAAAAATCAGTGCTTTATCATCATACCGCTGAACAAAAAGTGGAATAACACGCGATCAAAAAGACCGATATAAATAAACATGGTACCGCTGAAAACGTCATCTTGTCCCGCAAAAAACGAGCCGCCATACAGCATCATCAGCGGAAAAAAAAGTTATAGCTCGCAGAATAAAGCGATGCAAAAATAATTATTTTTTATATAAAATTGTTTTTATTCTATAAAAGCGGCAAAACATCAAAAAATGATATAAATGAGGTATCGCCGTAATCATACTGACCCGAAGAATAAAACTGCTTTATCAATTTTACCACACGCGGAACGGTATAAACGCCTCCCCCAAAAGAAATTCATGAATTACTGATTTTTGTTCATTCTAACCTCCCAAAAATCGAAATAAAAAGCGATCAAAAAATGTCACATGCTCAAAAATGGTACCAATAAAAACGTCAACTCGTACCGCAAAAAATAAGACCTCACATGACTCTATGGGCCAAAATATGCAAAAATTATAGCTCTCAAAATGTGGCGATGCAAAAAACTATTTTTTGCAATAAAAGCGTCTTTTAGCGTGCCCAGCTGCCAATCATAAAAACCCGCTATAAATAGTAAATCAAACCCCCCTTTATCACCCCCTTAGTTAGGGAAAAATAATAAAATTAAAAAAATGTATTTTCATTTTCCCATTAGGGTTAGGGTTAAGGTTAGGGTTGCGGCTAAAGTTAGGGTTAGCGTTGGCGCTAAAGTTAGTATTAGGGTTATGGTTGGGATTAGGGTTAGGGGTGTGTTAGGATTAGGTTTGTGGTTAGGGTTGGGACTAGGGTTAGGGGTGTGTTGGGGTTAGGGTTGGAGCTAGAATTGGGGGTTTCCGCTGTTTAGGCACATCAGGGGCTCTCCAAATGTGACATGGCGTCTGATCTCAATTCCAGCCAATTCTGCGTTGAAAAAGTCAAACGGTGCTCCTTCAATTCTGAGCTCTGCCATGCACCCAAACAGTAGTTTACTCCCACATGGGATATCAGCGCACTCTGGACCCCAAGAGTTATTGTGCAATTTGTCCTATTTCTTCTGTTACCCTTGGGAAAATAAAAAACTGAGGGCAAAAATATCATTTTTTTTTTTAAAAAAAAAAGATTTTTTTGTTTTTACGACTGTACGTTATAAATTTCTGTGAAGCACTTGGGGCTTCATAGCGCTCACCACACATCTAGATAAGTTCCTTGTGGGGTCTATTTTCCAAAATGTGGTCACTTGTGGGGGTTTCCACTGTTTAGGCGCATCAGGGGCTCTCCAAATGCGACATGATGCCCCCAGACCATTCCATCAAAGTCTGCAATCCAAAACGTCACTACTTCCCTTCCGAGCCCCAACGTGTACCCATACAGTAGTTTTCTCCCACATATTGGGTATCAGCATACTTAGGACAAATTGGACAACAACTTTTGGGGTCCAATTTCTCCTGTTACCCTTGTGAAAATAAAATATTGGGGACGAAAAAATCATTTTTGTAAAAAAAATGTTTCATTTTACGGCTGTACGTTATAAACTTCTGTGAAGCACTTGGGGGTTCAAAGTGCTCACCACACATCTAGATAAGTTCCTTGAGGTGTCTCGTTTCCAAAATGGTGTCATTTGTCGGGGGTTTCCACTGTTTAGGCAGATCAGGAGCTCTCCAAACACGACATGACATCCAGCCAATTCTGCGTTGAAAAAGTCAAACGGCACTCCTTCCCTTCCAAACTCTGCCATGCACCCAAACAGTGGTTTACCCCCACATATGGGGTATCAGCGTACTCAGGACAAATTGAACAATAACTTTGGAGTCTTGTTACCCTTGGAAAAATAAAAATTGGGGTGAAAAGATCATTTTTGTGGAAAAAATATGATTTTTTAATTTTACGGCTCTACGTTATAAACTTGTGTGAAGCACTTGGGGTTCAAATTGCTCACCAAAGATCTAGATAAGTTCCTTAGGGGGTCTAGTTTCCCAAATGGGGTTACTTGTGGGGGGTTTCCACTGTTTAGGCACATCAGGGGCTCTCCAAATGCAACATGGCGTCCATTCTCAATTTCAGCCAATTTTGGTTGGAAAAAGTCAAATGGTGCTCCTTCCATTCCGAGCTCTGCCGTGCGACCAAACAGTGGTTCCCCCCCACATATCAGGTATCAGCGTACTCAGGACAAATTGGACAATAATGTTTGTGGTCCAATTTCTCCTGTTACCCTTGGGAAAATAAAAAATTTGTGACTAAAAATAATTTTTGTGGGAAAAAAATAGGATTTTTTATTTTCATGCCCGGGCATTATAAACTTGTGTGAAGCACTTGGGGGCTCAAAGTGCTCACCAAAGCTCTAGATAAGTTCCTTAGGGGGTCTAGTTTCCAAAACGTGGTCACTCATGGGGGGTTTCTACTGTTTAGGCTCATCTGGGGCCCTGCAAACGGAACATGACCCCCATCAACGTCTGCATTCCAAAACGTTACTACTTCCTTTCCAAGCCCTGCCGTGCGCCCAAACAGTCCCCCCCCACATATTGGGTATCAGCATACTCAGGACAAATTAGACAACAACTTTTGGGGTCCAATTTCCTTGGGAAAAATCAAAGATTTGGGACTAAAAAATCATTTTTGTGGAAAATTGTTTCTTTTTTTTTCACACCCAGGCATTATAAACTTTTGTGAAACACTTGGGGGGTTCAAAGTGCTCACAACAGATCTATATAAGTTCCTTAGGGGTCTAGTTTCCAAAATGGTGTCGCTTGTGGGGGGTTTCCACTGTTTAGGCGCATCAGGGGCTCTCCAAATGCGACATGATGCCCCAGACCATTCCATCAAAGTCTGCAATCCAAAACGTCACTACTTCCCTTCCGAGCCCCAACGTGTACCCATACAGTAGTTTTCTCCCACATATTGGGTATCAGCATACTTAGGACAAATTGGACAACAACTTTTGGGGTCCAATTTCTCCTGTTACCCTTGTGAAAATAAAATATTGGGGACGAAAAAATCATTTTTGTAAAAAAAAATGTTTTATTTTACGGCTGTACGTTATAAACTTCTGTGAAGCACTTGGGGGTTCAAAGTGCTCACCACACATCTAGATAAGTTCCTTGAGGTGTCTCGTTTCTAGTTCCTTAGGGGTCTAGTTTCCAAAATGGTGTCACTTGTGGGGGGTTTCCACTGTTTAGGCGCATCAGGGGCTCTCCAAACGCGACATGGCATTCAATCTCAATTCCAGCCAATTTTAGTTTGAAAAAGTCAAACCGCGCTCCTTCCCTTACGATTCCTGCTGTGCGCACAGACAGTGGTTTTCCCCCACATATGGGGTATTGGCGTACTCAGGAGAAATTGCACAACAACTTTATCTGTCCATTTTTTTTTTTACCCTTGTGAAAATAAAAAAAAAGTTTGTAAAAGATCATTTTTGTGGCTAAAAAGTTAAATATTCATTTTTTCCTTCCACGTTGGTTCAGCTCCTATAAAGCACCTGAAGGGTTAATAAACTTCTTGAATGTGGTTTTGAGTACCTTGAGGGGTGCAGTTTTTAGAATAGTGTCACTTTTGGGTATTTTCTGCTATATAGACCCCTCAAAGTGACTTCAAATATGAGGTGGTCCCTAAAAAAAATGGCTTTGTAAATTTTGTTGTAAAAATGAGAAATCGCTGGTCAACTTTTAACCCTTATAATTTCCTAAGAAAAAAAATTTTGATTGCAAAATTGTGCTGATGTAAAGTAGACATGTGGGAAATGTTATTTCTTAACTATTTTGTGTGACATATTTCTCTGTTTTAAGGGAATAAAAATTCAAAGTTTGAAAATTGCAAAATTTTCAAAATTTTCGCCATATTTGCATTTTTTTCAAAAATAAACGCAAGTTATATCGAAGAAATTTTACCGATAACGTGAAGTACAATATGTCACGAGAAAACAGTCTCAGAATCACGAAGATCCGTTGAAGCGTTCCAGAGTTATAACCTCATAAAGAGACAGTGGTCAGAATTGTAAAAATTGGCCCGGTCATTAACGTGCAAACCACCCTTGGGGGTGAAGGGGTTAAGGACACCACATGTGTGCCGTGTGTGAACACAACAATAAACAATTGGTAGATAAAAAAAAGAATGGGCTTACTGACCATTGAAGAAGAAATTCCTGAGAAGTTTTAGAGGAGGACCACTCCAGGTGTATGTGTGGCTTGAGCGTTATAGATAGGACAATGTTCCATACAGAATAAAGCAGGGAAAGCAACCTATGAAGATCTAAATTTGACTGTAGTTGTCTAAATGAAACAGAATGGACATAGTTAAAGGACCATAAGTGGTAGAATCAATAAATACTTACTGCACTACTCCCTAAATTAGCTTCCTGGGTCACCCTTCTATCAGGAATACCTCCTCTGCACTTTGTGAGTATTCCTCCTGCATACTCATATATAAGTCTATTTATTGATTCTACCACTTATGGTCCTTTAACTATGTCCATTCTGTTTCATTTAGACAACTACAGTCAAAGTTAGATCTTCATAGGTTGCTTTCCCTGCTTTATTCTGTATGGAACATTGTCCTATCTATAAGGCCTCTTTCACACATCCGTTGTGCGCCTGACGGCGCCCTCCGGCATATTTTTGTCCAACCGCATCCGGCGAAATGTAATGCCGGATGCGGGGTTTTTTTTACCATTGACTTTCATTAGCGCCGGATGGCGCCTGATGTCAGTGCGTTGTATCCGTTTTTGTCCGGATCCGGGGGAAATGTACATCCGGCGGCCGGACACAACGCAGCATGTAACGTTTTTTTTCTGGGTTCAAAAGTTCAGGTCGGATCCAGCAAAAAACCGGATCCGTTGCATCAGTTTTTTTGTTTCAGGCATAGGACGGATCATGCCTGATACATAAAGACGGATGTGTGAAAGAGGCCTAACGCTCAAGCCACACATACACCTGGAGTGGTCCTCCTCTAAAACTTCTCAGGAATTTCTTCTTCAGTGGTCAGTAAGCCCATTTTTTTATCTACCAATTGTTTATTGTTGTGTTCACACACGGCACACATGTGGTGTCCTTAGTTAGCGCAGTTGATTTTATCTGATTTATTTCATAAAATGAAGATTTAATAAAGCGGGTCATAGTGACCCAGGAGCAATACAAGTGTACAGTACATGGGATAGAACAGCAGGGTTAAGGCCCGAGTACAGTGTGCCCCGCACTTCCACCTTCCCCGCAGCGCCGCCTCGTGGCTTTTCTGGGCTGTTTCTTTGTCACACCTCGGGGGAATTAGCTTGTGGTAAGTAGTGTTGAGGAGCAGGCGGACACTCCGGGCACTGCACGTTATCAGCCCTGGTGTGTGCGCGACAGACACCCCCGCGACCACCACAGCAGTCACTCTCTGCGCCCAGACCCCGCCCGCAACCTCTCCTGTGTGGGCGCGGCCTGTGCTGTGGAGCAATGGGACGCCCTGAGTGACCGGCACCCCCTGCGCCCCAGGCATGCCGGGAAATGTAGTACTAGCAGCCAGACTGGTAGTTCTCTGCAGCGGAAGAACCCGCCCCCTACGGGGTTTCCTGTACTGCGTGCACGGAGTCTCTTCCTTTCTGGCCGACATCTTTGCTCGAGCAGCAGCATGGTGAGGACCCGGCCGCCTGGAGTGGGCTTTTTAGCGGGCTGCGGAGTCCTGAGGGCCTCTGCCCGGTGTCGTAGGTGCCGGCCTGTGATGTGCTGTTCCGGCCGGGACACGTACGCCGAGCTGCGGGACTGGCGTGTGCCTGCTCCGTGCGGTAACGCGTCCTGCTCGTGTGTGCACTGGACGGCGGTCACTGCGGGTGTAGGGCCCATGTTCTCCAGCCAGGGTCATTGCAGCCTCCACTCTCTGTAATGGGGATAATACACTCACCCTCGCCAGGCTGTTACTGTGCAGCCAATCGCTGAGCAGCCCCACCTCCAGCATTCGCAGTAGGAGCACATGGGACTTGTAGTGCAGGGAGCAGACCTGCTGCCTGAGAGCAGTAACACAGATCCGAGCAGGGGCAGAAAGGGAGACAAGGCAGGAAGAGTCTTGGGGAGATTAATAAAATATATATTTTTTGTGACAGCCGCCTAAAGACGACAAGAAGAAAAAGGATGCGGGCAAGTCCGCCAAGAAGGACAAGGACCCCGTCAACAAGTCTGGGGGCAAAGCCAAGAAGAAGGCAAGTGAATAAGTGTCCGTGTGTGAGGTGGTTCCCGCACGCCCACAGCCTCGCTGCGGCTCCGTGCCATGGTGGAGATGAGGTGTGGTGTCTGGTCACCGTGCACACCCGTCCGGGGACGCATGAGACCCTCGTCTGCTTTTCTGTGCGACTCTTCCGGATGCAGGTTGTACATTACTGTGCAGGGACCAGTGCCCAAATGTTAGTAATACCTTTCTTTTCCTTGAGTAGAAGTGGTCCAAGGGGAAAGTCAGGGACAAGCTGAACAATCTGGTGCTGTTTGACAAGGCCACATATGACAAACTGTGCAAAGAAGTCCCCAACTACAAGCTCATCACCCCAGCCGTGGTGTCCGAGAGGCTGAAGATCCGAGGATCGCTGGCCAGGGCCGCCCTCCAGGAGCTGCTCAACAAAGGTGAGACCTGCCGAACAATGCGGGGACCGTGTCATTCAGTCCTGCAAAGGGGATCCCAGGGCTGAGAGGACAATATAGTAGGATTGGTGGGCTGGATCAGACATGCTCAGTGATGAGACTGATGCTTTTTGTAGCCGATCTTCTCTCCATGGATGACCTGTTACTACAGATGGAGGACACAGGACGTATTAGAATATTCTTTGGTTATGGCAGGAGCAGGGCTGTCCGTCATAGCCTCTGAGTTTTTAGATGGAGACCATCGTCTTGATGGACATGTCAACAGCCAGTTATGTTAAGCATTCTAGCGTAAGTGTTCGGTTGTGACCCCCCCCCCCCAGTGGAGTCCCTCAGTGGAGATCTTTAGGTTCTCACTTCATATGTTGGAGTTTGTAGTTGATGGGCTGGACCTCTATTTGAAGTTCATGGTCTCTAGGGTTTTGGTGTTCTGCATTGATGTTTCGTTGAATGTTTTTCATACAAACTTGACTATAAAAAATGGTTGATGCAGGCTGATTATAAGGGCTCCATCTGGTTTTCTCCCTCTACATCATACACAGCACACACATACTATGTATTTGAAAATGTGCAGGATGCCATAAAATGCAAGTGTAAATGAGTGACAAGTTTTTCCAAAGCCTCAATGCAAGATTTTGCACGGAATCAGCAAGTTATGCTACATTACTTTATGGGCGTCCTGACACGTTCACGTGACTTCGATTTAAAAAAAAAAAAAATTTTGATTTTACACCACTACGAACTGCGGGCTAATTGGCCCTATTAGGTGGGGTTAGTATAGACTCGCACAGCCATATGTCATGCAGGGACTGGCGTGAGTCTGGTGACCCCAACTCACCCACCTTGTATACCTGTCTGTTGGACCAACGACTGGCCTTAGCTGGCACAATGACATATGACTGTGTGCCTTTCTGTGACGCTAACCACTGCAGGACCTGACTCTAGAATTGAAGTCCTAATGCCACCTCAACCACCACCACAACTGGGATTTCAGATCCATAATATGAAGTATATCTGGGGAGACAGATCCTTGGATTTCTACTGCAGATCTACAGATTGGCCCCTGTAATCCCCTTGTGGCGTCCTCGGGCTCTTTTTGAAACTACCGTAGTAAGGTTATGTGCACTGATCGTTTTCAGGTTGGAAAACTGCTGCCAAAGAATAACAAACATAATGCAAAACGAGGTTGCCGAGCACCTGATCATCTTATGTCGCTTGGGGTTTGAAAACCCTGATGTGGTTCAGTGACCTGTTCATTCTCCGGGTGACATCCAGTAGTCAGCTGCCTGATCTGTATAGATATAAAGATGGCGGTAAAGCTGCCACAATAAGTGCAGAATAATTGCTTCACCTGGGAACTTGGCGTTTGTGCCAGCAACTTGGTGACTTTTTTTTTTTTTTTTCCATGCCACGAATTTCCAATCTGCTCAGTCATGTGGCCTTTAGGGTGGTGTCAGACGTGGCCCATATCCACAGTACACACACTCTTTACTACAGAGTCCACCTGTATGTTGTATTTGTGCTTTCTTCATCTGTTTATTCCTAGTGCAGACTCAGTCGGAGCCTCACAGGATTATCTCTGGGTGAAAGTGATCTTGAAGCTTTCATTGTTGATAAATGAGCGTAGAAACTGTTCCTATAACCGCTTTTGTCTTGTGTCCATGAAGGTCTGATCAAGCTGGTGTCCAAACACAGAGCACAGGTCATCTACACTAGGAACACCAAAGGAGGAGACGCCCCAGCAGGAACCGAGGAGTCCTAAACAGGTGAGCCCCCTGCAGTCTGCCGTAAGTGCAGAGCGCCCTGTGACGAGCTCACTGGCTATACCTGTGACCTGCACCATCCAGCTCTTAATTCACTTAATCCATCCTCTGGATAAAGAGCATGATGACTACTGCAAACTCTTAAAGGGTTTTTCCTATAAACTTGTCCCCAGGTGACGCTTTCCCTGCAGTGTTCACTACAGGCTTGCCAGTGTTGGCAATCATCCGTGAACAATGCGGGGCGTGCCAAATCAGTGGCCAGAACAGCGCTCGGTTCCTCATGGCCACACCAATGGTGCTTGGAGTGCTATAACTGGCATATAGGATTAAACTTCAGTTTGCAGAACAGAAGCTACAGTTTAAAATACTAAGAGCATGTTCACACTGTCAGTTTTTTGGTAGTCAAAAATGTTCATATCTTTAATTTTTTTTATAAAAAAGTCTGGGCGTTTTGTAGCTTTCCCATTGACGTCTATTGTAAAGTATTTAGCATCTTCCTAGTGCAAAACGCCAGAAGAATGGACATGCTGCTTCTTTTAATCTTCTGGTCATACACATTAGATGACTTGTCAGCCGAACGATGCTTTGGCCGATCATTCAGCCGACAGCCATCTCATCTGACCTTCTCATACACAGAAGCACTCACTCGGCTGAGCGTTTGTGTTTTCTATGAGAGCCACCAGCTCGCACGTTGGCGAAATGTTCTCCCATAGATAAACTGATTGACAGCATGAAACTGACACCTCTCCAGGCCATCAGTCGGCCGGTTCCCCTATACACATTAGACCGCCGGCTGAACCCGTTGATATCGCCAGGTTCAGACAACTTAAGCCTGTGTATGGAAGCCCAAGATTTAGACTGCTAGTTTGGGCTGACACTCCGTTAAGTTTCTTAGATTGGACTGAAAAATGTTCAAACTCTAAATAGTTTTGTGGTGTTTTGCTAATAAAGCATAATAAAAAGTACAGTGACTGTGCTAGCTCCCGACAGTAGATACGTCCGTTCTTTATTATACAGATGAATAAGAAACTGAACACTGAATGCTTTTTTTCTCTCTTTACAGGACCTGGATTGGGAGCAGCCGTGTTTTTCTATGTAAATGATCTAATAAAAAGTGGTGACTTAGTTTGATGTGTGGACTTTGATCTTTGCTTGAAGGGGACCCTTTATAGCGACGTAATCTAGCTACATGCAGAGTAAACCCTTATGGATAAATTCCCATTGGTTGGCATGGATTTGGGTATGTGGGCGTGCCCCAGGGCTCATTCTGCATTATGTGACACTGACTTGTTTGTTGGATGTTTTTCTGAACCTCCCCAGCAGTGTTTGGTTTCCTTACTACATTGGAGGCAGTTTTGATATTCTTCCCTTCCCAAAACTGGAGTAATAATCCGTGCTGATCACCATAATTTGAGGTCTTCACTTGAAAGTGACAATATAACTAGTCAACACAAGACAAAGCAATGCTGCTCCTTTTAGAGATATCGGACATCTAAAATTCTCTACGTGGCTATTCGGTGCCTGACTACAGCTTGATTAAAGGGTTAGGAGCAGGTGGGGTCTCATTGGTGGGAAGAAGGGTGCTTGGTACAGCTTAGGGTCTCTCCTCTTGGGTGACATTACCATGCAACCTATTTATTGCTGTGGATTAAAGGCACTCTGTCAACACAGAATGAGTGTTTAAACTAAGTCCCACTGCTCAGTGATTCATGACAGGGCAAATCATTTATATACACCTTACCACCTGCTTGTTTTCCTGCTCTGTCCCCATCCTTTGTAATTGACAGCTCTAGCTTCATAGAGCCAGAGAAGGTAGGAGATAGATGGAAACCAGCAGGTGGGAATCTATATAAATGATTGGCTGCACCGTGAATCCCTGAGCGCCTGTACTTGGTTTGAACAGTCATTCTGTGCTGATAGTCCCTTTCTAAAGCTCAAATAATCTGCCACAAAATCTGCATGTGTTGCACACTGACTGATTTTTGCCTGGCTGTGGGTGAAGTTTTACAAATCTACATGTATGAGCAGTGGCTGAGGCTTGCTGACCCTCTGCTGCTCCAGCACTGTTTCTAGCATTTCCAGAGTTGTAGTGGTGACATGATGACTACACATTTGTGACCACTGTAGCCATTGACTTTGTTTACCAGTCATGCCAATTTAGATGGCAGGAGACTGCAGTGGTCACAATCTGAAGTCCTGATATCACCATTGCAATCCTGGCGAAGACTAAAGGCACTGTCACACTTAGCGATCACGACAACGACACGACCTGGTGAGATCGCTAGTGCAATCGCTATGTGGTCGCTAGTTAGCTTCCAAACACATCTCATCAGCGATCTGTATAACGACCTCTGCGGTCGTTGGGAAAACCTAGTCCCGCCTGCGACGCTGGTAAAGTCGTTCATAAAGGGTGTCACACTCAGCGATTCAGGCTCACCAGCGGGACACCAACGAACAAAAAACGGCTCAGAACGTTCATAAGCGATCAGCGACATCTCAGCAGGGGCCACATCGCTGCTACATGTCACACACAGTGATGTCGCTAACGAGATCGCTACTGCGTCATAAAATCGGTGACTCGGTAGCGATCTCGTTAGTGATCTCGCTTGGTGTGACAGTACCTTAAAGGCTGCGCAGAAGCAGCAGGGCGTGAATAAGTCTTAATTTCTTATCTTAACATTCTGCAAGCCTGGGCTGTGTTATAGAAGAAAACTGCATAAGGGCTTGTGCACACGTTGCAGATTTGGTGCGTTTTTGACATGGGAGATCTGCTAGCATAACCTGGAGCATTCCTGATTCCTGCTAAGTGAATGCGAAACCTGACGTGTCGTGCAGATCTTGAGTAGTTCTGACTTGCAGATTTGGTGCAGAAAATCTGCAGAATGTCAATTCTGTGTCTTTGCCCTGCTTTTTTCACCATTGACCTTACTTTTCCTACCAAGAGATGCAGGAGTGGTGCTGAAATTTCTGCATCCAGTAATTCAACATGTGTACATAGCCTGAAAACATTACTATTAAGATAAGCAATGAAAACTGACTTATAAATTGGAAGGGGCCATGTCTGTACGGAGACCTAAAGCCCAAGAAAGATCAGGATCTAGTTCTTCCTATTAAAGGGAAACTATCCTGGCAGACTGTATCGCCTTGCCACATGACTAAGGCTGCATATACACTGGCCTGTTGGAACTGGTAAATGCCTGCCAATGGGCACAGTGTTGGTTTGATAGTGTGTCCCAGAACATAATCCATTTCCCCTGCGCACACAGAATATGGTTTTATTGGCAGCATATCTCCTGACAGTGTGCTGCCAAGAACCAGAAAGAAGTGCTGAATGCACCTCCAGTGTCTGGAAAACAATCCTGTTACCTGTTATTTACTTCTGTTCATACTGGTCCCTTCATGCCATGTGCTATATATATATCTGTTATCGCGCCCCACATCAATCGCAGAGATTGCTGTGATTGGTCAGAATTGATCAGCCAATGTTACAATAAAGTTTAAAAAAAAAAAAAAACAGCTCCAGTGCTTTGTGACCAATCTGTGATCAAAGCACCAGTTCTCCAATCCCTGTTCCAGCTCCTCCCAATTGTAATTTTTGTCCACTTTTTTGCGCTATTTTGGTGTGCGGTGTCCCACGCTGAGCATTTGTGCTTTTCCTATGGCCATAGCACTCAGCTCAGTATCGCTGCTGATCAGAGTCTGCGCTAAGGGACATTATATTATAATTTTTTTTAATTTTTTTAGCATAATATGGTGCGCTCAGACCATTCCATCAAAGTCTGGGCACCAAACCGTCACTCCTGAGCCCTACCGTGCACCCAAACATTAGTTTTCTACCACATGTGGGGTATCTGCGTACTCAGTGGAAATTGCAAAACAATTTTTGGGATCCATTTTCTCCTGTTACCCTTGTGAAAATAAAAAATGTGGCTAAGGCTAGTTTCACTGACCTGCGTTGGTCTGCAGACGGCCGCTGCTAAGCTCCGCATCCTCCCGGCCGCTCCGCCTGTGGGCGCATGACTCTGCATGCGAACTGCGTACCCTATCTAGCATTGGGTGCGCAGGTATGCGTTTGCCAGCGCATGCGTCCTTTTGACGGTGCGCCGAGCGCACCAAAATGTAACACGGTGCTTTTGGCGCAACATCAAAAGGACGCATGCGCCGGCAAACGCATGCCTGCGTTCCCAATGCTAAAGATAGGGTACGCAGGTTGCATGCAGCGTAGGAGGCGTGGCCGAGGGTGGAGCTTAGCGGCGGCCATGTGCAAACCGACGCTGGTCAGTGAGACGCTAGTGTGAAACTAGCCTAAACGATCATTTTTGTGGAAAAATTGTTTTTACTTTCATGGCTCTACGTTACACTTCTGTGAAGCACCTGAGAGTTCAAGGTGCTCACCACACATCTAGATTAGTTCCTTGAGGGGTCTAGTTTCCCAAAGGGGGTCACTTGGGGCAATTTCCACTGTTTAGTCATATCAAGGGCTTGCCAAATGCGACGTGGCGTCTGCTCTCGATTCCAGCTAATTTTGCGTTCAAAAAGCCAAACCACTCCAAGCCTTGCCATCTGCCAAAATGGTGTTTTTCCCCCACATATGGGGTATCCGCGTACTCAGGAGAAATTGCACATCAAATGTTTGGGTCTATTTTCTCTTGTTACTATTGTAAAAATACTGCTGACATTCCCACCATCATCATGGGTGACTTCAACATACCCATTGACACCCACCAGTCGGCAGCTTCCAAACTCCTGGCCCTTACTTCATCCTTTGGACTTACCCAGTGGTCCTCCTCAGCAACCCACACAGACGGACACACATTAGACCTGGTCTTCACCCCCTCTGCTCCCTATCTAACTTCACAACCTCCCCTCTCCCTCTATCTGACCACCATCTACTCTTTTCATCCCTGTCCTCACATGTCACCCATGTCCAGCAACACGCGCACCCCCGCAGAAGCTTTGCACGTCTAGACACACACTCTCTGACTCTATCCAACCACTGTCCTCCATATCTTCACTCCATGACACAGACACTGCCACTAGTTTCTACACTGCCACTCTTGCATCAGCCATCAACTCGGTTGCCCGTCATACATAACAGAGTGCGACAAATCAATAGACAACCCTGGCACAAAAACACCACTTAAAAACTTCAGCAAGCAAACAGAATGGCCGAACGCCGCTGGAAGAAAACACATTTACAAGACGACTTCACTGCACTCAAACAAGCAACACTCGCATTCAAATCAGCTCTCACCTCTGCTAATCAGGCCTACTTTACATCTTCCTTATCCCACAACCTCAAACAGTTGTTCAATACTTTTAACTCCCTCCTCCACCCACCACTGCCCCCTCCAACTTCCCTAATCTCTGCTGAGGACTCTGCCACGCAATTCAAAAACAAGATGGACCAAACACGGCAATTCTTTATTATTCAACCACCACAACCCCTTTGTATACCTGACCAATGCCCAAACCCCATAACCTCCTTATCCAACATCACAGAAGGGGAGCTTGCTCATCTCTCCAAATCACACCTCACCACTAGAGATGAGCGACTTTGCCTCCGGGAGGATCGAGTCGGGTTTCGGACCACCCGACTTTCCCAAAAGTCGAGTCAAACTAAATCGGCCGACTATCGGAAAAAGTCAAATGTCCGACTGAAACTCGACCCGACCCCAATGTAAGTCAATGGGGAAGAAAAGTCGGCAGGGAGTGGAGGACAGTAAACTCACCTACAGTGCCCATTTCAATGCCCATGACATCAATTCTTATTACTTAAGCTTGTCAACTTTAATTTACTTTACAATAATAGTAACACATTGAAAACTGGGTCATTTGGCTAAAGTTGTGGGGGGACAGGGCTGGCTCCAGGTTTTCGTGGGCCCCGGGCGAAAGAGTGTCAGTGGGCCCCTTTAACACATACCATAATTCATGATGCTCTGATACAGCGGAGAAATATAGGTATAGTACAATGAAAAATACTTCACTTGTGATATCTATTGTAAATTCTACAATAGCTCAAAAACCGGACAGTATAGTCCTTCATACAGTATTATGGCCACCACATAGTGCACCATACAGAATAATGAGTCCCATATATGATGCTCCATACAGAATAATGGGCCCAATATAATGCTTCACACAGTATAATGAGCCACATATATTGCTCCATACATAATTGGTCCCATATAATGTTCAATACAGTATATGATGAGCTCCACATAATGCTCCAGTATATGATGGCCCCCATATAATGTACCATACAGTATAGGACGGTCCCCATAGAGTATAATGAGCCCCACATATTGCTCCATACAGTATAATGAGTCGCATATAAAACTCCATACAGTGAATGATGGGCCCCATATAATGCTCCATACAGAATAGGCCCCATATGTGCTCCATATATAAAGGGCCCTATATGATGCCCCATAAATAATGAACCCCATATGATGCTCTAGTATATGATGGGCCCCATATATGATGCACCAGTGTATGATGAGCCCCATATAATGCTCCAAATATAATGGTTCCCATATATAATGTGCTCCATGTGATGCTCCATATATATGATGGGCCCCATGGATGATGCTCCAGTGCATGATGGGCTTATATAATGCTCCATATATAATGGGCCCCATATGATGCTCCAGTGTATAATGGGCCCCATTTACAGTCAGGGCCAGAAATATTTGGACAGTGACACAATTTTCGCGAGTTGGGCTCTGCATGCCACCACATTGGATTTGAAATGAAACCTCTACAACAGAATTCAAGTGCAGATTGTAACGTTTAATTTGAAGGGTTGAACAAAAATATGTGTTAGAAAATGTAGGAATTGTACACATTTCTTTACAAACACTCCACATTTTAGGAGGTCAAAAGTAATTGGACAAATAAACATAACCCAAACAAAATATTTTTATTTTCAAAATTTTGTGGCGAATCCTTTGGAGGCAATCACTGCCTTAAGTCTGGAACCCATGGACATCACCAAACGCTGGGTTTCCTCCTTCTTAATGCTTTGCCAGGCCTTTACAGCCGCAGCCTTCAGGTCTTGCTTGTTTGTGGGTCTTTCCCTCTTAAGTCTGGATTTGAGCAAGTGAAATGCATGCTCAATTGGGTTAAGATCTGGTGATTGACTTGGCCATTGAAGAATGTTCCACTTTTTTGCACTCATGAACTCCTGCGTAGCTTTGGCTGTATGCTTGGGGTCATTATCCATCTGTACTATGAAGCGCCGTCCAATCAAGTTTGCAGCATTTGGCTGAATCTGGGCTGAAAGTATATCCCGGTACACTTCAGAATTCATCCGGCTACTCTTGTCTGATGTTATGTCATCAATAAACACAAGTGACCCAGTGCCATTGAAAGCCATGCATGGCCATGCCATCACGTTGCCTCCACCATGTTTTACAGAGGATGTGGTGTGCCTTGGATCATGTGCCGTTCCCTTTCTTCTCCAAACTTTTGGCTTCCCATCATTCTGGTACAGGTTGATCTTTGTCTCATCTGTCCATAGAATACTTTTCCAGAACTGAGCTGGCTTCTGGAGGTGTTTTTCTGCAAATTTAACTCTGACCTGTCTATTTTTGGAATTGATGAATGGTTTGCATCTAGATGTGAACCCTTTGTATTTACTTTCATGGAGTCTTCTCTTTACTGTTGACTTAGAGACAGATACACCTACTTCACTGAGAGTGTTCTGGACTTCAGTTGATGTTGTGAACGGGTTCTTCTTCGCCAAAGAAAGTATGCGGCGATCATCCACCACTGTTGTCTTCCGTGGGCTCCCAGGTCTTTTTGGATTGATGAGTTCACCAGTGCTTTCTTTCTTTCTCAGGATGTACCAAATTGTAGATTTTGCCACTTCTAATGTTGTAGCAATTTCTTGGATGGGTTTTTTTCTGTTCTTGCAGCTTAAGGATGGCTTGTTTCACCTGCATGGAGAGCTCCTGTGACCACATGTTTCCTTCACAGCAAAACCTTCCAAATGCAAACACCACACCTCAAATCAACTCCGGCCCTTTCATCTGCTTAATTGAGAATGACATAACAAAGGGATTGCCCACACCTGTCCATGAAATAGCCTTGGAGTCATTTGTCCAATTACTTTTGGTCCCTTTAAAAACAGGGTGGCACATGTTAAGGAGCTGAAACTCCTAAACCCTTCATCCAATTTTAATGTGGATACCCTCAAATGAAAGCTGAAAGTCTGAACTTCAACTGCATCTGATTTGTTTTGTTTCAAATTCATTGTGGTAATGTCTAGAACCAAAATTAGATAAATGTTGTCTCTGTCCAAATATTTATGGACCTAACTGTATAATGCTCCAGTGTATGATGTGCCCCATATATAATGCTCCAGTGTATAATGGGCCCCATATATGATGCTACAGTGTATAATGGGCCCCATATATAATCCTCCAGTGTATAATGGGCCCTATCTATGGTACTCAAGTGTATGATGGGCCCCATATATAATTCTCCAGTGTATAATGCTCCCCATATATTACTCCAAACATTAAAAAAATGAAATACCTCTCCTCGCTGGGCACTGCTCTACTCTCGACTCCTCAGCGTCGCCATCTTCCAGCTCTCTGCACTGTGACTGTTAAGGCAGAGGGCGCACAGACGTGACATCATCGCGCTCTCTGACCTGAATGTCACTGTCAGGGAACGCGGAAGACGTCACAGCAGTGGAGCAGGGAGAGGTAAGTATTGCAAGTGCTGGGGCCCTGAGCAAGCAGGGGGGGCCCATTCGTGGGCACTGGCACAGGGCCCCTCATAGTAATCCGGTGTCTCTGATGGCGAGTGGGTCCCCCCACCTGCTCAGGGCCCCGGCACTGACGCCGGCCCTGGGGGGGTACAGCCCAGTTAGGGAGGTGGAAAAACTGGCATATGTTGAGGTGTAGGCTGAACGTTCAGCAGTTGCAAATGGAGGAATTGAAGAAGTCGGAGGAAGAGAAGGACAAAGCGAGCCATTTTGCTGGCAACCTATGTGTCATCAGGGGAAGGTGGTACAAAATCCTTTGAAACCCAGGCATGGTTCATTTTAATGAAG
Source organism: Oophaga sylvatica (assembly GCA_033576555.1). Taxonomy (NCBI): domain Eukaryota; kingdom Metazoa; phylum Chordata; class Amphibia; order Anura; family Dendrobatidae; genus Oophaga; species Oophaga sylvatica. The sequence continues at coordinate 318,788,339 of JARQOD010000003.1, forward strand.
GTGAGATCACCAACATTTTGCGTCGACAGACGGGTCCTCCTTTCTGTCAGGATTGATCCAGCAGCACTGAAGACTCTTTCGGATAGCACACTACCAGCAGGGCAAGCGTGCTTCTGTAAGGCATATTGTGCCAATTCAGGCCAGGTGTCCAGTTTACAGGCCAGTAGTCAAAGGGGAATGAACTGTGAGGGAGAACATCGATAGGGGAGGAGAGGTAATTTTGAACCATAGTTGACAACTGCTGTCTCCTGTCTGTTGCAATCGATTCAGTATTACCAGTCGTGTGAGCGTTACTCGAGAAATCAGACCACAACATGGTCATGAAACCCCTGTCTCCAACGCCACTTCGGCTGTGTGCACCACGAACACCTCTTCCATGTTGCCCAGTACGGCTCGTGGTAGAACCTGCACAGCTGCTGTGTGCTGGGAATGCCTCTAACAAACGCTTTACCAGAGTTGCTTGTTTGTTCGCCAATATTAGCTCTAGGTTCTCCTGTGGCATGATGTTCTGTAATTTGCCTTTATAGAGTGGAACGAGGATGCTGGCCAACCAGTAGTCGTCATCCTTCATCATTTTGGCAATGCGTGGGTCCCTTTTTAGGATCCGCAAGACATAATCACACATGTGGGCCAATGTTCCAGGTGTCAATGATGCACTGCCAGTGGTGGGTAGAGGAGCACTTTCTGCCAAATCCACATCCCTCCAGTCACGTACAAACCCTGCACCTGACCTTGGCAAGCCAACATTTTCTCTTGCCCCTGAGAAGTATCCTCCTCCCCAAAATAATCATCCCCCTCATCCTCCTCCTCTTCATCTTCCTTCACCTCGTCCAGGACAGTTCCCTGAGCAGACAATGGCTGACTGTCATCAAGGCTTCCCTCCTCTTCCTCCTCCGCTGCAGACGCCTGATCCTTAACGTGCGTCAAAGTTTGCATGAGCAGACGCATAAGTGGGATTTATGATGGCGTCGTCTGCGCTTACCAGCCGTGTGCATTCCTCAAAACACTGAAGGACTTTACAGAGGTCTTTCAGCTTTGACCACTGCACACCCGACAACTCGATGTCTGCCCTCAAACTGCCTGCCCGTGTATCCTCCCACAAATACATTACAGCCTGCCTCTGTTCGCACAGCCTCTCAACCATGTGCATGGTGGAGTTCCACCTTGTTGCAACGTCTATGATTAGGCGGTGCTTGGGGAGGTGGAGCGATCGCTGCAGCCTCTGCATACGACTGGAGTCTACGGTGTGAGCGACGGATGTGCGAGCACAGTCTTCGCACCTTATGGAGCAGGGCTGGTAACTCCGGATAATTATTTATGAAGCACTGCACCACCAGGTTCAAGGTGTGAGCCAGGCAAGGTATGTGTCTGAGTTTTGCCAGGGCTATGGCCGCCACAAAATTACGTCCGTTATCACTGACTACCTTGCCTGGCTCAAGATGTAGACTGCCCAGCCATGACTTAGTTTCTCGCTGCAAGTAGTCGGCCAGTACCTCCGCGGTGTGTCTGTTGTCGCCCAAAGACATCATCTTTAAAACAGCCTGCTGACGCTTACCACTAGCTGTTCAATAGTGGGACCCCTCGTGTGCAACACTGGCAGCTGCGGATGGAGTGCGACTGCGCTCTGTCGACGAGCTTTCGCTTCTGGAGGAGGAGGAGGGTCGAACGCCTACAGCCAACTGTTGCCTATACCGTGAGCTAGACAGCACTGTCCCACCGCCGCTGTCCCCTGTGGACCCTGCATCCACCATATTAACCCAGTGCGCAGTGATGGACAAGTAACGGCCCTGGCCATGCCTACTGGCCCATGCATCTATTGTGAGGTGCACCTTTCCACTCAATGATTGAGTGCATGGACAATGTGGTCTTTCACATGCAGGTGGAGTGCAGAGATGGCTTTTCTAGAAAATAAGTGCCGACTGGGTAGGTCATAGCGTGGGACAGCGTAGGCCATGAGCTCTCAGAACGCTGTGCTTTCAACCAAACGGAAGGGCATCATCTCTAATGAGATCAGTTTGGCAATGTAGGCGTTCAAAGCCAGTATAAGTGGATGAGAGGATGAGTACTTTCTTGTCCTACTCAGAGTGTCTGCTAGGGTGAGCTGGACTTGAAAGCTGCATATGGGGGAACTAGCGGTGGACATGGCGGACTGAGAGGGGGTTGGTGATGGTGGTGGTGATGGCCTAGATTGAGTCTTTCGTTGGAAAAACATTGTGATTCTCTGACTGCTTTGGCCTTGTGACGACACCTCAACATTTCTTGTTGGTGGTGTGGTAACCGTTGGGCTTACAGTGGGGGAAGCGATGTAGCGTTGCTGGCTACCTTCAGTCGGAGCAAGTGCACATGTGCTACTTGAGGTTTTGTAGTCCGTTCACGCTTGCAAGTGCATGGTGTTTAAATGTCTAAGCATGCAACTGGTATTCAAATTTCGGAGATTTTTCCCTCGGCTAAAGGTCCTTCCGCACTTCTTACAGATAACCTTTGCCTCATCAATAGGATTTTGGTCAAAAAAGTGCCACACTGCACTCTTCCTACTATGGGATAAATTTTCAGGGCTTGCACGCTGTGCTAATTGGACAGTCTGGCCAAGCTGTCCTGCAACTCTTTTTGTTTTTTAACACATTTTTGGACTGCTACGGGGCTGCCAGATAACCGCAGCTGTGATGTCGATGCCTGCTGCAAATCCTCCTCCTCTTCTGAGCTATTGCCAGTGGCACCCTCTTCCCCCAATGGATGCCAATCCGGGTCAACAACTGGGTCATCCATCACCTCCTCTTCAATTTCTTCTGCACCTTCCTCTGTGCCACCGTGTAAGGTGGTAGAGTATGCGGGAAGGGGCACCTGAGTTTCATCAGGGTTAGAATCTGGCTCAGTAGACTGCGAGGGCAATGCAGTGCTCTGGGTGAATGTACCAGCAGAATCATATAGCAGTGGCTGTGAATCAGTGCACTCCATGTCAGATTCATCTTGGACTGGAGAATTCAGGATTTCATTTGATAACCCAGGCATGGTATGTGAAGAAAGCTCCAGGTAGTAATCTGAAGTGTGGCCTGCCGCATCCTTCACTTTTGTTGGGGGTGAAGGACACAAGGAAAGGTATCGTTCCTGAACAGGAGCCTGCACTGACGACTCAGTGCTTGCAGTTTTTGAAACTTCAGAAGAGGAGGTTATAGAGCAGGAGGCTGTTTCGGCAATGTAAGCCAAAACCTGTTCCTGATGCTCCGGCTTTAAAAGCGGTTTACCTACTCTCAAAATACCAGAAAGGAGGTTCAGGCTTTGGAGCCAGACGATGCGCAGTCAAAACTCTGCTTAGTGCTATTGTGCATTTGGATACAGCAGATGCACCACCATCAGTTACCAGTGCCCCCACACAAGTCGCGGCCTTCCACATACTTCATGTTTGGGAAAGTACCAAATAATAGCAGAAATATATGGTACTGTATGAGTAGCTACAGCTGTATACAGTGTAGGGGAAAATTTAAATCTCCGTATATATTTCCGGAGTCACACACAGAAGCTCACTCAGTATGGATTGACCAAATACAAAAGGCAGAAAAACTGTACTGTATCAGAAGCGTACAGCTGTATACAGTGTAGGGGAAAATTTAAATTTCCGTATATATTTCGGAGTCACACACAGACGCTCTCTCAGTTTGGATTTGACCAGAATACAAAAGGCAGAAAAACGGTACTGTATCAGAAGCGTACAGCTGTATACGGTGAAGGGGAAAATTTTAAATCTCCGTATATATTTTCCGAGTCACACACAGACGCTCTCTCAGTATGGATTTGACCGTAATACAAAAAGCAGAAAAACGGTACTGTATCAGAAGCGTACAGCTGTATACAGTGTAGGGGAAAATTTAAATCTCCGTATATATTTCCGGAGTCACACACAGACGCTCACTCAATATGGCTTAGACCAGAATACAAAAAGCAGAAAAACGGTACTGTATCAGAAGCGTACAGCTGTATACAGTGTAGGGGAAAATTTAAATCTCTGTATATATTTCCAGAGTCACACAAATGCTCACTCAGTATGGATTTGACCGTAAAACAAAAAGCAGAAAAAGGGTACTGTATCAGAAGCGTACAGCTGTATACAGTGTAGGGGAAAATTTAAATCTCCGTATATATTTCCGGAGTCACACACAGATAGTCAGCATGTATTTGTCCGTGATACCAGCCGGTACACGGTAGTGTGTGAGGAGCGTACAGCTCTATACGGTGTGGGAAAAAATGAACGCTCGGTAACTGTGCAGAAAAAAAGAATAAAAGTATTAGTGCTGTGTAAAAAGCAGTCTGCACAGCAGTGTACACACAGCAATACAGCTATGAGGGAGCCTAATAACCAGCGCTGCTGCACACAAGAAAATCCTCCCTGTCACTGCACACTAACTGTACAGCACAATTGCTATCAGCACAAGCATATAACAACTTCTCTTTCCAGCTCTAACTCTCTCCCTACTGATAAACAGCGTCAGCAACCTCTCCCTACTGTTAAGATCGGCAGAAGTAAAATGGAGGTCAGCGGTCAGGGCTTTTATAGACACTATGACGGCCCCCAAAGCAAGCCAATCACTGCAATGCCTTTCTCTAAGATCGTGGTGGACGCTGCCCATGTCATCTCATTGCCCACAGTGTACGTCCTTGCTCATTGGCTGAAAAAAGGCACCTGCAAGCATTATGGGAAAACCGACTTAGGCGCTCATTTTGCCGACTTCACGCTATGGTCGGGTTTCGCTCGGCGAAACTCGACTTTGGCGAAAGTCGGCGACTTATGAATCTGACCGCCCTGTTTCGCTCAACTCTACTCACCACTTGTGCACTCGACCCCATCCCACCTCCTCCCCAACCTCGCCACCACTCTTATCCCATCACTAACCCACCTCTTCAACCTATCACTAACTTCGGTACCTTCCCATCTGCTTTCAAACATGCCACAATCACGCCTATCCTCAAAAAGCCAACCCTCGACCCAACCGCTATGTCCTGCTATCGCCCAATATCGCTGCTCCCATTCGCTTCCAAACTCCTGGAGCAGCACGTCCACGCTGAACTTTTCTCCCATCTCTCATCTAACCTGCTCTTTGACAATCTACAATCTGGTTTCCGGCCCCATCACTACACTGAGACAGCCCTGACCAAAATTACTAACGACCTACTTACAGTCAAAGCGAACGGACAATACTCTATACTCCTCCTTCTAGACCTGTCCTCTGCTTTCGACACAGTTGACCACTGCCTCCTACTACAGATCCTCTCTTCCTTTGGCATCAAAGACCTCGCCCTATCCTGGATCTCCTCATACCTCTCCAGCCGCACATTCAGCGTCTCCCACTCCCACACTACCTCCTCTTCCCACCCTCTCTCTGTTGGAGTCCCTCAAGGCTCTGTTCTAGGACCCTTACTCTTCTCAATCTATACACTTGGCCTGGAGCTACTCATAAAGTGCCACGGATTCCAGTACCACCTTTATGCTGATGACACTCAGATATACCTCTCTGGCCCAGATGTCACCTCTCTGCTTTCCAAAATCCCGGAGTGTCTATAAGCCATATCCTCCTTCTTCTCCTCCCGCTTCCTCAAACTGAATGTGGACAAATCTGAACTGATCATCTTTCCCCCATCTCACAGATCATCCTTACCTGACCTATCTATAACAATTGACAACATCACGCTTTCCCCCGTACCGGAGGTCCGCTGCCTCGGAGTAACCGTTGACTCTGTCCTGTCCTTCAAACCGCACATCCAAGTCTCTCCACCTCCTGCCGCCTCCGGATCAAAAATATTTCCAGAATCTGTCCCTTCATCAACCCTCACTCTACTAAAATGCTTGTGCATGCCCTCATCATCTCCCATCTCGACTACTGCAACATCCTTTTCTGTGGCCTCACTGCTAACACCCTCGCACCACTCCAGTCCATCCTTAACTCTGCTGCCCGACTAATTCATCTCTCTCCTCGCTACTCCTCCACTTCTCCCCACTGCAAATCTCTTCACTGGCTCCCACTCCCTCAGCGTATCCAATTCAAATTACTAATACTGACCTACAAGGCCATCTATAGCCTGTCTCCTCCATATATCTCTGAACTAATCTCCCGATATCTTCCTGTTATGTTATGGTAGCTTAGGTGGGCAGGAGCAAAAAAAACGCATAGGCAGCCCAAACACCAGAGAGGTTGGAAACTAACAGGTTGCAGACCCCTAAACTAACCGCACAACTAGAAGCAGCCATGGGACGTTCCTACGGTGCACTAGACGCCTCGTCACAGCCGGAGAGATTAGCTATCCCTGAAGATGGAAAGAGGAAAGCTAACTGTCCCGGAGTAGAGCCCCAAAAGAATAGGAAGCCCCCAAACATATAATGGCGGTTAGACAAGATGAAAACACGAACACAGACAGAAAATAGACTGAGCAAACGCTGGGGCCCAAAACTGTCTAGATAGGACAGTACAGGAGAGAATACTGTCTGCAACCCAGAAAAACCCTAGGAAAAACTCCAACACTTCTGAATCCAAAAATACTGAGACCACACGGTCTTGACCACCTATATCAGATCTCTGGTGTGGACACGCAGCTACCCAGCAGTAAAATATCACAAGAACTGAGCAGATGAACAAATACAAAAAGAGAACAGAGACCAGCTCAAGCCCCCCAAAGGGGACCCGGCTGAACTCAAAAGCTAGGCAGCAAAAACAAGGAAAATCAAACCACAGTAAAAAAAAACAGAAAGTAACTTATCTGAATGATAGCAGGAGACAGCAGAAAAGCAAGCTGAATTCCAGCCTAGAACAGGAAGAACAATTGATCACCGGCGAGGATCATGGGAGGTCAGCTCACTTATATCAGGCCAGTCCGTCCCACCTGATAACCATTCATCCACAGCAGGTGGTGGACTTTTGCTGTTCAACATAGGTTCAATACCCTCAGCAACCACCAGAGGGAGCCTCAGCTCCGAAGTAGTCTCCAACACATTCACAACAGTACCCACCCCTTGAGGAGGGGTCACCGAACCCTCACGTGTGCCACCAGGTCGATCAGGATGAGCTCGGTGATAGGCACGGACCAGTCTCTCAGCATGAATGTCAGAAGCAAACACCCAAGAATTGTCTTCCTGACCATAGCCTTTCCACTTCACCAAGTACTGGAGTCTCCGCCTAGCCAAACGAGAATCCAATATCTTCTCAACCACATACTGCAAATTGCCCTTGACCAAAACAGGATCGGGAGGCACAGCCATAGGAACCACTGGCTCGACAAACCTCTTCAACAAAGACTTGTGAAATACGTTATGAATCTTAAATGTTCCTGGAAGAAGCAAACGGAAGTAAATGGGATTAAGAATTTCCACGATCTTATAAGGTCCAATGAACCTTGGTTTAAATTTTGGATAGGGATATTTTTTGAGGACAACCAAACCAAGTCACCCACTTTAAACTGAGGACCATCAGTCCTATGCCGGTTGGCAAACCGCTGGGCCTTCTCCTGAGAGAGAGACAGCTTATCCACTACTTGATCCCAAATCTGCTGCATTCTCTCCACAATAGAGTCAACACCAGGACAGACAGAAGCCTCCACCTGCCCTGAAGAAAATCGAGGATGAAACCCGAAATTGCAGAAAAATGGAGACATCAAGGTGGCAGAACTAGCCCTATTATTCAAAGCAAACTCAGCCAAAGGCAAAAAGGAGACCCAGTCATGTTGATCAGCAGACACAAACATCTCAAAAAAGTCTCCAAGGTCTTGTTTGTTCTCTCAGTTGGTCCATTGGTCTGAGGGTGGAACGCAGAGGAAAAAGACAGCTGAACTCCCAGTTTGGAACAAAATGTCCTCCAAAATCTGGAAACAAACTGGACTCCTCTGTCAGACACAATGTTTTCTGGAATGCCGTGAAACCGAACCACCTGTTGAAAAAATAAGGGCACCAACTCGGAGGAGGATGGCAACTTAGGTAGTGGCACAAGATGTATCATCTTGGAAAAGCTATCACAGATTACCGAAACAACAGTCATTCTCTGAGAGACAGGGAGGTCGGAAATAAAATCCAGAGATATGGGTCCATGGCCTCTTGGGCACAGGCAATGGCATTAATAAACCACTAGAGCGAGAGCAAGGCTTGGACCGAGAACAAGTTCCACAGGACTGCACAAAGTCCCTGACGTCACGAGACAAAGTGGGCCACCAAAAGGACCGACTCACCAAATCTCTGGTACCAAAAATACCAGGATGGCAAGCCAGCGTGGAGCAATGAATCTCAGACATAACATTCTTCCAACAGGGCAGCGTTCAGGTTTATGCTCCTGAAATTGCTCCAGGGCCAGTGTCAAATTGGGCGAGATAGTGAAAAGAATCACACCCTCCTTCCGAATAACAGCGGGCTCAGTTACATCAGGAGAATCCGCAAAGAAACTCCTCGAGAGGGCATCTGCCTTAACATTCTTAGTGCCTGGGAGAAAAGAGACCACAAAATTAAAACGTGTGAAAAACAAGGCCCAACTGGCCTGTCTAGGATTAAGTCACTTGGCCGATTCAAGATAAACAAGGTTCTTGTGATCCGTGAGGACCACCAACTGGTGTTTGGCTCCTTCCAGCCAATGTCTCCTGTTGTGAATGGACTTGAAATGAGTTCTGAGCAGAGGCTCCCTCTGGTGGTTACAAGCGGTACTGGACTGTCCAGTGAAGATTGTGAGGATTGGGAATCAGGTGTTACTGACTGGTCTTATATAAGGGAGTCGCCTTCCCATCGGGGTTGCCGGTGATCAATTGTTCTGGTCTCAATCCTTGATTCCTGTTTCCTTTGTAGCCTGCTGTGTCGTGTCTGCATCTCCTGCTAACAGATAAGACATTTTCTTCTTTTTGCTTCTGTGCTTGATTTTTGCATTTTGTTCTGCACTTCTCTGGGGGCCTTCAGGGTCCCCTCCGGGGGCTTTTGCCCTCTCAGTTTTGTTCAGCCACTGATGTTTGTACATTAGCTTTTTCCAGTTTTTTCAGTGGCTGCTGTTTTGATTTTGTTACACCAGAGAACTAATTTAGGTGGTAGAGGTCGTGTGATCTCAGGTGTTTTTGAAATTAGTAAAGTTGGTGCTTTTCTGGGTTTTTTGGTATTGCAGTAAGTACCCTTCCTATCCTTTTCTATTTAGATAGTTTGGGCCCCAACGTTTGCTCATACTATTTTCTGTCTGTGTCAGTATTTCTTCTTGTCTAACCGCCATTACATGTTTGGGGCTTTCTATGTTCTTTGGGGATCTGCTCCGGGGCAGATAGCTTTCCTCTTTCTATCTTTAGGTATAGTTAGTTTCTCAGGCTGTGACGAGGCGTCTTGGACCAACGTAGGAACACTCCACGGCTGCCTCTAGTTGTGGTGGTTAGTCAGGGTACTGCAATCTCATAGATTCCAACTGCTCTGGTGTATTTCCTTTTTTACCTGCACTCCTCAGCTACCAAATCATAACAGTATCACCGGCCTAAACTGAAAATTATATGGTACTCACAGAATGGAAAAATATTGTGAAAGAAAAAAAAGGTTGTCAGAGTTGTCAGAGATATTTTTCTGTTTGTTGCATTTTTTTTTTTTTTCCCTCTGTATCTCTGGGTGCTGGGGAGGATTTTTTCTCTCAATGGAGTTTGCATGGTTGTCTGGCCGTGTGGATCAGCTTGCCACTGAGGTTCAGAGTATTGCTACCTATCTTGCTAGGTTGCCTGTTGTGGAACCTAGGATTCCCATGCCAGATTTGTTTTTGGGGGATCGAGCCAAGTTTCTGAATTTCAAAAATAATTGTAAATTGTTTTTTGCCTTAAAATCTAAATCCTCAGGGAACGCAGCGCAGCAGGTTCAAATTGTCATCTCTCTCCTGCGCGGCGATCCTCAGGATTGGGCTTTTTCCCTGACACCTGGGGATCCTGTTTTGAGTGATGTTGATGCATTTTTTCAGGCCTTGGGGTTATTGTACGATGAGCCTAATGTCACTGATCAAGCTGAAAAAGCCTTGTTGGCATTAAATCAGGGGCTTGATGACGCTGAGTTATACTGTCAGAGATTCCGTAGGTGGGCAGTCCTGACCAAATGGAATGACGACGCTTTGGCAGCCCTTTTTCGGAAGGGTCTGTCAGATAATGTAAAGGATGTTATGGTGGGATTCCCTGTCCCCTCTGGTCTCAATGATTCTATGTCATTAGCGATTCAAATTGACAGACGTTTGCGTGAGCGGAGAAGTATGCGTGGAATAGTGTTGCCTTGTGAACCTGCTTCTGAACCCATGCAGTGTGATAGAGTGGTTTCTGGGGCACAGCGTCATGAGTTTCGAAAGCGCAATGGGTTATGTTTCTACTGTGGTGATGCCTCTCATGCTATTTCAGTCTGCCCTAAGCGGGGAAGACGTTTTGCACGCTCAGTTGTCTTGGGTAGTGTTCAGACTAAGTTTTTATTAACTGTTACTCTGATATGCTCTCTGTCCTCATTTTCTGCTCAGGCTTTCGTTGATTCGGGAGCAGCTATTAACCTGATGGATTTTGATTTCGCTAAACGTTGTGGGTTTCTCTTGATACCCCTACAGAAGTCTATTCCCCTACTGGGGATCGATTCTACCCCTTTGGCTGAGAATAAACCTCAGTTCTCTACTCAGGTGATAATGAGGGTTGAACCTGATCATCAGGAGAGCTGCAAATTTTTGGTTCTGTATAATCTGCATGACATTATCGTGCTGGGTTTCCCTTGGTTACAGTCTCATAATCCTGTTTTGGATTTGTGTCTGTAACCAGTTGGGGCTGCCAATGTGTTAATACCAACACTCCTGTTTTTTCTGCCTCCCCCAGGCTCAGGATGTTCCTGACTTTTTGATTGATTTTTCTGATGTGTTTAGCGAAAGTAAATCTGCATCCTTGCCTCCCCATAGGAGCTATGACTGCGCTATTGAATTAGTGCCTGGTAGTAAATTCCCTAAAGGTCGCCTTTTTAACTTGTCTGTACCTGAATATGACGCTATGCGGTCTTATATCAAGGAGTCTTTGGAGAAAGGTCATATCAGACCATCCTCTTCACCCTTAGGTGCCGGTTTTTTCTTTGTGGCCAAAAAGGATGGTTCATTAAGGCCGTGTATTGATTATCGTCTTTTGAACAATATTACTGTGAAATATCAATACCCGTTACCCTTGATTTCTGACCTGGTTTCCAGGGTGAAAAACGCTACTTGGTTTACCAAGCTTGACCTTAGGGGGGCATATAACCTTATTCGCATTAAGCACGGGGATGAATGGAAGACGGCATTTAACACCCCTGAGGGGCATTTTGAGTACCTTGTGATGCCCTTTGGGCTCACTAATGCTCCTTCTGTCTTCCAGTCCTTCATGAATGACATTTTCAGGGATTTTGTGGATAAATTTCTGATTGTTTATTTGGATGATATCTTGATTTTTTCCGATGACTGGGACTCTCATGTGAAACATGTTCGAACTGTATTCCAGATTTTGAGAGAGAATGCTCTGTATGTGAAGGGATCAAAGTGTCTTTTTGGCGTACAGAGGATCTCATTTTTGGGATTTATTTTGTCCCCATCTGTTATTGAAATGGACCCGGTCAAGGTTCAGGCCATCTGTGATTGGGTCCAACCTACTTCATTAAAGGCTCTTCAAAGATTTTGGGTTTTGCCAATTTTTATCGTAAATTTTTTGGTAATTTCTCGGTTATTGTTAAACCATTAACTGATTTGACCAAAAAGGGTTCTGATGTGGTGAATTGGCCTCCTGAGGCAGTCTCTGCATTTCAGGAACTTAAGCAGAGATTCACTTCTGCTCCTGTTCTACGGCAGCCTGATGTTTCTCTGCCATTTCAGGTGGAGGTTGATGCCTCTGAAATTGGGGCAGGTGCCGTTTTGTCCCAAAGAGATCCTGAGACCTCTAAAAGTAACCCTTGTGCCTTTTTCTCTCGAAAATTTTCTCCTACTGAACGTAATTATGACGTGGGTAATCGTGAGTTATTGACCATGAAGTGGGCTTTTGAAGAGTGGAGACATTGGCTGGAGGGAGCCAAACATCAGGTGGTGGTCCTTACTGACCATAAGAATCTGGTTTATCTGGAATCTGCCAAGCGACTTAATCCTAGACAGGCCAGGTGGGCCTTGTTTTTCACACGTTTTAATTTTGTGGTTTCCTTTCTTTCTGGCACTAAGAATGTTAAGGCGGATGCCCTTTCAAGGAGTTTCCTTGCGGACTCTCCTGAGTTATCTGATCCTTCTGTTATTTTGAAAGAAGGTGTAGTTCTTTCCGCCATCTCGCCCAATTTGAGACTGGCTCTGGAGGGGTGTCAGGAGGATAGGCCCGAGCGCTGCCCTGTTGGGAAATTGTTTGTCCCGGACTACTGGAAAAAGAGTGTGATGTCTGAGATTCATTGTTCCGCGTTGGCCGGTCATCCCGGAATTTTTGGTACCAGAGACTTGGTTAGTCGGTCCTTTTGGTGGCCTACCTTGTCTCGTGATGTCAGGGAATTTGTGCAGTCCTGCGGGACTTGCTCTCGCTCCAAGCCTTGCTCTCGCTCTAGTGGTTTGTTGATGCCATTGCCTGTGCCCAAGAGACCATGGACCCATATCTCTATGGATTTCATTTCCGACCTCCCTGTTTCTCAGAGAATGACCGTCATCTGGGTGATTTGTGATAGGTTTTCCAAGATGATACATCTTGTGCCATTACCTAAGTTGCCTTCCTCCTCTGAATTGGTACCTTTGTTCCTTCAGCACGTGGTTTGTTTACACGGCATTCCTGAGAACATTGTGTCTGACAGAGGAGTCCAGTTTGTTTCCAGATTTTGGAGGACCTTTTGTTCTAAACTTGGTGTTCAATTGTCTTTCTCCTCGGCGTTTCATCCTCAGACCAATGGTCAAACTGAGAGAACAAATCAGACATTGGAGACTTATCTAAGATGCTTTGTGTCTGCTGATCGGGATGACTGGGTCTCTTTTTTACCTTTGGCTGAGTTTGCTCTTAATAATAGGGCTAGCTCTGCCACTTTGATGTCTCCATTTTTCTGTAATTCTGGGTTTCACCCTCGATTTTCTTCAGGACAGACGGAGGCTTCTGTCTGTCCAGGTGTTGACTCTGTTGTGGAGCGTATGCAACAGATTTGGGACCAGGTAGTGCAGAGGTTGTCCCTCTCTCAGGAGAGGGCCCAGCGGTTTGCTAACCGGCATAGGACTGATGGTCCCCGGTTTAAAGTGGGGGACTTGGTCTGGTTGTCCTCAAAAAATATTCCTATGAGAGTGGCATCTCCTAAATTTAAGCCTAGGTTCATTGGACCTTATAAGATCATGGAGATTCTTAATCCTGTTTCTTTTCGTTTGCTTCTTCCAGGAACATTTAAGATCCATAATGTGTTCCACAAGTCCTTGTTGAAGAGGTTTGTTGAGCCAGTGGTTCCTACTGCTTTGCCTCCTGACCCTGTTCTGGTTGAGGGCAATATGGAGTTTGTGGTTGAGAAAATTTTGAATTCTCGTTTTTCTAGACAGAAACTCCAGTATTTGGTTAAGTGGAGAGGTTATGGTCAGGAAGACAATTCTTGGGTGTTTGCTTCGACATCCATGCTAGGAGACTCATCCGTGCGTATCATAGAACTCATCCTGACCGACCTGGTTGCTCAAGTGAGGGTTCGGTGACCCCTCCTCAAGGGGGGGGTACTGTTGTGAATGGACTTGAAATGAGTTCTGAGCAGAGGCTCCCTCTGGTGGTTACAAGCGGTACTGGACTGTCCAGTGAAGATTGTGAGGATTGGGAATCAGGTGTTACTGACTGGTCTTATATAAGGGAGTCGCCTTCCCATCGGGGTTGCCGGTGATCAATTGTTCTGGTCTCAATCCTTGATTCCTCTTCCTTTGTAGCCTGCTGTGTCGTGTCTGCATCTCCTGCTAACAGATAAGACATTTTCTTCTTTTTGCTTCTGTGCTTGATTTTTGCATTTTGTTCTGCACTTCTCTGGGGGCCTTCAGGGTCCCCTCCGGGGGCTTTTTCCCTCTCAGTTTTGTTCAGCCACTGATGTTTGTACATTTGCTTTTTCCAGTTTTTTCAGTGGCTGCTGTTTTGATTTTGTTACACCAGAGAACTAATTTAGGTGGTAGAGGTCGTGTGATCTCAGGTGTTTTTGAAATTAGTAAAGTTGGTGCTTTTCTGGGTTTTTTGGATTGCAGTAAGTACCCTTCCTATCCTTTTCTATTTAGATAGTTTGGGCCCCAACGTTTGCTCATACTATTTTCTGTCTGTGTCAGTATTTCTTCTTGTCTAACCGCCATTACATGTTTGGGGGCTTTCTATGTTCTTTGGGGATCTGCTCCGGGGCAGATAGCTTTCCTCTTTCTATCTTTAGGTATAGTTAGTTTCTCAGGCTGTGACGAGGCGTCTAGGACCAACGTAGGAACGCTCCACGGCTGCCTCTAGTTGTGGTGGTTAGTCAGGGTACTGCAATCTCATAGATTCCAACTGCTCTGGTGTATTTCCTTTTTTACCTGCACTCCTCAGCTACCAAATCATAACAGTCTCCACTCTTCAAAAGCCCACTTCATAGCCAATAACTCCCGATTTCCCACATCAAAATTACGTTCCGCTGGAAAAAATTTTCGAGAGAAAAAGGCACAAGGGTTACTCTTAGAGGTCTACGGATCCCTTTGGGACAAAACGGCTCCTGCACCAATCTCAGAAGCATCAACCTCCACCTGAAATGGTAGGGAAACATCAGGTTGCCATAGAACAGGAGCAGAAGTGAATCTCCACTTAAGCTCCTGAAACGCAGAAACTGCCTCAGGAGACCAATTCACTACATCAGAACCCTTTTTAGTCAAATCAGTCAGTGGTTTCACAATAGTAGAGAAGTTACCTATAAATTTACGATAAAAATTAGCAAAACCCAAAAATCTCTGAAGAGCCTTCAATGTAGTGGGCTGAACCCAATCACAAATGGCCTGAACTTTGACCGGGTCCATTTCAATAACAGACGGAGACAAAATGAATCCCAGAAATTAAACCTGCTGTACGCCAAAAAGACATTTTGATCCCTTCACATACCATGCATTTTCTCTCAAAATCCGGAATACGGTCTGAACATGTTCCACATGAGAATCCCAGTCATTGGAAAAAATCAAGATATCGTCCAAATAAACGATCAGAAATTTATCCACGAAATCCCGGAAAATATCATTCATAAAGGATTGGAAGACGGAAGGGGCATTAGTGAGCCCAAAAGGC
Source organism: Oophaga sylvatica (assembly GCA_033576555.1). Taxonomy (NCBI): domain Eukaryota; kingdom Metazoa; phylum Chordata; class Amphibia; order Anura; family Dendrobatidae; genus Oophaga; species Oophaga sylvatica. The sequence goes on from JARQOD010000003.1 coordinate 318,803,561, forward strand.
ATCACTAGGTTCTCAAAATGCCCCTCTGGGGTATTAAACGCCGTCTTCCATTCATCACCGTGCTTGATGCGAATAAGATTATACGCCCCCTGAGGTCAAGCTTGGTAAACCAACTAGCACCTTTCACTCTGAAAAATAGGTCAGAAATCAAGGGTAACGGATATTGATATTTAACAGTGATCTTATTCAGGAGACGATAGTCAATACACGGCCTCAATGAGCCATCCTTCTTGGCCACAAAGAAAAAGCCGGCGCCCAAGGGTGAAGAGGATGGTCTATATGACCCTTCTCTAAAGACTCTTTAATATAAGATCGCATATCATCATGCTCAGGCACAGACAAATTAAAGAGCCGACCCTTGGGAAATTTACAACCGGGTACTAAGTCAATAGCGCAATCATGACTCCTATGAGGAGGTAAGGACGCAGACTTACTCTCACTAAACACATCAGACAAATCAGTCTAATAGTCAGGGACATCTTTAGACTGGGGAGAGGCAGAAAAAACAGGAGTGTCATTACGAACACATTGACAACCCCAACCCCACAGACACAGACTTCCAATCCAAATCCAAATTCCAATCCACGCTAAAAGACGCTTTTTATTGCAAAAAATAGGTTTTGCATCACCACATTTTGAGAGCTATTATTTTTGCATATTTTGGCCCACAGAGTCATGTGAGGTCTTATCTTTTGCGGTACGAGTTGACGTTTTTATTGGTACAGTTTTTGAGCACGTGACAATTTTTGATCGCCTAGGACGTACTATCCCGTCCCTGGGAATTAAGTCCCAGGGCACAAGGACCGGATAGTACGTCCGATGACAGAAAGGGGTTAATACTGTGGTGCAGGCAGGAGGCCACATTTCCCAATCTAACTCGTTTGTGCTAATATTGTGGTGCAGGCAGGAGGCCACATTTCCTAAAGTAAATCGTTTTTGCTAATACTTTCCATAACCATTGTATGAAGCTGTCATGCTTGAGTCAGTAGATCCCAAGCTACTCTGTGATCCACGGATGTCTGCGTGAGCAGTGTTTTAGGATTTCAATCAAATATGACAGAAAAACTCTATGGAAGATGGCTTCTTCTGGGTCGGATTATCCCCGTTTTTAGCATGACATATGCCTAAGACACATGTAGGAGCCACAGTTTAAGGTATGGGTTCCTAGATATCTGCTTGGGTTTTGCTTTTTTCTCACCCAGCGTAAATATACCATTGGTAATTCAGAATTACTGGCAAGAGTCTTACATTTTCTTAATCCTGGGTGGCTATAGCCATCCATCTCACCAGAAGCTGACCCTTACTGGACAAAGTGACAGACACTTTTTCATGATGACAGGACAGATATGCCATTTGGCGGAGCGGAGGGCTGACACCACCACGTCATGTTCTGTATTTAATTGCTCTTTCTACTTTTGCTTGGATGCTTTTATTTTCTTGTTCATACATTTGTCTGCAGACTGGTTAGGAAAGCTTAAAGGGAATCTGTCACCCCAAATTACAGCGGTGTTTTCACACAGGATTAAGAAAATGTAAGACTCTTGCCAGTAATTCTGAATTACCTAGGGTATATTGACGCTGGGTAAGAAAAAAGCAAAATTCAAGCAGTGATCTAGGAACCCATACCTTAAACTGTGGCTCCTACATGTGTCTTAAGCGTGTGTCATGCTAAACACGGGGATAATCCTACCCAGAAGAAGCCATCTTACATAAAGTTTTTCTGTCATATTTGATTGAAATCCTAAAGAAAACACCACTCAGGCAGACATCCGTGGATCACAGAGTAACTTGGGATCTACTGACTCAAGCATGACAGTTTCATACAGTGGGTACGGAAAGTATTCAGACCCCTTTAATTTTTTCACTCTTTGTTTCATTGCAGCCATTTGGTAAATTAAAAAAAGTTCATTTTTCTCATTAATGTACACACTGCACCCCATCTTGACTGAAAAAAAAGAAATGTAGAAATTTTTGCAAATTTATTAAAAAAGAAAATCTGAAATATCATATGGTCATAAGTATTCAGACCCTTTGCTCAGTATTGAGTAGAAGCACCCTCTTGAGCTAGTACAACCATGAGTCTTCTTGGGAATGATGCAACAAGTTTTTCACACCTGGATTTGGGGATCCTCTGCCATTTTACCTTGCAGATCTTCTCCAGTTTCGTCAGGTTGGATGGTGAACGTTGGTGGACAGCCATTTTCAGGTCTCTCCAGAGATGCTTAATTGGGTTTAGGCCAGGGCTCTGGCTGGGCCAGTCAAGAATGGTCACAGAGTTGTTCTTAAGCCACTCCCTTGTTATTTTAGCTGTGTGCTTAGGGTCATTGTCTTGTTGGAGAATATTCAGCTAGGTCTGAGGTTCAGAGCACTCAAGAAGAGGTTTTCATCAAGGATATCTCTGTAGTTGGCCACATTCATTTTTCCTTCAATTGCAACCAGTCGTCCTGTCACTGCAGCTGAAAAACACCCCCCATAGCATGATGCTGCCACCACCGTGTTTCACTGTTGGGATTGTATTGGGCAGGTGATGATGAGCAGTACCTGGTTTTCGCCACACATACCGCTTAGAATTATCACCAAAAAATCTTCGTTTCATCAGACCAGAGAACCTTATTTCTCATAGTCTGGGAGTCCTTCATGTGTTTTTAGCAAACTCTATGCAGGCTTTCATATGTCTGGCACTGAGGAAAGGCTTCCGTCGGGCCACTCTGCCATAAAGGCCCGATTGGTGGAGGACTGCAGTGATATTTGCCTTTGTGGAACTTTCTCCCATCTCCCTACTGCATCTGTGGAGTTCAGCCACAGTGATCTTGGGGTTCTTCTTTACCTCTGTCTCCAAGGCTCTTCTCCCACGATTGCTCAGTTTGGCTGGACTGCCAGGTCTAGGAAGACTTCTGGTGGACCCAAACTTCTTCCATTTAAGGATTATGGAGGCCACTGTGCTCTTAGGAACCTTGAGTACTGCATAAATTCTTTTGTAACCTTGGCCAGATGTGTACCTTGCCACAATTCTGTCTCTGAGCTCCTTGGCCAGTTCCTTTGACCTCATGATTCTCATTTGGTCTGACATGCACTGTGAGATGTGAGGTCTTATATAGACAGGTGTGTGCCTTTACAAATCAAGTCCTATCATTTAATTAAACACAGCTGGACTCCAATGAAGGAGTAGAACCATCTCAAGGAGGATCACAAGGAAATGGACAGCATGTGACTTAAATATGAGTGTCTAAGCAAAGGGTCTGAATACTTTTGACCATGTGATATTTCAGTTTTTCTTTTTTAATAAATTTGCAAAAAAATCAACATTTCTGTTTTTTGCAGTCAAGATGGGGTGCAGAGTCAACTTTAATGAGAATAAAATGAACTTTTTTGAATTTACCAAATGGCTGCAATGAAACAAGGAGTGAGAAGTTTAAAGGGGTCTGAATACTATGTGTACCCACTGTATACAGTCATGGCCGAAGGTGTTGGCACCCTTGAAATTGTTCAAGAAAATGAAGTATTTCTCACAGAAAATTATTGCAATCACACGTTTTGTTATATACATTTATTTCCTTTGTGTGTATTGGATCAGCACATTGTACTGACAAAATTGTGGCACCCTCAACGTAATATTTGGTTGCATGCCCTTTGGAATAAATACTGCAATCAATCGCTTCCTATAACAATCAACAAGCTCCTTGCACCTCTCAATTGGAATTTTGGAGCACTCTTCTTTTGTAAACTGCTTCAGGTCTCTCATACTTGAAGGGTGCTGTAATGATTCCACCTTTCTGTGTGTCTGGATGCAGAGAATTACTGTCTGTTGTCCCATCTAGAGCTGGGGCACGCTGAGCTGTCAGTATTTGATGGAGGGCTCAGCGGCCCAATCAGATGCTGGGGTATGCTGAGCTGCCAGCGTCTTGATTAACTGTTTAGCCGTCCAGTCGGAGTTTTGGTGTTGCTCAGGTCTTGTCTCCTGTTCAGATAATTACCTGGCTAATTAACTAGCTCTTTGCCCCAGACTAGTGCCAATTGTAGCTTCTTGCTCACTGGTGTCAGGTTCAATTAGATGCGCCAATTCTGATGCTCAGCCTCTGCTCTTCCTGATTGTCCTGGTGCGCTGGCAATTGGGGTAATGGTTTTGGAGTTGATGTCAGCATCTCTTTCCGACATTTGTTAAACAAAATGTAAAAAACCATGCCGGCCTGCCGTAGTCCACATCGTGGTCCCACGACGATCCCTTTTTCCGTGGTCCTGCGTATGGAGCCCTGTTCAAAGAATGAATCTCCACAGACTGGAGCAGCAGCCGGGTCTCGCGCTGCCCTCATGAGACCCAGAGGCTGTGAACTGAGTTAACCTTACAGACGGGCATCTCAGTTCACAGCCGCTGGGTCTCGCGGAGTGCAGTGTGAGACCTGGCAACATCTGGAGCTCCATACACTGGACCACAAAGAGATCATGGTGGGACCTCGATGTGGATTGCAGTGGACCGCTGTGGGTTTTTACATTTTTAATAAATGGGTGAAAGAAGTAAATTGTTGAGTTTTTTTTTACAAATACAGAACTTTTTTGCATGTTTATTTCTTTTGACTAATGGGTTAGTAATGGGGGTGTCTGACATACGCTTCTCCATTACACACCCCAGGGTTTGATGTCAGCGCCCCGCTTTTCATGCATTTTTGTCCAGAATAGTCACTATTTTTTCAAAAATGTCCTACGGTGTCACATAGGCCTTGCAATGGTGGCCTAACACCTTGGATTGTTCATGCTTGTTTGGTGGAAGCAAAGCTGAACTTTGGATTCTGAAAAGCGCAGCAAAAAAAGAGCAAAATCTGCTTTTCGGCTGCAGCTTTTTTTTTTTTTACGGCCAAGAGATCTGGATTTGGCTGCAGAAAAAGAGCAATGTGTGCACATAGCCTAACAGAGTCGGCGCACAGGACCTGGGAGGGGAGTAAAGCACAGGTGCTTTTGTTAGAATAAATTACAGGAGGATGGCTTCTGCAAAACCTCTTCTTAGCAGAAACAAATGTGTTTCTTAACGTCCTAGTGATAACCGTCTGTAGCCGAGGCACATGTCAGCTCAGTAGGCAGACTCTGGGCAGAGGGCTCCTGCACTGACACTACATATCCCAGCATGCCCTGGGAACCTCTCGTTACAGCCTGCATCCTAGTCTTTCTCAGAGCTAGTCTCCATAATAAAACTACATTTCCCATCAGCCCTTGGACCCGGAAGTGACGTTTTGGCGTCAGGTCAGATGACAGCAAAGACTTCGGAAACATGGCGATCTTCAGTGTGTATGTGGTGAATAAGGCTGGCGGCCTCATCTATCAGCTGGACAACCAGAGCCCGCGCTCCGAGACTGAGAAGACGTTCAGTTTTCCTCTGGATCTGGTTCTCAAGGTGCACGATGAGCGGGTGCTGGTGTCATTCGGACAAAGAGACGGAATCAAAGGTGAGAGGTGGGAGCGGCCGGTGCCTCCGCCTGTGTAGTGTACACAGAAACTGATAGCAGGGAGTGAAGGGAGGAGCTGCACTTAGCAACCAATCAGGGTGCTGCTGACATTACAACCATCACCGTGTAAGAATGAGAGCTGCAGTCTGATTGGCTAATCAGTAGAACAGCACAGAATCAGCAGTGTCCATCTCTCTTTTTCCAGTGGGACACGCCGTACTCTCCATTAATGGGATAGATGTGAATGGCAGGTACACCGCGGACGGGAAGGAAGTTCTGGAGTACCTGGGGACCCCCTCCAACTACCCTCTCTCCATCCGCTTTGGACGACCCCGGCTTACTTCCAATGAGAAACTTATGCTGGCCTCCATGTTCCACTCGTGAGTGATTGATGTGTGTGGGTTTACTATTATTCATTTTTATAGCGCCATTTATTCCATGGCGCTTTATGTGTGGAAAAGGGGCAGATATAGACCAGTACAATAGACACGAGCAGTACAAGGCACACACAAGTACAGGAGGAGAGCGGACCCTGCCCGCGAGGGCTCACAGTCTACAGGGATGGGTGAGGATACACTAGGAGAGGGACCAGCATCTTCTGGTGTGACAGCCATATTGTGAGACTCAGCCCCTCCTGAGGGCCACAGTCTGAGGTACATGGGGATCACCAGAGACCTTGATGGCAGTGTGAAGGTGTAGGCCATACGTCACTTCCAGGGCCCTGCTCTCACCACGCCACGGCTCTCTCCATTGTGGGTCACTGTGATGTTGCTGCCGCAGCCGCTGGTCACTGGAGCCGCGCATTTGTATGACCCCTGACTGGTGGGATGCATGGGGGGCTCTGCCGATATACCAGAGATGGCCACTCTGTACTCTTATCGTTCAGATTCCGTCTGTGCGCCACTTCTCAAATTACATTGGCGCAGCCACAGATACTTTGGGGTGACATAGACTTTGCAGGCTGATATTCTGACAATGCCATGTCCTGCCTCCCAGTTACACTAGTGTCCTCCCATGTTCTTACACAAGTTCATGTGTGTGGTTGTGTAGCTGTAGACACAGCCTTCCGAGTACTCAGTGGTATGGGTGAGTGGGGGGCAGCTTACTTGTCTCCGGTGTCTACAGCACTACGAGGTGTCCGTACCCTGGAGTCCAATGTCATTCCGGTGATCTATCTGTAAGTTACTGCTTTATTTTCTGCCTACAGGCTGTTCGCCATCGGATCCCAACTCTCCCCAGAACCGGGAAGTTCTGGAATAGAAATGCTGGAGACCGACACCTTCAAGCTGCACTGCTTCCAGACCCTGACTGGTGAGCCGACGTCGCTGCACGTTTCTACTGGAAGGACTGGAAATAGCATTTTATATTCCAGGCGTTATTCAGGATTTGACATTGATTGTTCTGTCCTCAGGTCCGGCTCTCGACACCTTCAAATCAGCTGCGTAGGCAAACACCGCTGCATTGTAGTACCGGTGCCATGCAGGCACCCATCTAATATTTATGGCCTATCCCGAGGATTGTACAACCTTTATAACCCTTCTTTTTAGTAAGGCCAGATATAAGTCAGGTTTTCTCTAATCCCCTCCACGACAGCACATAGGAGGTTGTCTCCCCATCCTAATTAGGGACAGCAAACAAGAGGTTTAAATAGCCCTCCCCTTCCCATAATCCCCAGTGTTTTCCTGTCCTTATGTGATGAAGAGGTTTTTCTTGTGTGCTCGTGGATGGGCCGGCTACATCCCGGGGCTTTACCTTTAGCCGGGCAGCCTGGGTCGATCTTCCCGGACCTTCCTCCCTGATGCTGCTCCTGCCGTGGTGGGATCGCACCATCCTCCTGCACCTTCGGCAATGCTGGATGGTTAGTCGAGGCTGGGGGCCTCCCTAGCTTCATGAATCGCTCTCCCCCTCGCGCCTGTATGCCAGCACGCACTCCAAGCATCCATGGGCATGCAGAGGAGGTGACGTACACCGCCAAGGCAGAAGGCGCGTCGTCACTTCCGCCCTGCGTTCCACAGTGGAACGCACCGCCATTTTGGCGGGAGATTTAAAAAAAAAAAAAGGAGAATGGCACCAGGAAGCATCCTATTACTGAGGGGAGAGATCTCATCCGATTGGATGAGGGGAAAACGCTGGATATCTGTTCCTATATAAGGACCCTGATGGAAGACTCCATGAGGTAGGACTAAGGTCTGAATGATAGATGTGTCTTCTCTGAGAGCTGCATCTGCAGAGCCCAGCGCAAACCCTGGCCCAGTGAGTATACTTAGTAAAGGGGTACCCGTCTTTGGTTCTGGACCCATCCTTATGGGAACCCCCCCCATCTCCTCTCTTTTAGGGAGACAAGGATCCTGTACCAAAAGCAAGGGAAAAGCCTGCAAGCCGCAAGTGCGCCATCTGCAGTAAAAAACTCTCCTCGAATTACAAAAAAGCCTTGTGCCAGCTATGCACAGAGAAAATTGTCCGGAAGGAACAACTATCCCTGATGGATGAAGTAAGAGGGATGGTACGACAGGAGATACAGTCATCCCTGGCTTCCTTTTCCCAGTCATTCACAGGGGGGCCCACAGTCTCAAAAAAGAGAAAATACGCCCCTGAAGACATCGCACACTCAGAACCTGAGTCTTCAGTCTCTGGGGATTGGAGGATGGAAGGTGAACTTACTCCCAGCCATACAGAGGATGATGGGAAACTGTTTTTTTCCTCAGAGGATATGGAGGAGATACTTTCGGCAGTCAGAAACACGATGGGGGTTGAGGAGGAGAAACCATTCCGCTCAGTCTAGGACGATCTATTTGGCGGGCTGAAGTCAAGAAGAAAGATGGTCTTTCCTATCCATGATAATGTCCAGAATCTAATCCTGGAAGAATGGGAATTTCCTGCAAGGAAGCTGAATATCCCAAGCGAGATGAAGGCTCGGCTTCCCCTAGATGAAAACACCTCGAAGTGTTGGACTGAAGTCCCTAAAGTGGATATCCAAGTAGCTAGGGTAGCCAAAAAAACTACGCTACCCTTTGAAGATTTCTCTCAACTCAAGGACCCTCTTGACCGCAAGATGGATAGCTTACTGAGGAAGTCCTGGGAGGCATCAGCAGCCTCCTTGAAAACAAACATCACATCCGCCTGTGTCATGAGAACCCTGTTCCTCTGTCTGCAACAACTGGAGGACCATATAAGAAGTGGTACTCCGAGGGAGGATCTTCTCACATCTCTACTCCTCCTTCAGAAGGCGGCGGGCTTTCTGGCATATGCCTCTGCGGAATCTATTTGCATTTCGGCAAGAACATCGGTACCTTCCCACATTACCCGAAGAGCTCTGTGGCTGAAGATGTGGAGCGGAGATATTTTATCAAAATCTAAGCTATACTCTACTCCCTTCAATGATGAATACTTTAATGGCCCTGCACCTGACGAGATACTGGAGAAAGTAACAGACGGGAAGAAAAATCTTCTCGAACCAAAACCACCCAAGAAGAAGCCATATCACGCACCCCAGACCCTCAATACAAGGGGAAAGGTAAACCGGGGTGATGGAGTTACCCTAAAGGTGGTAAAGGGAGAAATATTTTTCAGAGCTCTAGTTCAGACAGGAAATGATGCCCAGCAAGTAGGGGGTGGGATTTCAAACCACTTCCCAAACTGGCAAGAAATAACTTCAGACCAGAAAATCCTGGACTCAGTCAGAAGAGGAGTAAAAATAGAATTTTCCTCCTTTCCCCCACAAATATTAGAAGCAACACATCTACCATCGGCAAAGCTTCAGAAAATTCTGTATACATAACTCCAACAGATGCTATCCTTGGAGGTAATATCACTGGTTCCAGAAGCGGAGCAAGGTCAGGGCCACTACTCCCAGCTGTTTCTAGTTAAAAAAAAAAGCCAAGTGGGAAATACCGGGTTATCATCAACCTAAAGAAGCTGAACCAACACGTTGTGTACAGGCGCTTCAAGATGGAATCCATAAAGACTACAGTACCATTGACTGGGAAAGATTTTGCCATGGCCATCATAGACCTCCAAGAGGTATATTACCACGTACCCATTCATCCATCCTACCATCGGTATCTGAGATTTGCGGTTACTCTAGAAGTCCATCACTTCCAGTTCAGGGTTCTTCCTTTTTGAATATCATCGGCGCCCCGAACATTTACAAAGATTATGGCAGAAGTAGTAGCCTTCTTCAGAAAACAAGACATCTGTATCATCCCCTACCTGAACGACCTTCTCGTCATAGCTCCTTCCAGCATCATTCTAAAAGAGCATCTCCGATGAGTCCTGCATACCCTGGCATCCTTAGGCTGGATTGTAAATCGGGAAAAAATCAGATCTGAATCCGTCAACCAAAAAAGTCTTTCTAGGAATCCTAGATTTCCAGAACCTAAAATCGTTTCTCCTGGTCACCAAGCAGTTATGCATGAGATCAAAAGTTCGGACCCTAAAAATACAGAAAAGGGGTGACAATAAGGTTCACCATGTCAGCGTTCGGGTCAGTGACTTCTTGCATCCAGGCAGTTCCGTGGACCCAGGACCACTCAAGAACACTCCAGAATTTTATCCTCTCCCGCTGGAACAAAGACTCTCAGTACAAGAATCTCTCTGCCTCAACATGTAAAGTTATCCCTCAACTGGTGGCTCAGACAAGAAAAGCTGGCAAAAGGGATACCCTGGATACAATATCCTATGACGTCGATTACAACAGATGCCAGCAAATGTGGTTGGGTAGCAGTGAAGTCTCAGGGAGTCTTTTTAGGGAGTCTGGCGCAAAAAGATGACCAACCAGTCTTCCAATTTCAGGGAATTGAGAGCTGTAGAAGAGGCCCTGAAGGCAGCAGAACCATTGATATAAGAAACTCATGTCCGACTACCGATCCCATCTACGTCACCAAGGCAGCACAAAATACGAAAGTCTGCAACAGATCTCAGCAAGGATATTTTGTTGGGTAAAACATCATCTCCTGTCCTTATTGGCCCTCCACCTGAAAGGATCCGACAATGTCGAAGCAGACTTCTTGAGCAGAACAGATATAGATCCAGGGGAATGGAGCCTCAATATGACAATATTCCAGGCCATAACCAAAAATGGGGTCTCACAGAAGTGGACCTGTTTGCGAGCCGGAGAATGCCAAAACAGAGCAGTACTTCTCCATAGGTCCAAACAAAACCCAATCAAGGGTGGACGCATTCGCTCACCCGTGGAACTTCAGGCTGGCATACGCATTTCCACCAATTCCTTCACTACCAAGGACTCTGCAAAAGGTCAGGACAGACGTGGTCAAAACCATCCTGATCGCCCCTTTCTGGCCAAAAAGGAGCTGGTTCAGAGCCCTAATACTGAGTGCAGAGGAACCTGTGATCCTGCCTCTGAACCACGATCTGCTACATCAAGGTCCCATCTTTTACCCAGCTCCCCACAGCCTAAGCTTGGCAGCCTGGCTTCTGAAACCACAATCTTGAAAGCCATAGGCCTCTCAGATGCGGTTATATCCACTTTACAAAAAAGTAGGAAGCTGATCACCAATGCCATATATTCCAAAATATGGAAAACCTTCGGCATGGTATGGATCCACTCCCATCGATCCTTTCCACCCGGAAGTAGCAAAAATCTTAGATTTCCTACAGGACGGCTTATCTAAGGGACTAAGACCAAGTACCCTGAAAGTCCAGGTGTCTGCCCTGAGTTCCTACTTAGACCAAAATCTAGTAGACCATCGATGGATAAGGAGGTTCATGTCAGCCGCTTCCAGAATCCGTCCAAAGAAATCCAACATGGTCCCATCTTGAGATTTGAACGTAGGGCTAAAAGGTCTAACTATCCCACCATTTGAGCCTATAGACCAGATCCAGATAGACAGACTATCCTGGAAAACAGCACTTCTTGTAGTCATTACAACGGCAAAAAGGGTGGGCGAGATTCAAGCTCTATCCATCAGAGAGCCTTATCTAAGAATCCTGGACGACAGAATAATATTTCGTCTAGACCCGTCTTTTGTACCAAAAGTATCAACTGACTTCCACAGGTCTCTGGAAATAATTCTGCCCTCCTTCTGTGACAATCCAAAAGATGAGAGAGAAGCAGGATTCCATTCTCTGGACATTCGTCGGACAGTTCTCGTCTATTTGAATGAAACGAAGCCTTGGAGGAAAGATCTAAATCTTTTTGTTCAGTATGGTGGACCAAACAAAGGGAAGAAAGTTTCCAAAAGTTCTTTAGCAACCTGGATCAAAAAAGCGATCATGGACACCTACAAAAATCAGGATCTACCTCCTGAATCCTTGAAAGCCCACTCTAGAGCTGTCTCCGTCTCCTGGGCAGAAAGGGTCAATGCGTCCATCGAGCAGATTTGCAAAGCTGCTACCTGGTCCTCGTTCCATACCTTCACTAAGCACTATAGATCAGATCTAATGTCAATAAGAGATCTAGCCTTTGGCAGAAAAGTTCTGCAAGCTGTTGTCCCTCCCTAACTTATTCTTTGGTATATCTCCTGTGTGCTGTCGTGGAGGGGATTAGAGAAAACAGAATTACACTTACCGGTAATTAGGTTTCTAAGACCCTCCACGACAGCACGGGTAATTTCTTCCCCTAATAAAATAATTTCATTTGATTACTTAATGTAAATAAATAAATCAAGCAGTCACTCCATGTGGTCCTTGGAAAACACTGGGGATTAGGGGAAGGGGAGGGCTATTTAAACCTATTGTTTCCTGTCCCTAATTAAGATGGGGAGGCAACCTCCTGTGTGCTGTCACGGAGGGTCTTAGAAACCCAATTACCGATAAGTGTAATTCTATTTTCACTAAACATCGCTCTGCTTTTCTTCTACTTCTGTAATGATATCCTGCCTGGTTTTTATATTTGTTCGAGATTTTGAAATTTGAGTTTCGGTTAAAGGAAGGGGATTTGAACTTTTTGTATATGTGTGGATTTATATACATGTATAAAATGTATTTTTAACATTTTTTTTAGTAGTCTCCCTAGAAAACTTGATCCTTTAGGCGCTCATTCTGTTATACATTTCACTTATAGCTTAGGTTTGGACATAATTCACACCCAGGACTAGAAGCAAATGATGCCACAGAGAAAACTTCAGCAATGTGTGAGCCTTACACATCACTTCAGCTGTTATCTCCCTACTCCCACAAGTCTTCAGACGCCAGCCCACCTCAGTGATAGTTACCGCAGTGTCCCCCCTTCCTCAGTCATCAGAGTACCCTCTCTCCTTTCCCAGAAGTCACAGTAGCCCCTCAGTCCAATAGTTATGAACCGCCTCAATTTTCCAGGGCTCCTCAATCTCATCATTGAGAACAAGGTGTCCTCTTCACCCCAATCCTTACCCCCTGAATGTTCAAACAATGCTTTCCTTTCACAATGCATGAGCCGCAGGTGAACTGTTAGGAGTGCAGCTCCATGTATCCAACACTAGGTGGAAGCACTGACCACTGATTGCCGAAAGAGTTGGTAACAAATCCTGGGTACCAGTGATCATCCTTCTATCTCCTCCTTGACTCACGTCTTATGTCACCGGAGTCTCTGCAATGATTTCCCTAAGATGAGAATTTTGTCTTATTTTGTACCTGTTTTGAATGTTCTAATTTCTTCTGAAATGCAATTTGTCATGGTCACAAACTTATTTAAACAGTCCAGGACCCCATCATTCACCCCCGTTTCTGAACAAATACATGTTCATGGTTTTTTTGTACATGTGGTTTAACCCCTTAGCCCCCAAGAGTGGTTTGCACGTTAATGACCGGGCTAATTTTTACAATTCTGACCACTCTTTATGAGGCTATAACTCTGGAACGCTTCAAAGGATCTTAGCGATTCTGAGACTGTTTTCTCGTGACATATTGTACTTCATGATAGTGGTAAAATTTCTTCCATATAACTTGCGGTTATTTATGAAAAAAATGGAAATATGGCTAAAATTTGGAAAATTTTGCTTTTTTCAAACTTTGAATTTTTATTCCCTTAAAACAGAGAAATATGTCACACAAAATAGTTACTAAATAACATTTCCTACATGTCTACTTTACATCAGCACAATTTTGGAACCAACATTTTTTTTTGTTACGAAGTTATAAGGGTTAAAAGTTGACCAGCAATTTCTCATTTTTACAACAAATTTACAAAACCATTTTTTTTAGAGACCACCTCACATTTGAAGTCACTTTGAGGGGTCTATATGGCAGAAAATACCCAAAAATGACACCATTCTTAAAACTGCACCCCTCAAGGTACTCTTTGAACCCCCAAGTGTTTCACTAAAGTTTATAATGCCTGGGTGTGAAAAAAAATCCACAAAAATTATTTTTTTAGTCCCCAATTTTTGATTTTTCCCAAGGAAATTGGATCCCAAAAGTTGTTGTCCAATTTGTCCTGAGTACGCTGATACCCCATATGTGGGGGGAAAATACTGTTTGGGCGCACGGCAGGGCTTGGAAAGGAAGTAATGACGTTTTGGAATGCAGACTTTAATGGGTGTCATGTTCAGTTTGCAGAGTCCCTGATGTGCCTAAACAATGGAAACCCCCCACAAGTGACCCCATTTCGGAAACTAGACCCCCTAAGGAACTTATCTAGATTTGTGGTGAGCACTTTGAACCCCCAAGTGCTTCACACAAGTTTGTCCGTGCATGAAAATAAAAAATCCTATTTTTTTCCCACAAAAATGATATTTAAGTCACCATTTTTTTATTTTCCCAAGGGTAACAGGAGAAATTTGACCATAAAAGTTGTTGTCCAATTTGTCCTGAGTACGCTGATACCCCATATGTGGGGGGGAAGCCACTGTCTGGACGCACAGCAGAGCTCGGAAGGGAAGGAGCGCCATTTGACTTTTTCAAACCAAAATTGTTTGGAATCGAATGGACGCCATGTCGCATTTGGATAGCCCCTGATGTGCCTAAACAGTGGAAACCCCCCACAAGTGACCCCATTTGGGAAACTAGACCCCCTAAGGAACTTATCTAGATCTTTGGTGAGCAATTTGAACCCCAAGTGCTTCACACAAGTTTATAACGTAGAGCCGTAAGATTAAAAAATCATATTTTTTCCACAATAATGATTTTTACACCCCAAATTTTATTTTCCCAAGGGTACAAGACCTCAAAAGTTATTGTGCAATTTGTCCTGAGTACGCTGATACCCAATATGTGGGGGTAAACCACTGTTTGGGTGCATGGCAGAGCTCGGAAGGGAAGGAGCGCAGTTTGACTTTTTCAACGCAGAATTGGCTGGACCCCATGTCGTGTTTGGAGAACACCAGATGTGCCTAAACAGTGGAAACCCCCACAAGTGACGCCATTTTGGAAATTAGACCCCTAAGGAACTTATCTAGATCTGTTGTCATTATGTTCAACCCCCAAGTGTTTCACTAAAGTTTATAATGTCTGGGTGTGAAAAAAATGTCCACAAAAATGATTTTTTAGTCCCCAATTTTTGATTTTTCCCAAGGAAATTGGACCCCAAAAGTTGTTGTTCAATTTGTCCTGAGTATGCTGATACCCCATATGTGAGGGGTGTAATGCAGCCTTGGCTGGCATTCCTTTAATGGCTCAGTGTGTGTGTTTTGACTGTCCATGTTCCTTTCCCCCCAGCTGACTAGTCACATGACTGTGACATCACATAGGTCCTTTTACACACACAAGTCTGAACACATGACTGTGACATCAGCTCAGGTCCTGTGTATGTGTGTGTGTGTGTGTAAGGGTATATAAACCCTGCTTAATTGGAGACAGGTGTGTCAGTGATAGGCGTGAGGCCTGTTTCCTGTTCCCCTGGTGTGGGGGACACCGTTTGTGTGAGGCCTGGTGAGGCCGAGTGAAGCCTGACTGCCTGAAAGGTCAGATACTGGATCCTGTGTGGATGCTAGTGGCCTTGGAAGGCAAATGGACTGTAGTGAAGAGCCCTGGAAGGCGAAGGCTGGATGTTAGAGTGAAGGCATGCCAGTAGCCTTAGAGGGAACGACGGCTAGAGACCCCAGCTGGGAAGCCGCAAAGCCGCAGTGGTGGCGGATTAAAAGGACTGAAGCAGCCAAACCCCAGACAAGGTAATACTCGTTGTCATATGGACATTTAGATGGACATTGTTCTATTGTTACCTTGCGGGAGGCTATACCTGGAGCAAGTGGGCCTGTGTGCCACTTGGCTCACGAATACTGATGGAGTTTATGAAGTAATAAACTGCTACATTGTGATAATAATGAAAAGACATTGCAAGTGTGAATTGATTGGCGCAGCGAAGCGAGTATTCCCCAGGATGATGACAAGCGCTGCCTTACAGGGGGAAATACTGTTTGGGAGCACAGCAGGGCTCGGAAAGGAAGTAATGATATTTTGGAATGCAGACTTTGATGGGTGTCATGTTCAGTTGGCAGAGCCCCTGATGTGCCTAAACAGTGGAAACCTCCCACAAGTGACCCCATTTTGGAAACTAGACCCCCTAAGGAACTTATCTAGATCTGTGGTGAGCACTTAGAACCCCCAAGTGCTTCACAGAAGTTTATAACGCCAGGGCGTCAAAATAAAAAAAATCATATTTTTTCCACAAACATGATCTTTTAGTCCCCAGTTTTTTATTTCCCCAAGGGTAACAGGAGAAATTGGACCCCAAAAGTTGTTGTTCAATTTGTACTGAGTACGCTGATACCCCATATGTGGGGGTAAACTACTGTTTGGGCGCATGGCAGAGCTCAGAAGGGAAGGAGCACCGTTTGACTTTTTCAACGCCGAATTGGCTGCAATTAAGATCAGACGCCATGTCACGTTTGGAGAGCACCTGATGTGCCTAAACAGTGGAAACCCCCCAATTCTAACTCCAACCCTAACCCCAACACACCCCTAACACTAATCCCAACCCTATTCATAACCCTAACCACAAACCTAACCCTAACACACCCCTAACCCTAATCCCAACCCTAACCTTAGCCCCAACTCTAACCCTAACTTTAGCCCCAACCCTAACCCTAATGGGAAAATGGAAAGAAATACATTTTTTTAATTTTATTATTTTTCCCTAACTAAGGGGGTGATAAAGGGGGGTTTGATTTCCTGTTTATAGCCGGTTATGTTTGGCAGCTGTCACACGCTAAAAGACGCGTTTTATTGCAAAAAATAGTTTTTGCATCACCACATTTTGAGAGCTATAATTTTTCCATATTCTGGCCCACAGAGTCATGTGAGGTCTTATTTTTTGCGGGACGAGTTGAGGTTTTTATTGGTACCATTTTTGGGCACATGACGTTTTTTGATCACTTTTTATTACGGTTTTTGGAAGCAGAATGAACAGAAACCAGCAATTCATGAATTTCTTTTGGGGGGATGGGTGGCGTTTATACCGTTCCGCGTGTGGTAAAATTGATAAAGCAGTTTTATTCTTCGGGTTAGTACGATTACGGCGATACCTCATTATATCATTTTTTTTATGTTTTGGCGCTTTTATACAATAAAAATGTTTAGATATAAAAAATAATTATTTTTGCATCGCTTTATTCTGCGAGCTATAACTTTTTTATATTTTCGTTGATGATGCTGTATGGCGGCTTGGTTTTTGCGGGACAAGATGACATTTTCAGCGGTACGATGTTTATTTATATACATCTTTATGATCGCGTGTTCCACTTTTTGTTCGGCGGTATGATGATAAATCATTGCTTTTTTTTTTTTAAGGGGTTCACTAAAGGGTTAACTAGAGCTTTATAGGGCGGGTCGTGACGGACGCGGTGATACTAAATATGTGACTTTTATAGTTGTTTTTTTTTTTTTACATGAAGAAATTAATTTATTGGGGAAAATTTTTTTTTTTTTTTTTTTTGCTTTATTTAGGGATTTTTTTTACACGTGATTTTTATTATTTTAACTTTTTTACTTTGTCCCGGGGTGGGACATCACTGTATAAAGTCAGATCGCCGATCTGACACTGTGCACAGCACTCTGTCAGATCGGCGATGTGACAGGCACTGCTGCAGGCTTTCTTAGTGTCTGCTCCCAGCAGGCACTGAGGAAGCCGCCTCCCTGCAGGACCCGGAAGGTCCCCGCGGCCATCTTGGATCCGGGGTCCTGCAGGGAGGAGGGTCCATCGGAACAGCGCGATGCTTCCCTGTGCCCCCGGTACACTGGTACACTGCGATCATCTTTGATCGCAGTGTGCCAGGGGTTAATGTGCCGGGAGCGGTCCGTTAATGTGGCCGCGATCAACTGCGCTCCCCCCGGGAGCGCAGCTGATCGCATATGACGTACTATTCCGTCCTTGGGAATTAAGTCCCAGGGCACATGGACGGAATAGTATGTCAGATGGAATAAAGGGGATATGTGCTGGCGTGAGCAGGAGAACTTTGCGTGCCCTTCAAGCTGTTAATCCATGATGGCGTAATGTGTTACTAGAGCTCACCTTACAAAAAAAGGCTGCACTCTATCATACTAAAGCATGACAATATGGAATACATGAAATTTAGAATAGCAATATGGCTTTGGAATCTAAGGAAAAATTTGAGACGCTTAGTATAAACATTTGGCCAAACATTTTGAAGCCCACCAACCATCGTCAAGGTGGTCTCAATACTGGTGAGTCCCTAACCTAATGTGAACATACCTCTATTAGGCTGATATCTGAATTTCTGGGTGAATATGCACCTCTGTCAGCAATGCCTGCATTTATGGGTAAAGTAGGGACCTGGTGTAATTAAAATCACCACCTGGTGGGGGCGGAGTGCTCGGTCAGCAAGCTAACATACAATAGACAAAAAAACCTGACTGGCACTTCCAGACTAATGTGAACTAGGTGCAAGCCAAGGGAAGCTACCCCCATGTAAAACATACAAAAAAAGGCTGCACTCTATCATACTAAAGCATGACAATATGGAATACATGAAATTTAGAATAGCAATATGGCTTTGGAATCTAAGGAAAAATTTGAGACGCTTAGTATAAACATTTGGCCAAACATTTTGAAGCCCACCAACCATCGTCAAGGTGGTCTCAATACTGGTGAGTCCCTAACCTAATGTGAACATACCTCTATTAGGCTGATATCTGAATTTCTGGGTGAATATGCACCTCTGTCAGCAATGCCTGCATTTATGGGTAAAGTAGGGACCTGGTGTAATTAAAATCACCACCTGGTGGGGGCGGAGTGCTCGGTCAGCAAGCTTAACATACAATAGACAAAAAAACCTGACTGGCACTTCCAGACTAATGTGAACTAGGTGCAAGCCAAGGGAAGCTACCCCCATGTAAAACATACAAAAAAAGGCTGCACTCTATCATACTAAAGCATGACAATATGGAATACATGAAATTTAGAATAGCAATATGGCTTTGGAATCTAAGGAAAAATTTGAGACGCTTAGTATAAACATTTGGCCAAACATTTTGAAGCCCACCAACCATCGTCAAGGTGGTCTCAATACTGGTGAGTCCTTAACCTAATGTGAACATACCTCTATTAGGCTGATATCTGAATTTCTGGGTGAATATGCACCTCTGTCAGCAATGCCTGCATTTATGGGTAAAGTAGGGACCTGGTGTAATTAAAATCACCACCTGGTGGGGGCGGTGTGGTCGAAGCTACAAAATAGAAAATTATGGCACTTCAAATATGTGAACTAGGTGCTAGCCAAGAAGTACCCATGTAAACTACAAAAAGCTGCACTCTATCATACTAAACATTGACAATATGGATACATGAAATTGAATAGCAATATGGCTTTGGAATTAAGAAAAATTGAGCGCTTAGTATAATTTGCAACATTTTAAGCCACCACATGTCAGGGGGTCTCATATGGTGGTCCAACTATGTGAACATACCTCTATAGGCCGTATTGAATTTTGGTGTTGCACCTCTGTCAGCAATGCCTGCATTTATGGGTTAAAGTAGGGACCTGGTGTAATTAAAATCACCACCTGGTGGGGGCGGAGTGCTCGGTCAGCAAGCTAACATTCAAAAGACAAAAAACCTGACTGGCACTTCCAGACTAATGTGAACTAGGTGCAAGCCAAGGGAAGCTACCCCCATGTAAAACATACAAAAAAAGGCTGCACTCTATCATACTAAAGCATGACAATATGGAATACATGAAATTTAGAATAGCAATATGGCTTTGGAATCTAAGGAAAAATTTGAGACGCTTAGTATAAACATTTGGCCAAACATTTTGAAGCCCACCAACCATCGTCAAGGTGGTCTCAATACTGGTGAGTCCCTAACCTAATGTGAACATACCTCTATTAGGCTGATATCTGAATTTCTGGGTGAATATGCACCTCTGTCAGCAATGCCTGCATTTATGGGTAAAGTAGGGACCTGGTGTAATTAAAATCACCACCTGGTGGGGGCGGTTGGTGGGCTTCAAAATGTTTGGCCAAATGTTTATACTAAGCGTCTCAAATTTTTCCTTAGATTCCAAAGCCATATTGCTATTCTAAATTTCATGTATTCCATATTGTCATGCTTTAGTATGATAGAGTGCAGCCTTTTTTTGTATGTTTTACATGGGGTAGCTTCCTTGGCTTGCACCTAGTTCACATTAGTCTGGAAGTGCCAGTCAGGTTTTTTTGTCTGTTTACTAGAGCTCACCGACACAAAAAGAGGACTTAAAATCCTCCAAATTTTTTTTCAAAAAACACCTTTTTCTGTAGTGTGTTACTAGCGGTAATGCTGAGACTGTGGTCCCAGGTCTCTTCAGGTCATTAACCAGGTCCTCCGTGTAGTTCTGGACTGATTCCTGACCTTTCTCTGAATCATCCTTACCCCACGAGGCGAGATCTTGCATGGAGCCCCAGACTGAGGAAGATTGACAGTCATCTTATGTTTCTTTCATTTCCTAATAATTGTGCTAACATTTGTTGCCTACTCACCAAGCTGCTTGCCTGTTGTCCTGTAGCCCATCCCAGCCTTGTGCAGGTCTACAACTTTGGTGTCCTTATACAGCTCTTTGATCTTGGCCATGGTGGAGAGGTTGGAGTGTGATTGAGTGTGTTGACAGGTGTCTTTTATACAGGTAATGAGTGCAGAGTAGGAGAGCTTCTTAAAGAAAAATTAACATGTCTGTGAGAAGCAGAATTCTTGCTGGTTGGTAGGTGATCAAATACTCATTTCATGCAATAAAATGCAAACTATGGAAAAATCATACAATGTGATTTTCTGGTTTTTATTTTTCGATTCTGTTTCTCACAGTTGAAGTGTACCCGCGATAAAATTACAGATCTCTCCATTCTTTGTAGGTTGGAAAACTTGCAAAATCAGCAGTGTATCAAATACTTATTATCCCCACTGTATATATTTATATACTTCTCCCTGTTGCTGAAAATCATTATCTGCTTTTTCTTTGAAGGGATAAAGTTCATGGTGCTTTCGGACCCAAGACAGGCTGGCATAGACTCATTGCTCCGCAAGATTTATGAACTGTATTCTGACTTCGCTCTCAAAAACCCATTTTACTCCTTGGAGATGCCAATTAGGTAAGGTAAACAATGAAAAATGTCATATATGGGTGTCCATGTGCACCAGAACAGGAGCCGCTTTTACTGGACAGTGTCTCTCAGAGAGCAGCAGTGAACCACTGTCAGCAAAACGTAATAGATCATATTAAGAGACATCAACTCCCTTGTAACCCTTTTGCACACCCTTCTATTATTATTATTATTATACATTTTTATAGCGCCATTTATTCCATCGCGCTTTACATGTGAAAAGGGGCAAATATAGACAAGTACAATAAACGTGAGCAATACAAGGCACACACAAGTACAGAAGGAGAGAGGACCCTGCCCGCAAGGGCTCACAGTCTACAGGGATGGGTGAGGATACACTAGGAGAGGGTAGAGCTGGTCGTGCGGTGGTTCAGTAGACTGAGGATCACTGCAGGTTGTAGGCTTGTCGGAAGAGTTGGGTCTTCAGGTTCTTTTATGAAGGTTTCCATGGTAGGCGCGAGTCTGATGTGTTGGGGTAGAGAGTTCGAGTATGGGGGAGGCACGGGAGAAGCTTTGTATGCGGTTGGGGAAAAAGAGATAAGAGGGGAGTAGAGGAGGAGATCTTGAGAGGATCGAAGGTTGCGTGTGGTTCTGCTGGACTTATTATCTGAGTATATGGTTTTATATTATATTACGGTCCTGCACCTACTCTCTCTTCTTTTCGGTTGCTGCGTGTGGGTATGTACCTGGAGACCATGTCACAGATGTATGGAGGAGACAGGTTGTGGATGGCTTTGTATGTCATAGTTCTATACAGGTACATCCCAGTCGGGGTGCGAGTATATGGAGTATGCTCAGGAGCTGTGCCCACTCTATACTGGGCGGATACAAGCTGTAATACACAGCCGTCATCTGTCTCTAACAACAGCGATAAGCGCCAGCCAAGATTGCTGCTGTTTTAATTATTTAAATTAAATTTTCAGTCTGTGATAGTGGCATTTAAATGGCGCAATTGTCGGTGCTTGTGCTCATCAGTACGCCCTAAACAATCGCGGGATTTGGATGTCTGCTTGTGGCGTTTGGAGGCCTGCTTGGTGTCCCCTGTCGCTGCCATCTTGGCCCTCCTCTGAAGCTCAGCTATGCTTTGAGCTTTAAAAGAGACTCCGATTTATACTATATGCTGCAAATTATAGTAATGCAGTCTATAGTACAAGCTATTCAACGATTGCTGCATATGGTATAACCTATCCAACGATTGCTGCATATGGTATAAGCTATCCAACGATTGCTGCATATGGTATAAGCTATTCAACGATTACTGCATATGGTATAAGCTATCCAACGATTGCTGCATATGGTATAAGCTATTCAACGATTGCTACATATGGTATAACCCAGGGTTCGACAAACCCGGGCGCCAGGTCGCCAGTGGCGCCTAGAAAATCATGCCTGGCGCCCGGGTTTGTCGGGGCCCTGAGCAGGCGGGGGGGCCCACTCGCCGTCGGGCACGCCGGCGCCCGTTAGCGGAGGAGAGCGGTGTCAGCGCCGCCACTGCCCCCCGCGCTTGCTTAGGGCCCCGGCAGCAGCTGGCACAATACTCACCGCTCCCCGTGCCTCCGCTGCCGCAGCTCCGGGCTCCAGGGGGCGCCTGCGCTTCCTCTCACAGCAGCGCCGCTGATGAATGACGTCATCATTCAGCGGCCGGCTGTGGCAGAGAGCGCGCGGATGCCGGACAGGTGAGATGTGAGTCTGTGTGTGTGTCTGTATCAGTGTGTGTGTATGTAGTGCGGTGCTTTGTGTGTGTATGTGAGAGAGTGCTTGTGTGCTGCGGTGCTGTTTGTGTGATGGTGGTGGGGGGAGGGCAGTGATGATGATGATGGGGAGGCGATGATGATAATGGGCAGGCATTGATGATAATGGGGAGGCATTGATGATGATGGGGAGGCATTGATGATGATGGGGAGACATTGATGATGATGGGGAGGCATTGATGATGATGGGGAGGCATTGATGATGATGGGAGGCATTGATGATAATGGGGAGGCATTGATGATAATGGGGAGGCATTGATGATGATGGGGAGGCATTGATGATGATGGGGATTCATTGATGATGATGGGGATTCATTGATGATGATGGGGATTCATTGATGATGATGGGGAGGCATTGATGATGATGGGGAGGCATTGATGATGATGGGGAGGCATTGATGATGATGGGGAGGCATTGATGATGATGGGGAGGCATTGATGATGATGGGGAGGCGATGATGATGATGGGGAGGCGATGATGATGATGGGGAGGCATTGATGATAATGGGGAGGCATTGATGATGATGGGGAGGCATTGATGATGATGGGGAGGCATTGATGATGATGGGGAGGCATTGATGATGATGGGGAGGCATTGATGATGATGGGGAGACATTGATGATGATGGGGAGGCATTGATGATGATGGGGAGGCATTGATGATAATGGGGAAGCATTGATGATGATGGGGAGGCGATGATGATGATGGGGAGGCGATGATGATGATGGGGAGGCGATGATGATGATGGGGAGGCGATGATGATGATGGGGAGGCGATGATGATGATGGGAGGCGATGATGATGGTGGGAGGCGATGATGGTGGGGAGGCATTGATGATGATGGGAGGCAATGATGATGGGAGGCAATGATGATGAAATGAAAAAAAATTCTGGCTCCTAAATTTTTTGGCTGGCTCCTAGATTCTGAACAACTTTGTCGACCCCTGTTATACCGTATGCAGCAATCGTTGGCTAGCTTATACCGTATGCAGCAATCGTTGGCTAGCTTTCACTGTATGCAGCAATTGTTGGCTAGCTTACACCATATACAGCAATCGTTGGCTAGCTTACACCATATGCAGTAATCGTTGCATAGCTTACACCATATACAGAAATCGTTGGCTAGCTTTATACTACCATATGCAGCAATCGTTGGATAGCTTATACTACCATATGCAGCAATAGTTGGATAGCTTATACCATATGCAGCAATTGTTGGATAGGTTATACCAGGGGTCGACAAAGTTGTTCAGAATCTAGGAGCCAGCCAAAAAATTTAGGAGGCAGAATTTTTTTTTAACAAACTTGGTTTTTAATTTAACAAAAAAACATTACAAACGTTATAAACATTTAACTTCTAAAGATAATAAATATTATATTTTGATATATTAGATTTTAGGCAACATTCTAGTGTTTTTCACTTTGCTTTTTGTGGCCATGAACGTGCCTTGTGATTTTAGAGCTGAAGCTGGGAATTGTAGTTTTTTTTTAACCTAACAGATAGAAAAATGATGTGCAGAATAAGCTACATTTCCCTAAGGTGCTTTGGGGAAGCCTCCCATAACAAACATGCCGCTAGTGGCTAGCGGCAGTAAACAGAATTATGGTGGCAGCCAATCAGCGCGGCGCAGCGGAGGCAATCCAGATGGCCAGGGCCGGCTCCAGGTTTTTATGGGCCCCGGGCGAAAGAGTCTCAGTGGGCCCCCTTAACACAGACCACGATTCATGATGCACAGATACTGCAGAGAAATATGGGTATAGCACAACGCCAAACACTTCTCTTCTTCCATTACATGACTGATACCTATTGTAAATTGTACAATAGCTCAAAAACCGCTAAATCCTCACAGCGCACAGTACAGTCCTCCATACAATATTATGGGCACCACATAGTCTCCCCCTCATCACCCATATAATACCCCATGCAGGATGTCACCCCGCCATCCCCCATATAATGCTCCATACAGAATACTGGACCCAATATAATGCTCCATACAGAATACTGGACCACATATAATGCTCCATACAAAATATGGAGCTCTCCTCTACACTGTGCTGCGTTCTGCACTGTTACGGCTCAGGAAAGGGCTCTGTGGAAAGACTCCCCATTATCATCATCATTGCCTGCCCATTATCATCATCATTGCCTCCCCTCATCATCATTGCCTTCCTATCATCATCATTGCCTCCCCATTAATATCATCATCATCATTGCCTTCCCATTATCATTGCCTCCCCATCATCATCATTATCATTGCCTCCCTGTCATCATCATTATCATTGCCTCCCCATTA
>JARQOD010000003.1:318828601-318880160 GCA_033576555.1 Oophaga sylvatica
TGATTGCTGCATATGTATAAGCTAGCTAACGATTGCTGCATATGGTAGTATAAGCTAGCCAACGATTGCTGCATATGGTAGTATAAGCTAGCCAACGATTGCTGCATATGGTGTAAGCTAGTTTACGATTGCTGCATAAGGTGTAAGCTAGCCAACGATTGCTGCATACGGTATAAGCTAGCCAATGATTGCTGCATACGGTATAAGCTAGCCAACGATTGCTGCATATGGTGTAAGCTGGCCAACAATTGCTGTATATGGTGTAATCTATCCAACGATTGCTGCATACGGTATAAGCTAGCCAACAATTGCTGTATATGGTGTAATCTAGCCAACGATTGCTGCATATGGTGTAAGCTAGCCAACGATTGCTGCATATGGTATAAGCTAGCCAACGATTGCTGCATATGGTATAAGCTAGCCAACGATTGCTGCATATGGTGTAAGCTAGCCAACGATTGCTGCATATGGTGTAAGCTAGCCAACGATTGCTGCATATGGTGTAAGCTAGCCAACGATTGCTATATATGGTGTAAGCTAGCCAACGATTGCTGCATATGGTATAAGCTAGCCAACGATTGCTGCATATGGTATAAGCTAGCCAACGATTGCTGCATATGGTGTAAGCTAGCCAACGATTGCTGCATATGGTGTAAGCTAGCCAACGATTGCTGCATATGGTGTAAGCTAGCCAACGATTGCTGTATATGGTGTAAGCTATTCAACGATTGCTGCATATGGTATAACCTATCCAACGATTGCTGCATATGGTATAAGCTAGCCAACGATTGCTGCATATGGTGTAAGCTAGCCAACGATTGCTGCATATGGTGTAAGCTAGCCAACGATTACTGCATATGGTGTAAGCTAGCCAACGATTGCTGTATATGGTGTAAGCTAGGCAACAATTGCAGCTGACAGTCTTCTAAGGGGACTAAAAAATAGAAATTAAAAAAAAAAGTATGAAAATTTAAACCATTCCCTTTTTCACAGTTTTAAAATAAAAGAAATAAACAATTGGTATTGCGGATTCAATGAAAGTCCAGTCTATCAATATATAACATAAATTTAAAACATACGGTAAATGTAAAAACAAAACCGTCTCAGTCACTACAGTAACCCCCCACCCTCCAAAAAAAGAGCAATGAAACATGATCAATATGTTGTATTTACCAAAATATGGCAGAAACTAAACTGTCAGCTCAGCACACAAAAAACACACAGGGCTGTGGTGTGTCCATTTTGGTAGAGTCGGTGTTAAATGGACCGATTCTGACTCCTAAAATATATAATTGGGTACAGTAGTACAATGCAGAATGTGCTGTAAATGTTTCCCAATAATTTGGGAAAGTGATGAAATGTGCTATAAATGTCTGTTCTGTTCCTGATCTAAGGATCTGGGCTTTTAGCGGAAATGAATCTGTGCTGCACTTTATGTACATGTTTAGTAGGGGGCAGTGCTGTGGAGTCGGAGATTGGGAAATTGGAGTCGGAGGTTTGGCTTACCGATTCCACAGCCCTTCTCACACAGCAACATCGACTGAAGAATTAAAATGTTATGTGTCTCAGAAAATGGTGGCTCAAATAATTTTATTTATTTTTAGAAAGTTCAGATTTATTTTTCACTACAAAGATACATAAAAAGCGATACACTTTGGAATCGCTGTAAACATTCTGACCGGAGAAGCATTTACCAGGTTATTTTTACTTCTCAATCTAATGCCTTAAGAATTAAACCTGAAAAAATATATATATATATATATTTTTCCAGTTTCATTGCAATTTTTTTCTGTACAAAATACAGTAAATTGAATAGTCTCATCCAAAATTCAGTTGGTCCCGCAAAAAAAGCCCGATACTGCTGTGTCAAAGGAAAAATAAAAAAATAATAGCTCTTGGAAGAAGGGGAGGAAAAAACATAAGTGCAAAATTGGAACATTAACTAGTCCTGAAGGGGATAAGAGCCTGACAGCTGAAACATGATGCGCCAACTACAGGCAGCAGGTATCAGACACTGGTCTGTCCTTCAGGCAAGTATGTTTTACCCTGAGATGATGGCTGGGGACCATGTCGTTCAGGGACTAGCCCAAGAGGCTGGTCCCTGGCAGGTTCTCACCGCCCTTCTCTTGATTGACAGGTCTCTCCCTATACACACTTGAATGTAGAAATCTGTCACTGAAGTGGAGCATAGAGGAGTTGACCAGTTATTCGACCATCATGGTCCCTGAATGGCTTTTAAATGTATGATTTCTTCGGAGCTCTACAGCATTTCATACCAGAACATACCTGCCTGAAATGCAGCAAGACACTTGATTCATGCTGCTCATTATCCAGACCACATGAATCGGCTTCAGGTTCCCAATAAAATGGGTATTATCAAGTTATGAAGTTATTCCATATCTGTGGGATATTTTGGGATAGGAGAAAACTTCCAGATCCCTGGGGATCTGATTGCTGGGGCCTGCACCAATCCCGAGAACCGGAGTTCTGAAGAGCCCGTTGTGAAAGAAATGGTGGTCGATCTTGTGCAGTGCCACTACATTTGTTCTAAGTTTGACCACTAGAGATGTCTGAGCACTGCATTCAGCCGATCGAGCACCGCTCCTTTCGCATGGGGCTCCTCAGAGTCGTGTCTCTCGGGATGGGTGTGTCTCAGTGGTCGAACCCCTAGCAATCAGGAAGTTATCCACTATCCCACAGATCCCTGACTTGAATATCCTTTTAAGCATTTTCCATTGATAAAGCGGTTGGGAAAACTGAAAAATATGTCTCTGCATGTTGTACCATTTCTAACAAACATGTATATTTGAGAAAACGTCCTGATACATGACAACTACTTCAGTCTTTTCTAAATCTATTTCTCTTAGGTGTGAACTCTTTGACCAGAACTTGAAGTCTGCCCTGGAAGTAGCAGAAAAAGCTGGAACGTACGGACCCAGTTCTTAGCATCCAAAATCAATCTGACCGTACAGTAAGCAGGGGCAAGGATCGCTGTTTGTAGGAACCTTACTGGCAGCTTGTCTGCGATGCCCCTTCAGGAGTTGTACCTTGTACTATCTATGCTTGTATATACTGTAAAATTGGTAACTTATGACTACTGGTTCAATAAGTAAATGTGATGAGTTGACCTTCTGTATGTAAGCCGATCTGCCAGTAAAGAACTCTGCGCATTTTGGATGTCTGAAAATGGAACAATCTGCAGGTGTAATTACACAATGTACGATATGCCACGTGTGTGATCAGCGTTGATGCCAATCGCAATAACATTGAACTTGGATTTCTGACCATCTAAGTTGCCATTTAATGTACTGTTTTGCAGATGCCATCTTTCAGGCCATCTAAAAGATACTTAAAGGGAACCTGTCAGTAGGCTCAACCCTCCTAAGCTGTCTATATGGGCATGTAGGTCATAGGAAGTTGAATAAAATGATTCAGTGGTATCTGCAATGCAATGTCTTAATCCAGAGAAATCCACGTGTTTCCTGTATATAAATGAGCTGTTAAGATCTTTGTCCTGCCCATAGATCTTATTTTAAATTGAAGGAAGCGTTACCAGTGTTAGACATTTAATGACTGACAGTCTTCTCTCCTCATCTCCCGGCAGAGCGTGTGTGGTTACAATTAACACAGTACAGCAGAACTTTACTTTGTCTCATTACAAACACATTTGCTGCAGCAGTTATCCTCTCATAGTACTGTCAGCTTGGCTGTGGGGCTGTATCTGATTATAATTCACACAGTACAGCAGAGATGAACCTTGTCTCATTACAAACACATCTGCATCTCTCCTCTCACAGTCCTCATAGATCTGCTGTACTGGCTTCCTCCAGCACTGGCTGCCTGTGAGATGGAAACTGAAGCACTTTGACAGGACAACTGCAGATGTGTTTGTATTGAGACAAAGTTCATCTCTGCTGTACTGCCCTACTTCTGAGCTCAATGCAGAGCTGTGTGTGATTATGAGAACTATGTCTCACTCTTGTAATGCGCCTTTTCATTTACAATAACCTCTGGGGGCAGAGTTTCATGCAGATCAATGTCCGGCCATAGTCCTGAACAGTTCATTTACATATAAGAAAAACATAGAATTTCTGGAATAAGACATCATATCACAGATATCAAGGTATCATTGCATTCAGCTTCCTATGACCTACATGCTCATATTGACAGCATAGGTGGGTTGATTCTACAGATTCCCTATAACATTCCTAGCAATCCATATTGTGTACATAATATTTCAACTCTTCGTTGAACTTAAATACATAATAAGTAAAAATATTCAGAGTACTCAGGTCTGGTGGCCACGTCAGTAGTCTGTGGCTCCCAGACCAGATACTTGATTAGTAGGACATCACGTGTAGGTCATACCGCAATGATGATGTGTTGGATTTGCCAATCAGAAGAGATGCTGGAAATGCGGGCAGGTGGGGGAAGTTTGGTGGCTATGGACTACTGACATGGCTGGTGGACCCAGAGTACTTTTTGGTCAACTGTAATATTAATGTTACTATTATGTAATAAAATATGATATTAATTAGTTTTATTCCTTTGACTTTATAATGTTTTCACTCACTGAGAAATGCACAATACTTACCACAGGCTTCACTGAAGCTTATTTTGTGAAGCATCAACTGTAACATGGAGAGGAGCCTTTCAGTGCCCACCCTATTTTACAATTCATAGATTTGCAATACTATGACCACTAATGTGGATGTAATGGCACAGAATCCAGGTCGGGATCGAAAACTAAATGCAATTACAGCACTAATTCTAAAGTCAAAGGCGGGTGATGTCTTGGTTACGTCTACAGCAGACTTCAGTAATAGTTTTGATGACTTTAGAAACTGGATAAGGAGAACTGCTTGGAAAATAGCTTGGAAATTTTTTTTGTGTCTCCATGATTTTTTTTTCACCATTTAGATAAAAAATATCCTATACAATCCCTAAAATTATATTGACCTGGAAAATCATGTTGACAAGTCCAGAACAAAATCCAAAATAGTTTTGAGTGTTTGTTTTTTCTGAAATTTCACCAAGTTTTTTTTTTTTTTTTTTCACTTTTTAATACTTTGAATGGTGTGTTTCAAGCCTGCAACTCATTATGGCTTTTGGGGAGAATAGGGAGGAAAAAACAAAACCACAAAAATGAAAAGGGGTTAAAAACGTTACACGGTTTCATTTACTTTTCAACTCCCTGTTGAGCAGTTTACAACCTACTCATTGTTTCAGACTGTTTTCTTGTCAACTGGTCCCTTTCAGTAATATATGCGACTCCTCTGTGTCCAGGATGCTGCTGTCTACACTAGATCTCATGTATCAGCACATCTTCATTCCTGGACTGTTATCCTTCATGGGTTTTTACCTTATACACGGCCTGTTTTCTATATATTCCCTGAAAACCTATAAAAGTATTCACATTGTAATGTGCTGTGTACAACACCACCCTCCTCCATGCTTTTTTCAGCTGCAGATGGAAGGAAGAGAGCCACAGTATTCATTACTGATGGGTAGGCGGAGCCCCAGATCAGGATGTCACCTCAGATCAAAAGAGTGCTGACTGGCTGGCCCCTCCAGCTCGGGCTCCTCCTACTCAGCTCCAGTCTAAGATTTGAGGTCCAGAGGATGGTCGCTGCTAATGCAGCTCCTCAGAAGATTTTATTATTTTTATCGGACAAGAGACTTGGACATGAGTCTGAAAGGTCTCAGGGGTCTCAGCGCTGCTGGACCCCACCTCTCCCCTGGCGGATCTGTATTTTACATAAATAGTCCCTGCAGAATCCTTGCCGGCCCTGGGGGATGAGGAGAGCTTCCCTGGCGGGACGCAAACCACACGTGCGGTCACTGCGTTCCTCGCCCTGGGGGGAAGCATGGGCATAGCGCCAGAAACCCCTGAGGGTCCCTGTGGCGCCTTGGCTGGTGAGTACTCCACACAAAATTTTATTATTAATGTGTGAGTGCTTTAGCGTCTGATGGCAGCGCTATTACATGTATATCAGTATGCTTCAGCGCTGCGGTGACAGCGCTATTACATGTTTATCAGTGTATCTCACCAGTCTCTCCCTTGGCGGATCTGTAACTACATAATCGGCCCTGCAGAATCTTGCCGGCCCTGGGGGATGAGGAGAGTTTCCCTGGCGGGGGCGCAAACCACACACTGGGGTCACTGCGCTTCCCGCCCTGGGGGGAAGCATGGGCATAGCGCCAGAAACCCCTGGGGGTCCCTGTGGCGTTTCGGCTGGTGAGTACTCCACATTTTGGTAAAATGTGTGTGAGTGTTTTAGCGACTGCTGCGGCAGCCGCTGTACATATATATGCCGGTGACTAGTTTTTTCTATGTCCGCAGGAGGATGCCTGCAGGACGAGGGAGAGGGGAGTACGCGCTCTTTTTATTTTTTTTTGAATTTCGCGCCGCTTCTGAGCGCGCGCTTTACTGCAGCCTCCATTTTCGGCTCCTCTACATGGAGCACATGGAGGCAGAGCGCGGCGGCCATTGCTGATAAAGCGCTGCAAGCTGAAAGCTCCCCGGATCGTTCTCCTCCCCTCCCGGCAAAAATACGTGTCCAGCTTGGTGAGTCGCTTCTAGCCCGCCGGGCAGAAGCTTAACCCCTTCACCTCCACAGCACGGGCGCCGTCTGGGGCACTTCTGAGTGACAGATTGCGCTGTCCTGCGGCTGTTCTCGCATAAGGGGCTCGCACACTCTTTTAATATTAATAAAGAGGCTGTGGGGAGTCTGCGACATTAATGCTGCCACTATACGTTTCCGCTGACGATCCTGATGGCGTCGCA
The DNA here is from genome assembly GCA_033576555.1 of Oophaga sylvatica. Classification (NCBI taxonomy): domain Eukaryota; kingdom Metazoa; phylum Chordata; class Amphibia; order Anura; family Dendrobatidae; genus Oophaga; species Oophaga sylvatica. The sequence goes on from JARQOD010000003.1 coordinate 318,835,389, forward strand.
TAATATTGCGATCGTTTGTGTGTCATTTTTAGTGTCGCTGGTGGCTGCCAATCTGGGCAATCGCATAGGCGATTAGCGATCTCCTTGACAACTTTGGCGGTCATTGCGTTATAAAAAACAGCGCAATTTTTTAGCGATCTTGTGGAACGTTTTCTGTTTAGTGTGGCATGGCTGTCCTGCAGCTGCGACCTTATAAGAGGCGCCTGAGATTCGCACACCCTTTTTCACTATCAAGGTTGTGGAGAGTCAGCTACTTTAACCCCTTCTTAGGCGGTTAACTCTTAATGGGAGACAGCTGGGGTAGCTCTCGCTTTAGAGCTTTAACCCTTCAGCGTTTGTTTTTTATTTAAGTACTGCTCTGGTTACTGACAGGTTTATCCTGCCATATACTATGCAAGGGCATGTCAGAGACCCTCTCCCAGATCCGCTACGGATCAGCATCGCGTATCTGACACGCAGATCTCGACTCATACACGGTCAGAGGTTCCAATGGTGTCAAAATGGAGGCCTTCACTGGTTTCTATTGATGACCTTTTAGGTTATGGAGTGTCAACTAGATCCTCTCAAGGAAGCGACACAAATCGGTGCTTTCCTTCTCGCTTAGCGAAGAAGTCCGATTCGGTCAAGGAGGATCGGCAGGGACACCCTGCCTCTCTCTCAGGGGCCGTACTAAAATTTCTGTGGAAGCCATGTGGACGTTACAGTTACCGGAGGAGGTAACTAGTCGTCCTGGTAAGTCGGCCCGGATGTTGCAAGGGTCGCATGGGTCGCGACGACCTTACAAACTATCCGTTTTTCTACGGAGTTATTTGTTAATTGGACCCCTTCTCCTGAAGTGAATGTCCCTTTATTCCAGCTTAGCAAATCTTCCTGGTAAAAGGGAAGACGAATCTGCAGGACACGCTGGACAGAAGAACGGAGATGGCAACAATTTCCATCTGTGTAGCCGTGGATCATAGATTCGGTATTAAGGATCTAGGTGTGCTTGTTAAGTTCCCCTGAGCTGGTTGGACCGTCTAAGGACGGCGTGGCAAGATGGATCCCCTCTATCGAGGTAGATGGGCTTTTCTAGTTGAAGGATAATGCGTCACTGCTATCCAGGGAGCAATCCTCGGCAGTTACAGTCAGAAGAGCACTGTGACTTGGATGGAACGCAGTTTTCCAACAGGGTTTGCTATCTTTAGCTTAGAAAGTGGTCAGCTATTTGACTGACCTCACGGAGCTGATGCCAAGGCAAAGGCAAAAGAAGCAGCTTTACCGCAGCGCAGAGCTGTGACTTCTGCGTCTGGCAGGACTTGTGCCGATAGTTATCGGCAGTCCTTTTCGGTTCAAGGGATGATCTGACCAACCCTCTGGGGGTTTGTGTCGTCTCTCTCTTTTTAAAAAAAAAAAAAAAAAAAAGGGGGGAATTCTCAGAAATTCCGCATACCCTGGAAACAGAACTTCTGTTAAGGCAGAAGCTGGCAAAAAAAAAAAAAAAAAAAAAATTCGCTAAGGCAGACTGACTTCTGACATTCCGTCAGAGCCGAGCATGAAGTCGCTTCGCTCAGTTATGGCAGCCCTGTCGCAGAACGATCAATCGACATTCGCGACGCTTTTTGGCATGTTCCCATCGGAAGACCTCACCCAGGTTGTGGCTCGACCATTCGGTTTGGCTTTAACGCCCAGAATTTTACAACGATTCTGACGCCAGAATCTCATGGCAATCCTTCAAAGACGGGGATTTACGATTCGTCCCTATTTGGACGGCCTTTTCGGTTGTGGCTTCAAAGGAGAAGTCGTCTCTGGAATCGTCGCAGGCAATCCTGTTTTTGAGGATGCATTTCGACATGGTACGGGAGGGGTTGTCCCTACCTCCAGACAAGCAGGCATGTCTGCTCCAGCATGTACAGACTATGAAGTCTGCGACAGCAGTGTCCCTTCGGAAGGTATGCGCCTTCTGGGTCTGACGGTGGCGTCCATGAGGTTTTTTCCGTTTGTCCAATTTCATTCCAGAGCTCTCCATAGGCTCATTCTGAGTCGTTGGGATCAATCGCAAGGTTCGCTGGATTGCAGCGTCATCATCTCTCACAGGGTGCGAGAATCCCTAGGATGGTGTTTATGTCCAGGAGCGTTATCCCTGGGAAAGCTTTTTCCTCCCTCCGAAGTGGTCGGTCATAACCACCGATGCCAGCCTGACGGGCTGGGGGGGTGTTTGGAACAATCTCTGGATTCAGGGAGTATGGTCATCGGAAGAGTCTGTTCTTCCGATCAATATCCTGGAATTGAGGGCGATTTTCCTTTGCCTCCAACATTGGACGGTCCCTTTGAGCGGTCTGCCAGTCCGAGTGCAGACAGACAACGCGACGGCTGTCGCGTATATCAATCACCAAGGTGGGACAAGGAGTTCCAGACTCATGGTAGAGGTGTCCCGAATTCTGATTTGGGCAGAGGCCAGTGTGCCAGCCATTTCGGCGATTCACATTCCAGGGGTTCAGAATATTACAGCGGACTTTCTCAGTCGCAGAAGGATGGATCCCGGGGAATGGAGCCTCCACCCGGAAGTTTTTGCACTACTGTGCTCTCGCTGGGGAACCCCCCAAGTGGATTTGATGGCATACAGGTCCAATGCCAAGTTACCGACGTTCATGTCCAGGTACAAGGACCCGAAGGCTGTGGCGGTGGATGCTCTAGTGGCTCAGTGGGATCAGTTCGAGCTGATCTATGTATTCCCGCCGATATCCTTACTTCCTCTAGTACTGCGTCGGATCAGACTAGAGAGAATTCCAGCTATTTTGATAGCTCCAGACTGGTCAAGAAGGGTGTGGTTCTCGACAATAATGTCGCTGTTGGCGGCACCTCCTTTTTCACTCCCTCTTCAACCGGACTTGTTGACTCAGGGGCCCGTTTGTCATCCGGACTTGATGTCCCTGCGTTTGACGGCGTGGCTCTTGAGACCGAAATCTTGACCCGTAGAGGTTTCTCAGCCGAGGTCATTGCTACCCTTCGTGCTGCAAGAAGTCCGGCTACTACTAGGATTTACCACAAAATTTGGGAAACCTTCTTTTCGTGGTGTTTGGGGTCCTCTCGGAACCCGAGAAAATTTTCCATTCCCAACCTGTTGGCTTTTCTGCAGCATGGGCTAGACAAGGGTTTGGCAGTCAGCACCCTGAAAGGTCAGATTTCTGCTCTGTCCTTATTGTTCCGGAGAACCATTGCTTCAAATAGAGACGTGCTCTCCTTTTTCCGAGGTATATCTCGTAAGTTCCCGCCGCGGAAGGCACCCGTGTCTCCTTGGCGGCTCAACCTTGTTTTGGAGGCTCTTCAGCATAAACCTTTTGAGCCTATGGTTTCTGCTAGCCTTTCTTTACTTTCTTGGAAGGTGGCTTTCCTTGTTGCAGTCACTTCCTTGAGGAGAGTTTCTGAGTTGGCAGCTCTTTCTTGTTCGCCTCCTTTTCTGGAGTTTTTTCCGGATCGTGTAGTGCTTCGCACTCGGGGTGATTTTTTGCCTAAAGTGGTGTCACAATTTCATGTCAACCAGGATATTGTGTTGCCTTCATTCTGCCCGGATCCGAAGAATGTGAAAGAGCGTGCTTTACACACATTGGATTTAGTGCGGGCCTTGAAGTTTTATCTATCTATTACTCAAGGTTTTCGTAAGACGGACTCCCTATTTGTGGTTCCAGTCGGTCGTCGGCGTGGTCAACGAGCTTCCAAGGATTCTATAGCTCGTTGGATTCGGTCAGCTATATTGGAAGCTTACCGTCTTCAGGGTGAATCTTGCCCGATTAAGATTCAAGCCCATTCCACGAGGGCTGTGGCTTCATCGTGGGCTTTTCACCAAGGTGCTTCAGCAGTGCAGCTCTGCCGGGCGGCGACTTGGCGCTCTGTCTACACGTTTACGAAGTTTTATAAAGTGGACGTCAGTGCTTCCGCTGATGCAGCCCTCGGACGTAGGGTCCTGCAGGCAGCTGTAGTCTAAAGTTCTGGATGAACTTGTGTTTAGCGCTGGTTGCGCTTTGTTGTTAAGGTTGTTGGGTTTCTGCCTCTTGTTGGTTTTTTCCCACCCTTATTTTTGAACTGCTTTGGGACGTCCCATCAGTAATGAATACTGTGGCTCTCTTCCTTCCATCTGCAGCTGAAACACGGATTTTGGTAAGAACTTACCTGTAAAATCCTTTTCAGCGAAGGAAGGAAGAGAGACACAGCACCCTCCCAAGGCAGAAGTGTGTTGATGTTTTCAGATGCAGCGCGACCCTTATCTGATAGCGATTATCTGGGCTGAGGTCGGCGCGCTAAGGCTCTGTTCCAGCATCGCCAGCTCATCGCAGTAGTCAGGTTCCGTGAGTAGTACCTGGAACTCTGTGGTTTTTGGCTTTCTTTGCATGCATAACCTGTATCCTTGTGTTTTTTCTCTGAAGTTCCTTCAGAAGGGGTTATGTTGCTCCGCTGGTGATCTTGGCTCTTTTCCTAAAAGCTTTGGTACGACTGGAGCTGAGTAGGAGGAGCCCGAGCTGGAGGGGCCAGCCAGTCAGCACTCTTTTGATCTGAGGTGACATCCTGATCTGGGGCTCCGCCTACCCATCAGTAATGAATACTGTGTCTCTCTTCCTTCCTTCGCTGAAAAGGATTTTACAGGTAAGTTCTTACCAAAATCCGTGTTTTCGCCTTCTCCCATGACAGCACCACCTGCAAGAGGGAATCTGTTAATCAGGGACAGGAAACCTACTGAATAAAAAGGAGTTACATCTCGTCATCAGTTCTCGTTTTTTCCTTCCTTGAGGGAACCTTGAGTGAAGGACGGTGCTCAAGAAAAGAAAGAATGGACACACCCATGCCTGGCTAGCTACTCTCGAGATAACGCAGAAATTTATCAGTGGGTCTGGTAGTGCAACCGCTGGACCCAGGGATTGCAAGGTGTGCAGGAGGAGAGCTCTTTTTCAAATGTCTCCAGCTGACACGCTGTCCCAGGCCTGCGCATGCATGGGGCATGCTGGGTTGGCGTGCCCAGGTGGCAAGAGCGCTGCACACTCTGCTGCTGATTCTGTGCATGTGCTGAGCGCTCTGGTGACATTGAAGTCGGCACGCCCTGATGATGAGTGTGCTGGAAAGTGTGATACGGCTGTAAAAATGCCTGGTCTGCGCAGGGCAGGCCTGATTGGCCCCCTGAGTCTATTGTGATGGGGAAGTGTGACCCGAAAGTATATAGTAAATACTTCTGGGAGGGGTCCAGAAGAAATGCTCTAGGTGTGGCTGGTCCTTCATATAAACTGAGGTTTGACTCGCTAGTGAGCGGATTTGCTCCAGTTTTCTTTCCCTTGCTGAAGATGGATGAGCAGCAGCGTCATTGTCAAGGAGGATGCAGCAGTAAGACCCACCAGAAAACCAGGGCTTGTCGTGAGTCCACCACCTCCAGGGAAGAAAAATCACCTTTATGTGATATTCCTATTTCTGCCTATAACTGCTTCCTGGTAAATCTTCTTGTATAGACATATTTTAATCTTTGTAATTGTTTTTCAATAAAGTATCTATTTTTACATAAATTATATTTGATTCAATGACTGGTTGTTGTGGTGGTGGTAATTTCTAAGAAAAATCATGCAAACTGATCCAACCTCCGATTCCAGTATCCTAGACTTAACGGTGCATGGTGAGTGATCTATGTGAAAGTTCACCATGTTAAATGTCCCTTTTCTCTGTATGTTTACTAGCAAAGGTCTAAGAAGTGTAGTGCCAAGCTAAAAAATAAAAAAAGGAGTCCAGGGATAAGTTGCCAAACACATACCAGAAGCCGTGGTAGACTTAAAGACCAGGAAAAGTGGAGGGTACAGTGTCCATTTTAGGACATGATCATATATCAAAGTCAAACAGAAATACTCTGTCTGATGCCTGACTCTGAAACCAAGTATCAGAATCAGGTTTCAGAGTCAGGTCTCAGACAAGAGTATTTCTAATGTTTGACTGATATATGATCATGTCCTAAAATGGACACTGTACTGACGGAAGCACCAATGGAAGAACAAGGGAGGGGTGTTATGAATGTGCTAGAGATGGTTTCTGAGCAGAGGCTCCCTCTGGTGGTTACAGACAGTACTGAACCTTTCAGCGAGGAGTGGCAATCTGGGTTCACTGACTGGTCTGATATAAGGGAGGTTCCCTCCCATGATGGTTGCCGGTGATCAATTGTTCTTGTCTCAATTGTGGTTCCTGGTTCATTTGGAAGTTTGCTGGCGTCTTGCCTGCATCTCCTGCTTTCAGATAAAATATTTTTTGCTTTTTTTTTTGTGCTTGCTTTTTGCATTGTTTTCTTCACACTTGTGGAGGTCAGCCAGGTCCCCTCCTGGGGCCTGAGCTCCTCACGGTTTATCTGCAGCCAGTTATTTGCTCATTTGATTTTTCCTGTTTTTTCTGCGGCTGCAGCTTGGTTTTGTTCACACTGAGATCTGATTTAGCGGGTGGCGAGATTGTGTGATCTCAGTATTTTTTGTAATCAGAATTGTTGGATTTTTGTAGGGTTTTCTGGGTTGCAGAAAGTAATCTCTCCTTTCCTATCCTATTTAGTCAGCTTGTGGCCCCAGCGTTTGCTCAATCTGTTTTCTGCCTGTGTTTGTGTTTTCATCTTGTCTAACCGCCATTATATGTTTGGGGGCTTCCTATTTTCTTTGGGGATCTGCTCTGGGGCAGATAGTTTTCATCTTTCTGCGTTTAGGTGTAGTTATCTCTCAGGCTGTGACGATGCGTCTAGGATCAACGTAGGAACGCTCCACGGCTACCTCTAGTTGTGTCGTTAGTTTAGGAATCTGCAACCCATCAGTTACCAACTTCTCAGGTGTTCTGCTGCCCTGCTGTTGTTCCTGTCCTCCTCAGCTACCGAAACATAACAGAGGGATTTTATTCCCCTTTTCTTCTTGATAAAAAAAATAGATGGCACCTTCAGGACTATAGTGAATCTGAGGGTTAAACAAATTCCTGGTGTACAGGCCCTTCAAAATGGAGTCCATAAATTCGGCTATAAAGGTGCTGTTTCCAGGTTGTTACATGAGTGTGCAGACCTGAAGGACCCTTATTGCCATGTCCTAATACATACAGAAGATCAGAAGTTTTTGAGGGTAGCCTTACCTATAATAAAGGAAGTCCGGCATTTCCAGTTCAGAGCCTTACCCTTCAGTCTCTCCTTGGCACAAAGGGTATTTATGAAAATCATACTGGAAGTAACAAAACATCTCTGGGAACAAAACACTAACAATTCCATACTTGGACAATTTTTTAGTAGTGGGCAGTTAGATAGAACACTGCAATTGTCAGCTGATAAGAGTCAAGATCATCCTGGGAAAGCTGGGTTGGCTACTACACCTAAAGAAAAAATTCAAAACTGGAGCCACTGAAAGTTCAATCTTTCTTGGGTCTTATTTTGCACTAGGTAAAACAGACTTGTCTACTGCTGGAAGAAAAGATGGTCAAGGTAAGAGCCTTACTCTCCGCAGCAGTAAGCAAGCCTGCCATGAAGGGAAATGTTACTAATCGCAACAATGACCTCATGTATTCCAGCAGTCCAGTGGGCTCGGTTACATTTCAGACAATTGAAAAACTGGACAATATTCCAACAGATTCTAGATCTGTAGGGCCAGCTAAGCATAGCCCTGTTCACAAACAAAGCAGGAAGGTGATAACATTCTGCTCTCTAGACCCAAACAAGAAACCCCATGCAGTGGATCTTTTCCAGATTCCCTGGAACATCGACCTGGCCTATGCTTTTCCTCCATTGATGTTGATTCCACCAGTATTGAGGAACGTCAAGTTGGAGCAGGTGAAAATTATTCAAACAGCCCTGTTCTGGCTCAAGAGACCCTGGTTTTCTTGGATAAGAATGATTTCCATATCAGATCCATGGATCCTACCAGAAATCCTGGACCTCTTCAGTCAAGTTCCAGTTTTCCATCCTCACAAGACAGGCCTTCATTTGACTTCATGGAATTTGAGAGGGCATTATTCACTCAGAGAAGCTTTTTCCCAAATGTGGTATCTACTCTGTTTAAAAGCAGACAACAAGTAACAACTAAAATATATGGTAGAACCTGGGCAAGGTTCTTGTCTAGTTTGGGTAATGAAATGCCAATTAATGCCGTATTAGAATTCCTCAAGAAAGGTATGGAACTGGGCCTATCTACTAGTACTCTTAAAGTTCAGTTGTCTGGCCTAGGAACCTTGTACAATTATAATCTGGCAGCTGATAGATGGATTGTTAAATTTATCAAAGCTTGTGATAGATCCAGGCCAATCCCTAGCCCAAGAATATCTCCCTGCGATTTGAATTTGGTTCTAGAAGCGTTAACTAAGCCCCCTTTTGAACCGTCTGAAGGTTTGCCAGTCAAGATTCTCACCTTAAAAACTGTAATTTTAGTGGCATTAACTTCTAGCCTGTAGAGTCAGTGACATACAAGCCTTGTTGGTTAATCATCTGTTTACACAGATTTTTGAAGATAGGCTGGGTCTGGTTTTAAGACAATCTTATCCTCTGAAAGTGGCCACAAAATTCTATAAAAGCCAGGATATTGTTCCCCCCTCCTTTTTAGTGGTCCTAAGAATATTGAAGTGGAGAAACTTCACACACACTAGATGTTAGATGGGCCTGGTAAAGTACTCGGCTATGACAAAACAGTGGAGGAAGAGTAAGGCCTTGTATGTTTCCTTCCAGGGATCAAGGAAAGCCCTTAAGGTGACAAGGAATACCCTAGAGGGATTAGGACCTAAGGCCATTGGGTTAGCCTACTCTTCTAGTAATATGTCCATTCCAGAGAATTTGAAGGCTCATTCTACTCGGGCTGTCACGACCTCATGGGCAGAGAAGGAGGAAGTGTCTATCGACCAGATATGTAAGGCAGCAACATGGTCCTTTCCTTCCACCTTCTATAAACATAGGCTTGATCTGTCTTCCTTTGCTGATCTATCCTTTGGGAGAAAGGTGTTACAAGCGGTGATCCATCCCTAACGTGGATTTGTTCAATATACAGTGGTGGCCAAAAGTATTGGCACCCCTGCAATTCTGTCAGATATTACTCAGTTTCTTCCTGAAAATGATTGCAAACACAAATTCTTTGGTATTATTATCTTCATTTAATTTGTCTTCAATGAAAAAACACAAAAAGAATTGACCTAAAGCCAAATTGGATATAATTCCACATCAAACCTGAAAAAGGGGGTGGACAAAAGTATTGGCACTGTTGAAAAATCATGTGATGCTTCTCTAATTCGTGTAATCACCAGCACCTGTAACTTACCTGTGGCACCTAACAGGTGTTGGCAATAACTAAATGACACTTGCAGCCAGTTAACATGGATTAAAGTTGACTCAACCTGTGTCCTTGTGTGTACCACATTGATCATGGAGAAAAGAAAGAAGACCAAAGAACTGTCTGAGTACTTGAGAAACCAAATTGTGAGGAAGCATGAGCAATCTCAAGGCTACAAGTCCATCTCCAAAGACCTGAATGTTCCTGTGTCTTCCGTGCGCAGTGTCATCAAGAAGTTTAAAGCCCATGGCACTGTGGCTAACCTCCCTAGATGTGGAAGGAAAAGAAAAATTGATGAGAGATTTCAACGCAAGATTGTGCGGATGGTGGATAAAGAACCTCGACTAACATCCAAACAAGTTTAAGCTGCCCTGCAGTCCGAGGGTACAAAAGTGTCAACCCGTATTATCCGTCGGCGTCTGAATGAAAAGGGACTGTATGGTAGGATACCCAGGAAGACCCCACTTCTTACCCCGAGACTTAAAAAAGCCAGGCTGGAGTTTGCCAAAACTTACCTGAGAAAGCCTAAAACGTTTTGGAAGAATGTTCTCTGGTCAGGTGAGACAAAAGTTGAGCTTTTTGGGAAAAACCATCAACATAGAGTGTACAGGAAAAAAAAAGAGGCATTCAAAGAAAAGAACACGGTCCCTACAGTCAAACCTGGCGGAGGTTATCTGATGTTTTGGAGTTGCTTTGCTGCCTCTGGCACTGGACAGCTTGACCGTGTGCATGGCATTATGAAGTCTGAAGACTACCAATAAATTTTGCAGCATAATGTAGGGCCCAGTGTGAGAAAGCTGGGTCTCCCTCAGAGGTCATGGGTCTTCCAGCAGGACAATGACCCAAAACACACTTCCAAAAGCACTATAAAATGGTTTGAGAGAAAGCACTGGAGACTTCTAAGGTGGCCAGCAATGAGTCCAGACCTGAATCCCATAGAACACCTGTAGAGAGATCTCAAAATGGCAGTTTGGAGAAGGCACCCTTCAAATATCAGGGACCTGGAGCAGTTTGCCAAAGAAGAATGGTCTACAATTCCAGCAGAGCATTGTAAGAAACGCATTGATGGTTACCGGAAGTGGTTGCTCGCAGTTATTTTGGCTAAAGGTTGTGTAACCAAGTATAAGGCTGAGGGTGCCAATACTTTTGTCTGGCCCATTTTTGGAGTTTAGTGTGAAATGATCAAGGATTTGATTTTTGCTTCATTCTCTTTTGTGTTTTTTCCTTGCAAGCAAATTAAATGAAGATAAAAATAGCAAATAATTTGTGATTGCAATCATTTTCAGGAAGACACTGAGTATTATCTGACAGAATTGTAGGGGTGCCAATACTTTTGGCCACCACTGTAAATCTCTCAGGTTGTGCTGCCATGGGAGAAGGGGAAAAATCTAATTTATTTTCTAGAGCCCATGATGGCACCCTTACATTCCCACCTTTTATCACTGGTTGGCGTTCACTACTTAGTTTTGGTGTATAGTTAGAAGTTGTGGTGTTTGATTGGTGATGGTTGTACATATAACTGGCGTTCCTCTCATGCTCTGAAACCCAACTGATACAGTGACAGCTCGTCTCATCAGAACTTCCCATAGATGATGGGTGGGTTTGCATCGGGAGACTCTTGGCCAATAAATCACTTTCATCCTGTTCTACTTCAGAAATGCAACAGATGTGTGTTTTGGATGATTGTCATGTTGGAAAAGTTCACGTCTTCTAAGGGCACAGAGTGATGGTAGCATCTTTATAAATATTGAGAAGTCCAATATTAAATTAAATTCATGATAACCTTCAAGTAAATGAAAAAAGACAAAAGGAGAAAAAAATTGAGTTTTTGAAACTATAAAGGTATTTATTTATGTATCAAAATAGAGGTTAAAAGAACTATCAAATATGAAGATGACAGGTAGCAAGCGAAAACTTTTGCATCAATAGAATGGATACACACAGGGGGAAAGAATGTGATGGACATTACTGTCCTTTTCCCCATGTAGTACAATCCATAAACAGTGAAAAATAAATCATAAGTATGTCCACTTCTTACCCTTTGCACATATAGAAGGGGCTCAAGTTATCCCATAAAGAAGAGAGTCCCCAACACGCATTTCACTTAGTATCATAGCTTTTTCAAGGGGAAATTGTGAGGATTCCATGTAAGTCCTTATGAACCAATGACCCCTATTATGTGACCGGCGGTCAACCAATCAGATTGGCGGAGTCGAGGCATGCACAAATTGCCACATGCGCCAACGAAACACCCTCCGCCAAAAAGCATTCAAAGCTCATGTCCGGGAGTGAGGACGAGTAACCATGGCTCCCGTACACGCACAGAAGGCATCAAGATGCCGGGAAGTGGGTGGAAGCACAGGGCGGTGAAGCGCGCACGCCGATCACATCAGTAAGTTAATGACAGATAATGTGAACCATGAACTCTTAATTACTGTATATACAAGACCCTGGGCATAAAGTGCCTAAGTGCAATAAGGATCAAATAGAGCATATTACCAACATAATAGATGTCATATATCTGCCAACATTAAGAAATTGAGGTTTCTTAAGAAAGGGCTGAAAAGCATCTTTATTATGAACCTATTAAAAACATGTACAGAAACACACACGCATATATACAGTGGGGAAAAAAGTAGTCAGCCACCAATTGTGCAAGTTCTCCCACTTAAAAAGATCAGAGAGGCCTGTAATTGACATCATAGGTAGACCACAACTATGAGTCAAAATGAGAAAACGAATCCAGAAGATCACCTGGTCTGATTTGGCAAGATTTATTTTGCAAATTATGGTGGAAAGTAAGTATTTGGTCATTAACAAAAGTTCATCTCAATATTTTGTTATATATCCTTTGTTGGCAATGACAGAGGTCAAATGTTTTCTGTAAATCTTCACAAGGCACACACTGTTGGTGGTATGTTGGCTCATTCCTTCATGCAGATCTCCTCTAGAGCATTGATGTTTTGGGCCTGTCGCTGGGCAACACGGACTTTCAAATGCCTCCAAAGGTTTTCTATGGGGTTGAGATCTGGAGACTGGCTAGGCCACTCCAGGACCTTCATATGCTTCTTACGAAGCCACTCCTTCGTTGCATTGGTGGTGTGCTTGGGATCATTATCATGCTGAAAGACCCATCCACGTTTCATCTTCAATGCCCTTGCTGATGGACAGAGGTTTGCACTCAAAATCTCATATACGTGGCCCCATTCATTCTTTCATGTACAAGGATCAGTCGTCCTGGTCCCTTTGCAGAGAAACAGCCCAAAAGCATGATGTTGCGGCCTCATGCTTCACAGTAGGTATGGTGCTCTTTGGATGGAACTCAGCATTCTGTCTCCTCCAAACACGACGAGTTTTGTTTCTACCAGTTTTACTTTGGTTTCATCAGACCATATGATATTTTCCCAATACTCTTCTGGATAATCCAAATGCTCTCTAGCAAACTTCAGATGGGCCCGGGCATGTACTGGCTTAAGCAGGGGGACACGTCTGGCACTGCAGGATCTGAGTCCCTGGCGGCGTAGTGTGTTACTGATGGTAGCCTTTGTTACGGTGGTCCCAGCTCTATGCAGGTCATTCACTAGGTCCTCCTGTGTGGTTCTGGGATTTTTGCTCATCGTTCTTGTGATCATTTTGACCCCACAGGTGAGATCTTGAGTGGAGCCCCAGATCGAGGGAGATTATCAGTGGTCTTGTATGTCTTCCTTTTTTTATTATTGCTCCCACAGTTGATTTTATCACACCAAGCTGCTTTCTTATTGCAGATTCAGTCTTCCCAGCCTGGCGCAGGGCTAAAATTTTGTTTCTGGTGTCCTTCGATAGCTCTTTGGCCTTCTCCATAGTGGAGTTTGGAGTGTGACTGTTTGAACTTATCAGTATAAAAAACACCTGTCCACAACCTCAAACAGGTGCCATTACTACAGGTAATAAGTGGAGGACAGAGGACCTCTTAAAGTAGTTACATGTCTGTGAGAGACAGAAATCTTGCATGTATTTAAGTGACCAAATACTTATTTTCCACAATAATTTGCAAAATAAATCTTGCCAAATCAGACAATGTGATTTTCTGGATTTATTTTCGCATTTTGACTCTCATAGTTGTGGTCTACCTATTATGATGTCAATTACAGGCCTCTCTCATCTTTTTAAGTGGAAGAACTTGCACAATTGGAGGCTGACTAAATACTTTCTTCCCCACTGTATATATACTGTATATGCCGCGGGGTCACTATCGCTGCCATGGAGACCCAATCCAGTCATGACGACATCCGGGTCTCCAGGCCTGAGGGACTTCCTGTCATGCGCAGTGATGACCAGGAAGTCTCTCAGGTCAGTGCATGCTATAGAAGCGATCAGCCTGCAGAAAATGAGTGTCCCATAGTGGGACAAAGTGTAAAACAAAGAATTAAATAAAAAATTTTTTAAAATAATTGTAAAAATATTTGAAAAAATAGAAAATAAACAAAAAAATTTTTTATTCCATCAATAAATAAATATTTTAATAAAAAAATATTAAACAATAAAAGTACACATATTTGGTATCCCTGCGTCCGTAACAACCCGCCCTATAAAACTGTTCCATTAGTTAATCCCTTTAGTTAACACCATAAAAATACAAGGCAAAAAGACAATGCTTTATCATCATATCGCCGAGCAAAAAGTAGAATAACACGTGGTCAAAAAAACGGATAAAAATAAAATTGGTACCGTTGAAAACGTTATCTTATCCCACAAAAAAAGACTCCGTACAGCATCATCAGCAAAAAAATAAAAAAAGTTATAGCTGTCAGAATAAAGCGATGCAAAAATAATTTTTTCTATAAAATTGTTTTTATTGTATAAAAGCGCCAAAACATTAAAAAATATATAAATGAGGTATTGCTGTAATTGTACTGACCCGAAGAATAAAACTGCCTTATAAATTTTACCACACGCAGAACGGTGTAGACGCCCCCCCAAAAAAAAATTCATGAGTTGCTGGGTTTTGTTCATTCTGCCTCCCAAAAATCGGAATAAAAAGCGATCAAAAAATGTCATGTGCCCGAAAATGGTACCAATAAAAACGTCACCTCGTCCCGCAAAAAAAAAAACCTCACATGACTCTGTGGGCCAAAAATATGGAAAAATTATAGCTCTCAAAATATGGTGATGCAAAAACTATTTTTTGCAATGAAAAGCGTTTTTTAGTGTGTGACAGCTGCCAAACATAAAAACCCGCTATAAATAGTAAATCAAATCCCCCTTTATCACCCCCTTAGGGAAAAATTATAAAATAAAAAATGTATTTATTTCCATTTTCCCATTGGGGTTGGGGTTAGGGTTGGGATTGGGGCTAAAGTTAAGGCTAGGGTTGGGGCTAAAGTTAGGGTTAGGGTTGGGGCTAAAGTTAGGGTTGGGGCTAGAGTTGGGGTTAGGGTTTGGATTACAGTTAAGGTTGGGATTAGGGGTGTGTTGGGGTTAGGGGTGTTGGGTTTAGGGTTGGGATTAGGGGTGTGTTGGGGTTAAGGTTGGAGTTAGAATTGGGGGATTTCCACTGTTTAGGTACATCAGGGGCTCTCCAAACGTGACATGGCGTCTGATCTCAATTCCAGCCAATTTTGGTTTGAAAAAGTCAAACGGCGTACCTTCCCTTCCAAGCCCTGCTGATCGCCCAAACAGTGGTTTTACCCCACATATGGGGTATCGGCGTACTCTGGAGAAAATGCACAACAACTTTATCTGTCAATTTTCTCCTTTTACCCTTGTGAAAATAAAAAAATTGTAAAAAATAATTTTTCTTCTCACCACGACAGCACCCACTGAGAGAGGGGATCCACCCCTAGAAGCAGAAAACCTACGGAGAGATAAAATGGGCGGTCCCCCTCGCTCCCGCAGTTGGTTTCCTGCTTCTAGGGAACCTGTGGAGAGAAAAAGAGGATACCTGGTCTGTGATTGCCGCCCGTGCGTTTTTTTCTTTGGAGACGGTGGGGGCTCCAGCACCGAAAGCGGCATCGGGGTCTGCTGCAGGCAGATCCCCCTCAGCCGACATGGACACCATGAGGCCCGGATCCGGGGGGTTGGGCCGGCTCATGGGCTTCACCTTCAGATGGTGGTAAGATGCTCCTAGTCAGGCGCGCTGCGGGACCCAGGCGGCAGGGGCGCACGTGCAGGGATTCCCAAGAACGTTTTCCCCCCTCCGGAAGTTATCTCCTTCACTTCCGGGGCAGTGTCCGACTGGAGGGGGGTAGGAGCGGGGAAATGCCACGCAGGAGCACACAGTGCAGCTGGGACCCGGAAGTGATAAAGCACTTCCGGGTAGAAGAAAAAAAAGGGGAACTTCTAAATACGATCTAAAAACACCAGCTAGCAACGTCACCGGCGTGCAAGATGGCATCGCCCAAGGAGACTATTGTGTCCCCCTTACAGGACACAGTAGAACCAGCATACAGCACCAGAAAAAGTGGCAGCAATCGCTCCAAACAGCGGCTTATCATCTAAAAGTGGGAAACACAAACCTGGTCGATCCACATCCCAGCCTGTATCACCACCTCCGCAGCCGGTACCTTATGACAGAAGCTTCACTGGGTGAGTGTTATTCCCCACCTATTAAGCTGATAGTCCCCTTCTTTCTATATACCCTAGGCCAAAAGAACCGAAAAGTCTAAACATAGACAATGTGCCCTGTGTTCCCAGCCCCTCCCGGACGGCTACCCCAAGAGGATGTGCCAGATCTGTATAGCACAGACTTTACAGGAGGAATCCTCTATAAGGACAGAGGATGTCAGGTTATTGATCAGGGAGGAATTGCAGGCCCTGAGGGGGTCGGATAGCATTGTCGGGGGAAAATCCAGCCGGAGTTATGATTCTCCGAGATCTGAATGTTCCCCAGACACGGGCGATAGAGGCTTGTGTTCCTCCCGAGAGTCTTTTTCTTCGGAAGAGGAACAGCATATATGTTTCCCAACAGATAGTGTCAGTAATCTAGTTAAATCAGTTCGCAGAACTATGGACCTTACAGAGACCCCAAGACCCCTCAGGATATCATGTTCGCAGGACTTTCTGACAAAAAGAAGCGAGCCTTCCCCTTAATTCCTGCAATCAAACAATTAAAAATTAAGGAATGGGAAAGACAGGGACAAAAGGGCCTTCCGTCCATATCTAAGAGACGTTATCCCTTTGACGACGAGGACCTGTCCTTTTGGGCAAAAGCCCCGAAAGTAGATGCTGCTGTAGCCTCCGCAGCGAAACGATCTTCATTACCTGTAGAAGACTCAGGGTCCCTACAGGACCCCCTAGATCGCAAGGCAGATTCGCTCTTAAAAAGATCTTGGGAATCCTGCACAGGTGCACTTAAGCTGGCTATATCAGCCACATGCACAGCCAGATCCATGCTGGTGTGGCTGAATGATCTGGAAGAAGGCATAAAGGGGGTTCTATCCAAAGAAAAACTGATGTCCTCCATTCCTCTAATTGGAAGCGGCATAGCTTTTTTGGCAGATGCTTCGGCCGATTCCATATGCCTGGCCGCCAAGTCCGCAGGCTTAACCAACGCGGCACGGCACGCACTTTGGTTAAAAGGATGGAGGGGCGATGCGCAGACAAAATCAAAGCTCTGCAGCCTGCATTGCCAGAGTGAGTACCTGTTTGGCAAGAAATTAGACGAAATCCTCACCAAAGCAGGAGAAAGGAAGAAGGGGTTTCCTAACACTTACATTCCATCTTATAGGACAACCTTCCGAAAACCTATTTTTAACAGAAAGAAGGATTACAGAAACCAGGACCGCTGGGCCCAAAAGGGAACCAGACAAAAGGGCGCTCTGTTTGGCAAGCGGCCCTTCAGACCTGAGGAGAAGCCATGCTAGACCCGACCTGCCAGTGGGTGGCAGATTATCTTTCTTCAGCCAGCAATGGAAGGCCATAACATCCAGCTCATGGGCCATTAATTTAGTAACATCCCGCCTAAAATTAAGATTCGTCCGGGTTCCCCCGGACACCTTATTATCGACTTCTCTAAGCTCCAGATCTCAACAAAAGGTCTTGGAATCAGAAATAAGAGGGCTAGTATCTAAAGGGGTCTTAGTGGAAGTTCCGAAACACCAGAGAGAGAAGGGATTCTATTCTCCTTTATTCTTGGTAGCCAAACCAGATGGGTCATATAGAACCATAATAAATCTTAAAAGATTGAATGTCTTTTAGAGAATCAGACCTTTAAAATGGAATCCATCAAGTCAACCAAAAAACTTTTGTTTCCCAGATGTTTTATGTCGGTTCTCGACCTCAAAGATGCATACTATCATCTGCCAATCTCTGTCGAGCATCAAAAATATCTCCGCGTGGCGGTCAGGTTGGAAGGTCAAGTGTGTCACCTCCAGTATGCAGCAATGCCTTTCGGGTTGTCCGTGGCTCCCCAGAGTCTTCACCAAGTTGATGGCAGAGGTGATGTCGTATTTGAGATTAAAAGACACCCTTATAGTCCCATACCTAGATGACCTACTGATAATAGGAAATTCAGCCTTACAATGTCAGCAGCGTCTAATTAATACAATTTCATCGGTACAAGGGATGGGATGGCTAGTAAATTGGGAAAAATCTAGACTGCATCCGATAACCTGTCAGACATTTCTGGGCCTTCTACTCGACTCCGTAAATCAAAAATGTTTTCTCCCTGAAGCTAAACAACTAATAGTGATCAGTAAAGTACAATCAGTTATCAACAACCCCCAGAATATCCCTCAGGCAGGGTATGTCTCTCCTTGGTACATTATCGTCCTGTATTCCGGCAGTCCCATGGGCCCAATTCCATACTAGGCAATTACAGGACACTATATTACGCGAACAAGTCAGGTTACAGGGTGATTTACATGGCCCTCTGTCCTTATCAACAGATCTTCAACAATCCTTGTCTTAGTGGCTGAACTTAGACCATCTATGAGAGGGAGTCCCTTGGGAAATTAAGCCTTCCAGAACGGTTTATACGGACTGCAGTCCTAGGGGATGGGGTGCACACCTAGGAGAACAGGTAGTCCAGGGACAGTGGTCGGTTAGTGAAATGAATGATTCATCAAATGTAAGGGAACAGAAAGCCATTTACCATGCCATGCGTAAATTTCTTCCGCAGTTGCAAGGGACCCATGCAAGAATTCTGTCAGACAACATGACATCCATGGCGTATATAAATCGTCAAGGAGGAACAAGATCGGGAACTCTCATGTTTATAGCGCACAAAATAATTACAATGGCGGAAAGACATCTATCTTTATCGGCCCTGCATATCAGAGGAGTGGACAATTCAAAGGCAGACTTTCTCAGCCGACAAACACTCCACCAAGGAGAATGGGTTCTGATTTTCAAGATGATAACTGACTTATGGGGCATTCCGGAGATAGATCTTTTCGCAACGAGAAGCAACAAGCAGGTCGAAAAGTTTGCTTCTCTATCTCTGATGGACAATCCAGACATGCTCGATTCCCTTCAGGCTCCATGGACCTTTCAGCGGGCATATACCTTTCCTCCAATGATAATCCTGCCGGTAGTCATCAGAAAGATAAGGGAGGAGAGGGCAAACGTTATTTTGATAGCCCCGTTTTGGCCCAAGAGGCCATGGTTCTCCTGGCTCAGAGCCATGTCGATCTCAGACCCGTGGATTCTCCCAGAGATCTCCTATCTCAGGGACCCTTCTACCACCCCCAGGTGAGGGGCTTATGATTGACAGCCTGGAATTTGAAAGGCAAGTTACTAAGATTGAGAGGTTTCTCAGAGAACCTGATCAATACCCTCTTGAGAAGTAGGAAGGAGACCACCACAAGAATTTATGTGAGAGTGTGGAGAAATTTTTTTAACTTTTATCCAGTGAACCTTTCTGATGAGATACCCATTCCAGCTATTTTAGAATTCCTACAGAAAGGACTTTCAGTCAACACCTTGAAAGTGCAGATTTCAGCTCTGGGGGCCTTATATGGCTACAATGTGGCAGGGGATAAATGGGTAGCTCGTTTCATTTCAGCATGTCAGAGAGAAGACCCAGTACATATTCCCCAAATACCATCTTGGGATCTCAATTTAGTGTTAGATGCTTTAACAAAAGCCCCATTTGAGCCACTATACTCAGCTCAGATAAAATATGTTTCCCTCAAAACAGCCCTATTGGTGGCCCTAGTGTTAGCAAGAAGGGTAAGCGACATTCAAGCTCTATCCATAGATCCCCCCTTTCTATCAATACTTCAAGACAGGATAGTCCTAAAAACAGATCCCTCTTATTTACTTGAAGTAACTAGTTTCCATAGGTCACAAGAAATTGTTCTTCCCCCCTATAATAACCCCACAACTCAGGAGGGAGAGAAATTCCACACGCTAGATGTGAAAAGAGCTATACTGACATATCTAGAGAGGACAAAGCCTTGGAGGAAGAGCAGGGTTCTTTTTATCTCCTTTCAGGGCTACAAGAAGGGGTCTGCAATTACGAAGGGGACGCTATTCCGGTGGATCAGGGAAGCAATTGGTCTGGCATATTCGGCGAAGGGGAGAATCCGCCTCAAGGCGTAACAGCTCATTCTACTAGAGCTGTGGCATCATCCTATGCCGTAAAAGTCCCCATTGAGTTAATATGTAAGGCCGCAACCTGGTCTTTAGTACATAAGGTTAAATAGATAGAGATGATGAATAGCCTATTAAAATTATGGGCGGTTCCTCTCATTCTCTGTAACCCAACTGCGGGAGCGAGGGGGACCGCCCCTTTTATCTCTCCGTACGTTTCCTGCTTCTACGGGCGGATCCCCTCTCTCAGTGGGTGCTGTCGTGGGCTCTATAAAAGAGCATTACCGGTAAGTAATCAGTTTTTTTGTGACTAAACAGTTAAATGTTCATTTTTTTCTTCCACATTTCAAAAATTCCTGTGAAGCACCTGAAGGGTTAATAAACTTCTTGAATGTGGTTTTGAGTACATTGAGGAGTGCAGTTTGTAGAATGGTGTCACTTTTGGGTATTTTCTGCCATATAGACCCCTCAAAGTGACTTCAAATGTGAGGTGGTCCCTAAAAAAAATGATTTTGTAAATTTTGTTGTAAAAATGTGAAATCGCTGGTCAACTTTTAAACCTTATAACTTCCTAACAAAAAAAAATGTTGCTTCCAAAATTTTGCTGATGTAAAGTAGACATGTGGGAAATGTTATTTAGTAACTATTTTGTGTGACATATTTCTGTTTTAAGGACATAAAAATTCAAAGTTTGAAAATTGCAGAATTTTCGCCATATTTCTGTTTTTTCCATAAATAAACGCAAGATATATCAAAGAAATTTTACCACTAACATGAAGTACAATATGTCACGAGAAATTATTCTCAGAATCGCCAAGATCCGTTTAAGCGTTCCAGAGTTATAACCTCATAAAGAGACAGTGGTCAGAATTGTAAAAATTGGCCCTGTCATTAACATGCAAACAACTCTCAGGGGTAAAGGGGTTAAAGATAGCCTCCAATCTTCCCACAATTTGTAAGCATGCTCAAAAGATGACCATGTCCTATCCGCCAATGACAAAGAAATCAGATTCCTTACTGACAAAACAGAAGACTCCACAACTCTGCCGGACATACCAGGCCTGTTGCTCTCGCCTGAGGTGCCAATTTTCAAAACCATTCCCATTGTGAATGAGAGAGAAAATCAGAAATTTGATTTTTACAATCAAGCCTAAACTCGACCACCACCCACATATTCAGAGACAAACCCAACAACACCAACCATTGCAAAACCTTCACCGCCGGTGAGGACAATGCTGATAATTAATTGCAGCCACCAAGCCTTCATTGTCACACTGGAACTGAACTTTCTTATTTCAGTGCTATCATCCCAAACTGCCAGTGATACAACAACAGCGAATAAATTGAGTAAAACAAGATTTCCTACCAGACCATGAGAAAACCATATAAAAAAGGGGAGAAGCCAGCGCCGCACATGGTCAGCACGCAATACATAAAGTGCAAATGCACATATTGATTTCTAAGTGTACTTTAAAATGAGACATTTAGCAAACAATTGATCACCCCACCACGACAAGGCATTCTCATATGGGGCAGTCCTACTCTACGTTTTTTATATTCGCTGTGCCATTACGGCCTCCTAAATGTATTAAAAGCAAGACTGTATTAAATGCAAAATGTACCTGAAGCATTTCTGAATCACTCCCATGGCACCAGAAAGGACAAGCGCAGATAAAGGCCGACCAGGTCTGGAAATGGACATTTCATATCTGACCTCCACACTGCCAAATCAGCAACCACAGATGACGGGTGAAACAGGCCCAGACACAGGTGCACAATCAAATAAAGCCTGGGCAGTGCCGGGCTGCTGTATGTGTGTACAGCAGCCTAGGTCATTCACAAAAAAAAACAGAAAGAATGCATAACCCAGCACGCATGGCAAAATGTGGTGGTCAGCCAAAAACCAATATCAAATAAAAAAAGGGGAGAAGCCAGCGCTGCCTTGTTTGCTAAATGTTTCATTTTAAAGTACAGTTAGAAAGCAATATGTGCATATGCACTTTATGCATTGCGTGCTGACTATAGGCAGCGCTGGCTTCTCCCCTTTTTCATGAGAAAACCATGTCATAGGCTACTTTTCCGCCTACCAACTACCCCAAAAATAAATGGCAAAACTGTTTTGTCCCGCTACATCGAAAAACAAATCCTGGTCACTGGCATTCACCACTAGTTCAATCAAAATTTATCTACCATTATATGCTTCCAAGACAACAGCCCCTACTGCCAAGTCATCCCCAGTTCTTTTTTAGCCTGACAAAATGATGAGGGACCCTTATGACAGAAGTTGCAATGACAAAAGCCTGCAAAAGATCCTTCTCATCCGCATGATTCGTCACGAAAAGTTCAATTTACCCAGAAGAGATTGCAATTCTCTCAGGGTAACTTTCCGCAACTTCCTGACTCTGGACATTTCTGCCAAATGGTCTAAAAATGTTTCAACTGGCAGCCTACACTCCATCTCTACTGTATCAGTTACAATCACTAGTGATATCACTGGACCCACTGTTTTCTTTGCTGCCAAAGGAACACCAAACTTTTTAGCCATACCATGCATCGTGTGCAACAACATGGAACAATCAGGTAAAGTTGCCGGACCATTGTACAAAAAATCATCCAGACAGTGGATGCAAGAATTCAAACCTGAAACTTCCTTAACTATCCACTCTAAGAAAGTACTAAATGTTTCAAAATAAGCACAAGACAGTGAACAACCCAAAGGGAGACAGAAATCAACCAAAAAAACCCTGTCCCAAAAATTGTCCGGATGCACAGGCAACAACCTGAAAGCTGCCTTGATATCTGTCTTTGCTAACAGTGCTCCATTTGCAAAAATTTGTACCCATTCAATAGCCGCATCTAACGATATGTAACTCACTGAACATAACTCTGGATGAATACCGTTATTCACTTATGCACCCTTTCGAAAAGTGGTGAATTAACCTAAATTTATTTGGCTCCTTCTTAGTGACCACCTCTAGAGGTGACACCCTCAGATTATAAAATGGAGCCAAATCAAACGGCTCTGCAATCTGCACAATTCCATCTCCTTAGAAAATTTTTCTGAAACAACCCCGGAAACTGAATTGCCAATTTTACATTTTTTGAGGATAACCTAACAATAGTATTAACAAACTAAATCTTAGAACTATCATTAAACCCCTCCTTTAGCAAGACGGCAGCTGCTTTATCCAGATATCACCCCTTTTGTCAGCACTCTTGCCCCCTCTCTGTTTCCCATCCCTAAAACATTTTGCTGCACTATGGCTCTCCCCACGGGCTGATCAGTTGTACTTAAATTTGCACTAGCTCCCAAATTTACAAGTCCGCTCATTAAAGAGGAAACACAGTCCTTCTTGCATGGCCACCGAGTGTCCTGACTGTTTGAGACCCCTGGTGTTCCCAGGAAACTACTGACTACACTAACCCAACCTGCTGGGAGCAGTCACCCTCAACCATAAGACGATATCCTTATGGTCCAAGCGAATATTTGACTTTATCGCCTTCCGCTAATGAAATTCTTTGTCGTAGCGGAGCCATCCCTGCCCCCCATATACCCTATAGACTTCCCCAATCGCATCCATATAGCAAGAAATGCCTGAGCAATTTTCAGGGGTCTTCTCACCTATTACACTGGCCAGAATAGCAAATGCCTGCATCCAATTAGCGAAGGTCCGCGGTATAAAGCAATACCTTCTCTTTTCCTCATCGTCTTTTTTAGAGTAATCCTTTCTGGCCCTATCTAAAGTATAATGTTCTAAAGGTAACAGGGAAAAATTTCAACATACTCCCCTTTCCAAATTTTTTCCCTCACTTCCTGTTTTATATGAGCCCCAAGCGATCCCACGAAACACACATAAACCTCGCTCTTAGCTGCATCATGCAGCCTTATGATATCCTTATCTTTTTCTCTTTCCTACCCCACTGACAGACCTGATACAGACAACCCATTGCTTGCCCCAGTGGATACTACAATCCCTGCCCCTATGCCTGATACCCCCGGTACCTGTGACCACTAGCAAACCCACTACTAACCCCACCAATCCCCAAAGCAGAACGAGGATTTCGCAACCGTGCAGTGGCTGGAGATGTCTCTCCCTGCAAACCTGCAGCCTACAATAATAACGCTAAATCCCTCAATCCTTGCATTACCAAACCAATGCCCCTGTTAACCCCCTTGGATATAACATCCTGACCACTAATTCCCAAGGCTGTAAACAAAGGCCTGAAAGAAAAAAAATTTGGCGTCTCACCTAGCTGCCTGGGTGCTATGTTCCCAGCAGCCGAAAATCCGTAATCCGGTGTCTGATACCATCGATCTGATCCAGTCAGCGTGTAACAACCCTGCCAGCATCACTGCATGGCCTCCCATTCCCCACCTGCCTTACACACAAGTTTACTCACTACTCCGAGTCATGCTGTGAGTTCTGCCTGCT
Source organism: Oophaga sylvatica (assembly GCA_033576555.1). Taxonomy (NCBI): domain Eukaryota; kingdom Metazoa; phylum Chordata; class Amphibia; order Anura; family Dendrobatidae; genus Oophaga; species Oophaga sylvatica. The sequence goes on from JARQOD010000003.1 coordinate 318,859,603, forward strand.
GCCGGCTCCATGCTGTGTACCTTATGTTTCCTGCCTGCTCTTTGCATACTTCCTGGCTGTGTGCATAGGGGGCGGCGCCAGCACTTCCTGGTCCTTATAGAGTCAGTGTTCACCTTCCTAAGGTGTCCCCAGCCAATTGCCAAGAGACCTCCGGTACTTAAGGCATCCTCGCCCATAGGAGGATGCCTAAGCAACACTTTATCTCAGTCAGTGTCTTGCTGCTGAGCTGCCAGGTCCTGTCCTGTTTTCTGCCTTCTCTGGGGGCTTAATACCCATATCTGTTTACTGTGCTTTCATACCTTGGTCTTTACCAGTGTTTCTTGCTTAGTCCGCCACCCTGAGGGTAGAATACCCAGGCCTTCGTCCTTAGTTCTTGTACCTGTTCCTGTACCTGACCTTGTCTGTATTCATTCCTATTTCTGTGTCCGTTGTATCCTTGTCTGTAGCCTTTCCCACCAGCTGTGTGTATCCTTGTGTCTATTGTGGTTCTGCTCTGTTTGCCGCACCTAGCGGTTCAGCTGCTCACGTACCCAACGGCTCTGCTCTGCACTTGCTCCGCTTACCTGCGGTTCTGCTCTGCACTTGCTTCGCCTACCTGCGGTTCTGCTCTTCACTTGCTCCGCCTACCTGCAGTTCCAGCTCCACCAGTCTGAACAGGTCCCTACCTGTTCCCATATATCTCTATTCCAGTCTGTGTCTTTTTACTTCCTGAACCAGCCCCAGCTTCTCGTGTCTGAACAGGTCCCTACCTGTTTCCTTGTTCCATTCATACCTGCCCGTGTTCCTGTGCCTTCCAAGTCAGTTCCTGTCCCTTCTGTCTCAGCCGTGTCCTGTCTGCCAGTGTCTCAGTCATGTCCTGTCTGCCAGTGTCTAAGCTGTGCCCGCCTGCCAGTGTCTCAGCTGGGCCCGCCTGTCTGCCAGTGTCTCAGCCATGCCTGCCTGGTGGCCAGTCTCAGCCGTGCCCACCTGTCTGCCAGTGTCTCAGCTGTACCCATCTGTCTGCCAAGAGTACCTGCCGTGCCAGCCATAGTACCAGTCGTGCCTGTCGACTCTTGCCTGCACCTGTCATAGTGTTCCGTCCCCCAGTGGGATCAGCAGCCACAGCCAGACACCACCCTGGAGTGGTACCTGGCAGCTACCTGCCACACAAGCCTGACCTCACCATCAGAGGCTCCAGTGAACACCAAGGTAGCTGCTTAGTCACGCCCCTTCCAGGGTACTCTGGTTTGTGGCACAGTGGGGCTACACCCACACGCTCGCTCCAACCAGTCAGGGCACGAGCGTAACACAGCGATTGAGCCATGGCTCAAGCAGAGCCCCCTTGCCAGAGGACGGGCTCAATGTGGATTTCTGTCCCCACTGTAAAAGCCTGTCGTCCCCTTGAAATGCTGTGGCCACTGCTGCCAGCCAACTGCTGCCCGCCACGCGCGACGATACCTCTGGAGGGGAGGCCTCGCCGAATGTTCGGATTCCTCCTGGAATGAGAGTGCCGTGCCACAGCAGTACAGCCCGTGCCACGCTCTAGAGGGTCCTTGGATGGACCCCTAATGTGGAGATGGACCCATGGTCTCCTCCGAACTTAGGTGCGCAGGAGATCTTGTCCTCCGCTGCCAAGCGGCCTTCCTGGGGTAGTTGAACAGCACTGTCCCCAGCACCTCTTAGAAGGCTCTGGACAAATGCCTGCAGCCACTCTGTGCCTTGTAGCTCAACAGCGCTTCTAAGCTGCTGTAACTTGAAATCTACTGCCTGAAATCTAATGTCATAAAATGAGATCTTCCTTCTTGTTTGAGGGAAACCTGAAATGGCTGACATAACAAATAGCGATCCCTTATAAACCCATCTCCTCTCCCATATGGCCCCACCCAATGATGTCACCCAATATACCCCACCTATATTTCTTTTAACCCTATCCCGACCACGGCTATTCTGCTCCCTATATTACCGCTGTAATCCTATCATGACAGCTTCCCTCTAAGGCCAGGGGCCCCGTGCAGCCTCTCTATGTGTGCAGCTAGATAGGGACAGGAATGAAAGAAAATTTGGGACAGTGATAACTAAATTCTACATAAGTTGCTGGGTGTAAATGTTCACGAAGATGCAATTATCACCTGTGGGTAATTTCAGCTTAACATTGCTAGTTCCTTTCAAATAACGTATTACTCTCTTCACGGCATTCCAATCAGCTTTATTTGGTTTTGATACCTTTCTACTCAGGATTCCTACTGCTGCTGCGATGTCTGGTCTTGTAACGGTCGCTAGATACAGTAGTTTTCCTATTGCTGTTCTGTATTCTTCATTGTTTGGTAGAATATTCTTTTCAATGTTCATCTCTTTGAGATAATTAGTTTCCATTGGAGACTTTACTGTTTTTGCATCCTTTAGTCCAAATTTTTCTGTTATGTCTTGAATCATGTGATTTTGATTCAGTAGGAAACTTCCGTCTTCTTCTCTTTCTATCTGTATTCCTAGGTACTGTTTTACATTTCCCAAGTCTTTGATTTCAAAATTTTGTTTCAGGATTTTTAGAATGTTTTCTTTATCCCTTTCTTGTTTAAAACAAATCAAAATGTCATCTACATATATGAGTACATAAATCCATCTATTACTCAGCCTTTTTGTGTACAAGCATGGATCAGCTTTGCTTCTTTGAAATTTTTCATTTGATAGTACTTCCGTGATTTTGTCATTCCACGCTTTAGCTGCTTGCTTTAAACCATATATGCTATTCTGTAGTTTACAAACTTTGTTTGGATTTCTTTCATCTTTGAATCCTGGAGGTTGTTCCATGTAAATGTCTTCTGTTAAATCTCCATTCCAAAAAACTGTCTTTACATCCAGATGTCTTAGTTCCATCTTTTCCATTGCTACAACTGTAAGTAAAATTCTTATTGTAGTGTGTTTGACAACTGGAGCAAATGTTTCATCATAGTCTTCTCCATATTTTTGAGAATACCCTTTAGCTACGAGTCTTGCTCGATATCTTTCAGGTGTGCCATCTGTTTGGTATTTTACTTTAAAAATCCATTTACATCCTATGGCTTTTCTTCCTTCTGGCAAATCTGTTAGTGTCCATGTATTTGAATCATGCATGGATTTAATTTCTGTTTCTGTTGCTTCTATCCAATTATTAGCTTCCTCTTCAGGTAGGCTCATAGATTTTTCTTATACTTGTCTTGTATGAGAGACGTTTTGGTGGTTTTTCTTTGTTCTCTCTTATTGAACGTCTTGGTTCTGTGTCTGTTTGTAGTTGTGATTCTTCACTTTCAGTATTTTGTTCTTCATTAATTTCTACTTCTTTCTCATCAGATATTTCTTCAGTTATGTCACTATTGTTTTTCTCATTTTTTGTTTCAACTGAAATCATAATGTCTTCATTTAGATCTTCAATGAACGTCACAATGTTACTCACTGTAACTCTGTCTGTTTTGGGATCTAAGATTCTATATCCTTTGCAGTTTTCACTATATCCAACGAATATTCCTTCCATGGATCTGTTTTGAAGTTTGGAACGTTTTTCTGTTGGAATGAATATAAAAACTTTACATCCAAAAAGTTTTAAATGATTGACACTTGGTTTCATACCTTGCCACAGTTCATATGGAGTTTTCTTCAGTTTTCTGGAAAAAAGTCGGTTCTGCAGATATGTAGCTGTCATTGCTGCCTCACCCCAATATTTCTCTGGTAGTTTAGAATCTGTCAGCATACATCTCATCATTTCTGTTAGAGTTCTGTTTTTCCTCTCTGCTACTCCATTTTGTTCAGGTGTGTATGGAACAGTTTTCTGATGTTCTATTCCATTTTGTCTTAAGTAGTCCTCTATTCTGTGACCTGTAAATTCACCTCCATTATCACTTCTGATGACAATTGGCTTCCTTTGAAATTTGTTACTTGATCTTGTTACATAGTCTACAAGTTTATCAAAAATTTCACTTTTGTTCTTAATTAAGTATGTGACTGTGTATCTTGAGTAGTCGTCTATAAAAGTCAACATGTATCTATTGCCTCCTGATGTAGTCACTTTCATGGGTCCACATACGTCAGTATGCACCAAATCAAGTGGTCTTTCGCTTTTCATCTCACTTTCTTTTGGAATAGATATCCTTGTGGCTTTGGATTTTATACAACATTCACATCTTATGGTAATTGAACAATCTGATATCTTTAAATCTTTTGTCAATTCTTTTCTTTGTAGTTCCCTTATACTGTCCGGGTGTCTATGTCCTAGACGTCTATGCCACATGTGAATACAGTTTTTGTGATCATGTCTTCATCTGTTCCTTTGGTTTGTCAAAATGATATAATTGTTCATCTGCCTTGACTTTGGTTATCATCTTGTTTCCTGCAATAATTGCACACTCATTGTCTTTGAATTTTACTGTAAGTCCTTTTGCTGTTAAACTTTTCACAGATAATAATCCGCCTTCCAATTTTGGAACATACAACACATCCTGTACAAGTATCCTTGAATCTTGTCCGAACAATTTAGCATACCTTGTCCGATACCTTCTGCAGTTATTTTGCTTCCATCTGCAAGATAAATGGCTTCTTTCTTATCTAAATCAAGATCAGTAAAGAAATTCTTGTCACTTGTCATATGACTCGTTGCTCCTGAATCAATAAACCAACCAAGTGATGATTTCTTGTCTGTTATTTTGAATGTGCCATTCCAATTATTCTCACACGAATCGGAAATTGTGTTTTTTACTTTCTGTGTATGCCTTTTATGTTGTAATTTTTGTTGTTCTGCTTTCCATATGGTACAGTCTTTCTTTAAATGACCTTTTTTCTTACATCTGAAGCATTCTCTTGTCTCTTTATTATAGGGTTTTTAAATTCTGTAGCTTTAAGAGCGTTTTCACTGTCCTTTTCAGTAGAAGAATCATTATTTTGTTCTTTTCTTCTCTGATATTCATCTATTAGTCTTGTTTTCACAAAATCTAATGTAATGTCAGTTTCTGGTCTCGTCTCAAGGGCATTTATCAAGGCTGTATACGAATCTGGTAAACTGCACAACAATATAGCTGCTATATGACTTTCTTTAACCCCTCTCTGACATTAGACGTACTATCCCGTCCATAAAACCCGTGCCATTCTGACCATGGACGGGATAGTACGTCATAGGCGATTAGCTGCGCTCCCGGAGGGAGCGCAGCTAATCGCCGCCGGGTGTCAGCTGATTATCACAGCTGACACCCGTGACTGTGTGTCAGGAGCGGTCACGGACCGCTCCCGGCACATTAACCCCTTGCACACCGCGATCAAACATGATCGCGGTGTACTGGGGGCACAGGGGAGGATCGCGCAGGGTGGGGGCTCCCTGCGCGCCCCCCTGAGACCCTCAGAGCAGCGCGATGTGATCGCGCTGCTCTGAGGGCTTCCTCCCTCCCAGGACCCGGATCCAAGATGGCGCCGGGGTCCTGGAGGGAGGCGGCTTCCTCAGTGCCTGCCGAGAGCAGGCATGAGGAAGCGTCCTGCACTGCCTGTCACATCGCTGGTGTGACAGAGTGCTGTGCACACTGTCACACCAGCGATCTGATGAAATACAGTGATGTCCCACCCTGGGACAAAGTAAAAAAGTAAAAAAAAGTAAAAATAAACATGTGTAAAAAAAAATCCAAAAAAAAAAAAAAAAAATATTCCCCAATAAATTCATTACTTATTGTAAATAAAAAAAATAAAACAATAAAAGTACACATATATGGTATCGCCGCATCCGTAACGACCCCCCCTATAAAACTGTCCCACTAGTTAACCCCTTTTGTGAACCCCTTAAAAAATAAAAAATAAAAACGAAGCAAAAAATCAGTGCTTTATCATCATACCGCTGAACAAAAAGTGGAATAACACGCGATCAAAAAGACGGATATAAATAAACATGGTACCGCTGAAAACGTCATCTTGTCCCGCAAAAAACAAGCTGTCACACAGCATCATCAGCAAAAAAATAAAAAAGTTATAGCTCGCAGAATAAAGCGATGCAAAAATAATTATTTTTTATATAAAATTGTTTTTATTCTATAAAAGCGCCAAAACATAAATAAATTATATAAATGAGGTATCGCCATAATCGTACTGACCCGAAGAATAAAACTGCTTTATCGATTTTACCACACGCGGAACAATAAAAACGCCTCACCCAAAAGAAATTCATGAATTGCTGATTTTGTTCATTCTAACCTCCCAAAAATCGAAATAAAAAGCGATCAAAAAATGTCACGTGCTCAAAAATGGTACCAATAAAAGCGTCACCTCGTCCCGCAAAAATTAAGACCTCACATGACATTGTGGGCCAAAATATGCAAAAATTATAGCTCTCAAAATGTGGCGATGCAAAAAACTACTTTTTGCAATAAAAAGCGTCTTTTAGCGTGACAGCTGCCAATCATAAAAACCGCTATAAATAGTAAATCAAACCCCCTTTATCACCCCCTTAGTAAGGGAAAAATAATAAAATTAAAAAAATGTATTTATTTCCATTTTCCCATTAGGGTTAGGGTTAGGGTTTCGGCTAAAGTTAGGGTTAGGGTTGGCGCTAAAGTTAGGATTAGGGTTAGAGTTAGGATTAGGGTTAAGGTTGGGATTAGGGTTGGGACTAGGGTTAGGGGTGTGTTGGGGTTAGGGTTGGAGTTAGAATTGGGGGGTTTCCGCTGTTTAGGCACATCAGGGGCTCTCCAAATGTGACATGGCGTCTGATCTCCATTCCAGCCAATTCTGCGTTGAAAAAGTCAAACGGTGTTCCTTCACTTCTGAGCTCTGCCATGCGTCCAAACAGTAGTTTATCCCCACATATGGGGTATCAGCGTACTCTGGACCCCAAGAGTTATTGTGAAATTTGTCCTATTTCTTCTGTTACCCTTGGGAAAATAAAAAACTGGGGGCGAAAATATTATTTTTGTAAAAAAAATAAGATTTTTGTTTTTACGGCTGTACATTATAAACTTCTGTGAAGCACTTGGGCTCATAGCGCTCACCACACATCTAAATAAGTTCCTTGGGGCTATTTTCCAAATGGGTCACTTGTTGGATTTCCACTGTTTAGGCCATCAGGGCTCTCCAAATGCGACATGAGCCCCAGACCATTCCATCAAAGTCTGCAATCAAAACGTCACTACTTCCCTTTCCGAGCCCTGACATGCGCCCATACAGTAGTTTTCTCCCACATATTGGGTATCAGCGTACTCAGACAATTGGACAACAACTTTTGGGTCAATTCTCCTGTTCCTTGTGAAAATAAAATATTGGGGCGAAAATCATTTTGTAAAAAAAAAAAGATTTTTATTTTTACGGCTGTGCGTTATAAACTTCTGTGAAGCACTCGGGTTCAAAGTGCTCACCACACATCTAGTAAGTTCCTTGTGGGTTATTTTCCAAAATGGGTCACTTGTGGGGTTTCCACTGTTTAGGCGCATCAGGGGCTCTCCAAATGCGACATGACGCCCCCAGACCATTCCATCAAAGTCTGCAATCCAAAACGTCACTACTTCCCTTTCCGAGCCCTGACATGCGCCCATACAGTAGTTTTCTCCCACATATTGGGTATCAGCGTACTCAGGACAAATTGGACAACAACTTTTGGGTCCAATTTCTCCTGTTACCCTTGTGAAAATAAAATATTGGGGGCGAAAAAATCATTTTTGTAAAAAAAAAAAGGATTTTTTATTTTTAACGGCTGTGCGTTATAAACTTCTGTGAAGCACTTCGGGGTTCAAAGTGCTCACCACACATCTAGATAAGTTCCTTGGGGGTCTATTTTCCAAAATGGGGTCACTTGTGGGGGGTTTCCACTGTTTAGGCGTATCAGGGCTCTCCAAATGCGACATGACGCCCCAACATTCCATCAAGTCTGCAAATCCAAAACGTCACTACTTCCCTTCCGAACCCTGACGTGCACCCATACAGTAGTTTCTCCTACATATTGGGTATCAGCGTACTCAGGACAAATTGACAACAACTTTTGGGTTCCATTTTCTGACCCTTGTGAAAATAAAATATTGGGTCGAAAAAATCATTTTTGTAAAAAAAAAAATGATTTTTTATTTAAGGCTGTACGTTATAAACTTTAGTGAACACCTGGGGTTCAAATTCTCACCACACATCTAGATAAGTTCCTTGAGGGGTCTAGTTTCCAAATGGTGTCATTTGTGGGGGGTTTCCACTGTTTAGGCAATCAGGAGCTCTCCAAACAACACATGGCGATCCAGCCAATTTTGCGTTGGAAAAAGTGAAGACGGCGCTCCTTCCCTTCCAACTCTGCCATGCACCCAAACAGTGGTTACCCCCCACATATGGGGTATCAGTGTACTCAGGACAAATTGCACAAAACTTTTGGATTCTTGTACCCTTGGAAAATAAAAATTAGTGTGAAAAGATCATTTTTGTGGAAAAAAATAGATTTTTAAATTTTACGGCTCTACGCTTATAAACTTGTGTGAAGCACTTGAGGGTTCAAATTGCTCACCAAAGATCTAGATAAGTTCCTTAGGGGGTCTAGTTTCCAAATGGGGTCATTGTGGGGGTTTCCACTGTTTAGGCTCATCAGGGGCACTCAAATGCAACATGGACCAATCTCAATTCCAGCAATTTGGTTGAAAATCAAAGGTGCTCCTTCCCTTCCGAGCTCTGCCGTGCGCCAAACAGTGGTTCCCCCCACATATGGGGCATCAGCGTACTCAGGACAAATTGGACAACAACTTATGTGGTCCAATTTCTCCTGATACCCTTGGGAAAATAAAAAATTAGTGACTAAAAGATAATTTTTGTGGGAAAAAAAATAGGATTTTTTATTTTCATGCCGGGCATTATAAACTTGTGTGAAGCACTTGGGGGTTCAAAGTGCTCACCAAAGATCTAGATAAGTTTCTTAGGGGGTCTAGTTTCCAAAATGGGGTCACTTGTGGGGGATTTCCACTGTTTAGGCTCATCTGGGGCACTGCAAACGGAACATGACCCCATCAACGTCTGCATTCCAAAACGTTACTACTTCCTTTCCAAGCCCTGCCGTGCGCCCAAACAGTTTTCTACCCCCACATATGGGGTATCAGCGTACTCAGGACAAATTGGACAACAACTTTTGGGGTCCAATTTCCTTGGGAAAATTCAAAAATTTAGGACTAAAAAATCATTTTTGTGGAATTTTTTTTTTTTTTTTTCACACCCAGGCATTATAAACTTTTGTGAAACACTTGGGGGTTCAAAGTGCTCACAACAGATCTAGATAAGTACCTTAGGGGGTCTAGTTTCCAAAATGGTGTCACTTGTGGGGGGTTTCCACTGTTTAGGCGCATCAGAGGTTCTCCAAGCGCGACATGGCGTCCAATCTCAACTCCAGCCAATTTTAGTTTGAAAAAGTCAAACGGCGCTCCTTCCCTTACGAGCTCTGCCGTGTGCCCAAACAGTGGTTTTCCCCCACATATGGGGTATTGGCATACTCAGGAGAAATTGCATAACAACCTTATCTGTCCATTTTCTCCTTTTACCCTTGTGAAAATAAAAAAAAAGTTTGTGAAAGATCATTTTTGTGGCTAAAAAGTTAAATATTCATTTTTTCCTTCCACGTTGCTTTAGTTCCTGTGAAGCACCTGAAGGGTTAATAAACTTCTTGAATGTGGTTTTGAGAACCTTGAGGGGTGCAGTTTTTAGAATGGTGTCACTTTTGGGTATTTTCTGTCATGTAGACCCCTCAAAGTGACTTCAAATGTGAGGTGGTCCCTAAAAAAAATAGCTTTGTAAATTTTGTTGTAAAAATGAGAAATCGCTGGTCAACTTTTAACCCTTATAACTTCCTAACAAAAAAAAATTTTGATTCCAAAATTGTGCTGATGTAAAGTAGACATGTGGGAAATGTTATTTCTTAACTATTTTGTGTTACATATTTCTCTGTTTTAAGGGAATAAAAATTCAAAGTTTGAAAATTGCTAAATTTTCAAAATTTTCGCCATATTTGCGTTTTTTTCAAAAATAAACGCAAGTTATATGGAAGAAATTTTACCACTAACATGAAGTACAATATGTCACGAGAAAACAATCTCAGAATCGCGAAGATCCGTTGAAGCGTTCCAGAGTTATAACCTCATAAAGAGACAGTGGTCAGAATTGTAAAAATTGTGCCGGTCATTAACGTGCAAACCACCCTTGGGGGTGAAGGGGTTAATGTCTTCACCAATAGATGTTAGCTGTGATATCACTTCCATCATTGAGAATATGTGCTTCTGCATGTCGTCATTTGCACTCAATCTCATACTGTAAAGCTTTCTTAATAAAAATAATTTGTGATTCAAGCTAGGTCTTTCATACAGTTTTCTTAATGCTTCCTACATTCCTTTTGCTGTTTCTTCATTTCTTATATGTATTAATTGAGCATCATCATCTAATAAGCTAATGGTTGCTCTCGCTTGTCTATTCTTTTTATCCCATGTCTGATTATCTTGATCTGGTCTTTCTGTAACAATTACTTCCCATAAATCATCCTTAGATAACATCTCTACTTTAAATTTCCATAACTGATAATTTTCACTATTCAGTTTAGCTACTGTGAATTTCAGTTCTGTGTTATTCATCATCTTTATATATACTTACTTGTTTAGAGAGTTGTACTGAAGATATTCTCCTGTTTTTTCTTTTTTTTTTCTTTCTTCCGATAGTTCCTGTATGTCCTGCTTGTGTTGAATTCTCTGTAATTATATCCAGCTCCTGGGGTCATGAATTCCTTTGTCACTCTGTATATGGATTTATTTCCTTCTGTTTAGTTTACAGAGCTTATCTGTGTGCTCCGTTATCTGGGGTTATAAACCGCCTAGGCTTGTAGTGTCTGGGGTGTCTGGGCCCATAACCTGTCGCAGAGTGCATCTTCTTATCGTCGGCACTGTACTTACGCAAGCTTCAGACAGCAAGATATCTTGAGTAAACAGTATTTACTTCATACTGGATAAACATGAGATACAATTCAGTGTCACACAGTCCGTGGAGAAAACGAAACAGGAAGCAAAGGTAAAACAACCAACAACACCAAGAGAGTTTCCCTCCCCACATTACAGCAAGCATATAACATTACATACTATTGCCATCTGCTGTCTGGTTAGTATAAAGTCCTCCTTTTACTTATAATAAGTCCCAATCTGTTGCATATACCAACAGGCAGCACTCGGACACAGTGGTGATTCGACAACTCTGGGAAGAAGTGGCCAGATCGCTGTTGGATGATTGGGACAAAGCCATGCCGCAAGTCAGAAAGGAAATTCGTAAGTATTGCAATGTGGTTTGACACGGCAGTGAACCTGTAAAAGATGCATTATTTTACAATTTCTTTTTTTTTCCCCTTCACAGCGAAAAGAGTAAAAGTCCGGTCGTGTTCGATGAAGGATCGCTTCAAAATACATGAGAGAAGAGATCCAAGTTCGAAGTGGTGCTACTCCAAAGATTTCCAAATACAAGAACCATGGTATGCTCTCCTTCCTGATGTCTGCGGTTGCTCATCGAACGTAAGTATTTTTGTGTTGTATTCCATCGTATAACATCTGAATTTTTCTATTCCACAGGATATGTTGGCGCTTTTAAAATTTTAATTTTTCATAGTAATGTTTTTCATTTCTTTTCCACACAGAACCTGTAGCAGCACAAACCGACCTGGATTGTCCTCTGTTGGAGCTGCCACTCATCGACCAGCCACTGAACAGTCCCAGTCATCCACCAGCGATGCAGCAAGTGGGCATGCTTCACAAGCTGAGGAACAGGCAGCAAGTCCAACAGGTCTTCCCCTCTCTCAGTTCTCTGCCACTGTTTTTTTTGGGTCTTCTCGCCAGCGGCAGAGGGCCTGGGACAGGCCAGTCATGCCCGAGTTTCTTCAGTTAGGCTCGGTCTTCCAGAATGGGCTGAAGGCAATTGGAGATAGACTGGAAAGTGGGTTCACCCATGTGAACACACTTTTCCAGGAAGTCGACCGACGCCTTGACCACCTGGAAGCCGACCTTCAGAGACCAGCACAACATTTTTTTTCTGCTATAGAGCGGGGCATGTCAGAAAACCTTATGCCTGAACTTCAGCTGAATATGATGCAGGCCTGCCAGGCTGTTTACAGCCAGGCAATGCAGCAGTCCCGGTACTACCAGCAGCCTCACATGGCATTTTCAACACGGCAACTAGGGCAGTGGCAGAAGATGGCGACCTATCCTCCACCACCACCGCTGGACACCAAGGCTATCCCACCAATACCCAGCTACACTACGATGCCAAGTCCAGCAGCACGCCAGTCTGAAGCCACCACAATGCCGAGTCCTGCAGCACACCAGTCTGAAGCCACCACGATGCAGATTCCTGCAGCACGCCAGTCTGAAGCCACCACCATGCCCAGTCCTGCAGCACGCCAGTCTCAAGCCACCACAATGCCGAGTCCTGCAGCATGCCAGCCTCAAGCCACCACCATGCCGAGTCCGGTAGCATGCCAGCCTCAAGTCACCACCATGCTGAGTCCTGCAGCACCCCAATCTGAAGCCATCACGATGCAGATTCCTGCAGCACGCCAGTCTGAAGCCACCACCATGCCCAGTCCTGCAGCACGCCAGTCTCAAGCCACCACCATGCCGAGTCATGCAGCATGCCAGCCTCAAGCCACCACCATGCCGAGTCTGGTAGCATGCCAGTCTCAAGCCACCACCATGCCGAGTCCTGCAGCATGCCAGCCTCAAGCCACCACCATGCCGAGTCCTGCAGCACGTCAACCTGAAGCCACCACTCCCACACACCCAAGGAAAAAAAGCAGGATACAGATGCCCAATACCAACTCTGCTCAGCACCGCCAGAAGAGGAAGACTAGGAGCACCAAACGTCGCCCCAAAACTGTCCAACCACCTCCATTCTCACCTTCCAATGTGTCAGTTTTCTAATTTGTCTCTCCCTTCCAATTTGTCTATCCCTTCAAATGTGTCTCTCCATTTCCACGATTCCACTCCTTATGTGTCTACTCCCATCCATGACCTCCCAGACCCCATGCATTTTATAGGCCCTTCCCCTGGAACCCCTTCGTCATCGACTCATGATAGCCACCCATCTCAGCTTCACATCCCCCACATCCACAATATCTCATCCTCCAACATACCCCAAATCTAATTACTGATTTATTGTTCAATAAAAATTTGAATTGTGTTTTTTTTGTCTCTTTATGCGCCGCAAACACACACGTGTGTATTGTATTGTTGAGGTACCTTGTAACGGGTGTTTCACTAGAGGTATTAAAGTCAGTAAACATTACAGGTACATAAGATTACGGGTACATTTTAGTGTCTTAAACCATTTTGTCTTGCCATGCCACATGTCCAATATCCGAAACAAAGTAGGCAGCAAATTTATCCCTCATTTGGGCAACTTCCACTGCAGTCCTCAGAGGGTGATCTTGGTAATCTTGCAATGTGGTAGCAACAGGTTCATCAAGTTCTAAGTTGGGTCACTCTTTTGCCAGGATGTAATTGTGCATAACACACGCTTTCACAACCTCATCAATTGTCTCAGTTTTTAAATTGATGGGTGTTCTCAAAATGCGCCATTTAGATGCCAGCAAACCAAAGGCACACTCCACAGTTCTTCGTGCCCTTGTCAGTCGGTAGTTGTAAATCTGTTTGGTGTGATTCAAGTCCCAACTTGAGTATGGTTTTATGAGGTTGGCACACATTTAAAAAGCCTCATCCCCAACCACAACAAATGGCATTGGCGGTCCTTCAGTGTTCGGAAGAGGTTGTGGCTGTGGAAAATTGAAATTATTCCCATACAAACATTGGCCCATGTCAGAGTTTTTGAAAGTCTGTGAGGCATTTCCTCGTCCAAATGAGCCAACGTCCACAGCGACAAATCGACAATCAGCATCTGCAATCGCCAGAGAACAATAGAAAAACATTTTTTGTAATTGAAATACTCGGATCCACTTCCAGCAGTTTCCTAATCCGAATGTGTTTGCCATCCACAGCCCCCAAACAGTTAGGAAAATTACAAATGTCCTGGAATTTGCAGCATTTTGCAGCCAGAGTTCAGTTGTGGGTTGCGGGAGGAATTCCTCACACAAAACGTCACATAAGGCACGTGTCTCCAACAATCCCAAAAAGGGTGGACACTCCAATGCGGAATTGAAAATGTAGAGATAATAAGGTCTCTCCGGTAGCCAGGAATCTGCAGAACAGAAAATGGAAAAAAAAACAGTACATGGTTTTTATAACAATAATATTAATGACAGGTGTTTCTTTTTCAAAATTACATACCTTAGGGTAACCAACAGATGTTCCTCAGCAGGAATTGCTCGACGTAGTTATGTGTCCTGCCTGTTGATGGGTCCTCGGACACGTAGCAGCAAGTCATCGAAGCTCTGTACCGACATCCTCATGTAGCTGAAAATCTTCTGAGGGTTTGCATGCAGCTTGGTGTACAATGAGTGGTGGGCTCCATGGCTCTCTCGTACTTCAACGATGGGGTGTTGCCAGTAGTGACGACGACGTCTTCTCCGTCTTTCTCTTCTTTTTTCTTCAAAAGCCACAGCAAAGGCAACAGCCAATTTCAAGTCCAAAGCCAGATTGCTATAGAAGCTCGCCATGCCACGATCCATCTTGCAGCTGGATACATGTATTGACAAGTTTTTAACACTAAGGCCGGGGTCACACTGGCGACAAAAACGGATGAGTGCAATGAGATGAAATATCGCATTGCACTCAGACCTATGGAGCAGCTCCCAGCATCCGATTTTTTCTCGGCCGTTTTCCTCGGACTGAGACAATCGCAGCTTGCTGTGATTGTCACCGATTATCGGTAGAGAATTGCCAATGCAAGTCTGTGGGTGCGATGAAAAATCGGATTACAAACGGACCACACGTGTGACTTGCAAGAAAATCGCACTGGTGTCCTTTAGAAAAGCCGGCAATTCATCCCCGGCTATACTGTAAAATCACACTGACAGCTTTAATAAAGAATAGAAAGAATACATAGAATACATATATATATATATATATGTCATTGAGACATATATATACATATATTTATAGTTCATACACTTCTACATAGTATAATAGCCGCTAATTCAATTGCCGGCTTCTGTAAAATTACAGAACCCGACATGAAATGACACATGGTTTACATACAGTTAACCATGTCATTTCATGTAGTTTGATATATGGTTTTCATTAACAATTACATGAGTGTAGTGTACAAAATTTCATACATGTAGGGGTTAATTAAATGTGTAAATTCGTTGTAAAAAAATGTGTGGGCTCCCGCAGTATTTTCTCCACTAGACAGGGAAAGCCAGTGAGTGAGTGCAGATAATAATAGCCTAGGGAGGGTGCATTTTTTGTGCCCCCCCTGGCTACTAACATCTGCCCCCAGCCACCCCAGAAAAGGCACATCTATGATGAGATGCGCCTTTTCTGGCACTTAGCCCGTCTATTCCCATTGCCCTGTAGCGGTGGCTAATGGGTTAATAATGGGTTAAGGCCACCTTGCTATTGAAAGGTGACTTTAAGCCAGGTTAATAATTGAGAGTTGTCAATTAGACAACTCTCAATTATTAATCCTATTGTATGAAATGAAAAACAAACAAACACACATTAAAAATCATTTTAATAAAATAAATGCACAGTTTTTGACCATATTTTATTGCACTGGTAATCCTTGCGAAGCCCTTGTTCTCCTGTAATAAAAAATAATAATAAAACAACATTATTCTTACCTCTCCGGAGCTCAGTCACGTCCCATTCTGCAATCCATCTGAAAGGGTTAATAGTTTTACAGCGAGGACCGGAGCTAATGCTGCAGCTTCGATGTAAATCCCCGAATGAATGAGCTCATCTCCCAGGCTGACAGGAAAGGAAGTGATTAGCTGGGAAGCTTAATTGATTGCTTGCCACAGTAATCAGTTCACTTCAGGTCAGCCGGGGACTCCCTCTGACGTCACTGAAGCTGTGCGGAGTCCCCGGCTAACTGATTGAACTGATTATGTGGGAAACATTCAATTGAGCTTCCCAGCTAATCACTTCCTCTCCTGTCAGCCAGGAGATGAGCTCATTCATTCGGGGGTTTACAGCGAGGATGCCCCGCTGTAAAACTTTTAACCCTTTCAGATGGATTGCAGCGTGGGACATGACTGAACGCCGGAGAGGTAAGAAAATGCTTGATTTATTATGTTATTTTTATTACAGGAGAACAAGGGAATCGGATGGAGTACCTGTACAATAAAATATGGTCAAAAACTGTGTATTTATTTCATTAAAATTATTTTTAATTAATGTGTGTGTGTTTTTTTAACCATTTCATACTATAGGATTATTAATGGATAGTTGTCTAATTGACAACTCACAATTAATAACCTGGCTTAAAGTCACCTTCCAATAGCAAGGTGGCCTTAACCCATTATTAACCCATTCGCCACCGCTACAGGGCAATGGGAATAGATGGGCTAAGTTGTAGAAAAGGCGCATCTAATCATAGATGTACCTTTCTGGGGTGGCTGGGGGCAGATGTTAGTAGCCGGGGGAGATCAAAAAAAAGGTCCCTCTCAGGGCTACTAATATCTGTCTTCAGTCGCTGGCTTTCCCTTTCTGGTGGAGAAAATACAGCGGGAGCCCACGCATTTTTTTCAATGAATTTACACATTATATTAACTCCTACATGTATGAAATTTTGCACATATACACTCATGTAGTTGTTAGTGAAAACCATATATCAAACTACATGAAATGACATGGTTAACTGTATGTAAACCATGTGTCATTTCATGTCAGGTTCTGAAATTTTACAGAAGCCGGCAATTGAATTAGCGGCTATTATACTATGTAGAAGTGTATGAACTATAAATAAATATATATATATGTGTCACAATGACATGTATATATATATATATATATATGTATTCTATGTGTGTATATGTATTCTTTTGTGATTTGCAAACTATCATTTGGATCCATTATATGTCAGTTTTGCTAGCCACCGACAAAATCTCGCCAGACGAATGTCAAACGGATGTGAAACGTACGCTCAGATGCGACAAAATCGCATCCTCTCATTCCAATCGGATGACAGACGCACCAATGTTCAGGAAACATTTGCCCGATTATCGGCTGTCAAAAACAGTCCGATTTTTTACACGGTGTGTGTGACTCCAGCCTAAGGTTTGGATACGGCTTTAAAGAAGGCTACTACTTGCGATATAACACAATTTTATTTCAAAGTACAAAATTAAAGGAATAGCATAATTGAATAGTATGATTGCGTACACTTTTGTATATTTTAACATACAAAGGTTTATTACATA
This sequence comes from Oophaga sylvatica, assembly GCA_033576555.1. NCBI lineage: Eukaryota > Metazoa > Chordata > Amphibia > Anura > Dendrobatidae > Oophaga > Oophaga sylvatica. Next base: position 318,876,881 of record JARQOD010000003.1, read on the forward strand.
CAAAGATTAAATACATGTAATGATTAAGTAAATATACTCACATCATCCATCACCAAGAGGCTTTTAAACATCATCCGTCTGGAAATTCAGAGAAGCAACACCAAGACAGAGAACCCCTGAGAAATTCACAACACTGCACGGGCGTCCCCAATTATGCAGGTATCAACACTCTACAAGTACAGGTATCCAAGTTTTTGCTTCATGTTTCTTTGGCCTTATATAGTGATTTGCACTATGTGTAACTCCTGTTTCACCATGCCCTTCAAGTGGTCAGCTTTCAAGGTAGGATGAACCAAGACACCAGGTGAACATCAATCGATGAGAAAAGCCCACATGAATTTTGATAAAATCATAATAACAAACAACAAACATATAGAAACTTAGAACTGTTTGTGAGGTGAAAGGGTTTCAGGTAATAAACAAACAGTTCTCAAGATTGTGTAACTATGAGCATTGTTTGTCTGCCTAAACTGTATGACCAGAAATGCTCTATTGCTCTATATATTTTTCCCTTTTCATATGTAAAGCGCCATGGAATAAATGATATATATTATATATATATATATATATATATGAATATAATAATAATAATAATAAGAAGAAGAATAATGGTCTGAATGCATTCAGTATATTTCAATATGGACTCAAAATTTTTATATTCACACTACAATACAGCAGCAAAAGTTGAGGATTTCATCTGTACAAGGGTCTATATACAGAATTTCCATGAGACATGCCCATTGGATGTGGCTTGTGTCAAGGAAGTTCTCCTGGAAAAGCATTGTCCTATCGAACGCATGCGCATAAATAACACAAACGCATGCCAAAATGCATGCAAACGCAGATTTTTTTGGCGTCATGCGTAAGCTGATGTGGATAAAAAACTTGTGTTAGCATATATACGTTTGCACATGCAGATGATACACTGCGCACATATACGCAAATGTGATCTTAGTCTTACTCTGCAACTGTACTGAACATCACTGTTAGGCCGTCTATAAAGAAACTAAGATATGAGCCTGTACCTTATGCGGAAGAAATGGTTAAAGAAATGCCTGCTGTTTATCAGATGTTGGGAAACATTTTTATCAATTCAAGTAAGGCTATTTTTAACTTTCTAAAACGGTTGTTGGACGCCCTGATTCATCCCATGAAATTAAGGTTCCTATTCCATCTTACTACATGTGACCCAAAAGGGGTGAGCAGCATCTCCCACAAAGCACACGTCCATACAGGAGTACCGTAGCAGAGTGTATAGGGGCACCGAAGCAACAGTCGGCCAGTCGCGCCCCTTACAGGTTTTTTGTTTTGTTTTTACAGTGTTCATTCTGTGGTATGAAGCACAGAGCGCTTGTACTTAGTTTTAAATGTGATTCTGTGGTGGCAGAGTCATTTTAAGTTGCAGAAGACCACCTGCATACACACGTGATCAAAATTGTTGGTACCCCTCATGTAATGGCAGAAAAACCCCACAATGGATACAGAAATAACTTGATTCTGAGAAAAGTAATAATAAATCAAAAATCTATGAAAATGAACAAATGAAATTCAGACATTGCTATTCAACAAAGCTTTCACAGAATTTAAAAAAAAAAAAAAAATAAAACTCATGAAATAGGCCTTGACAGAAATAATGGTACCAATGAAGATAATGTGACAAAAGGGACATGTTAAATCAAGGTGTTTTTCCCTAATTTTACCATCACAGGTGTCTACAATCTTGGAATCAGTGAGTGGGCCGGTATAGAGGGCTACAGAAACTCACTGTGCTGTTTGGTGACATGGTGTGTATCACACTCAACATAGACCAGAGGAAGCAAAGGAAAGAGTTGTCTCAGGAGATTAGAAAGAATTATAGGCAAACATGTTACAGGTAGAAGTTATAAGACCGTCTCCTTGCCTTGCCTTGGACAACTTCCGGGGCAAAGAAAGTGACCGAAAATAGTTGCGCATGCGCTGTAATGATTTTATGCTTTGCCCACTGTTGGGCAAAGCACACTGCAGGCGCTGGGGATTTTAAAACGCGCAATCGCGGGAACTCTACGCCGTCTGTGCTATGCACAGACGGACCTACGCAAGAGAAGCCGAGGAGCGAGGAGGGGGAGGAAACAAAAAACACCGCCCTCCGGACCGGACCACCCAGATTAGCATACAGAAAACCGAACTTTACAAAGGTATTTGGGCATGAAAACAGGGGTGTCAGGATATATGATAGATACCGATAGGTTACTTATGGGACGCACTATTCAGGCATATCTTTATCTGATGTAGCCAAAATGGGGTGACAGATTCCCTTTAAATACTGCAGACTTACTGATAGACCTTACAGCCATCCAGGAGCCCAAAAGGCTGGCCAAGAGTTAAGAGGAAGCATAGCAGATGCCTTTAGAAGCCATCAGGAAGATGTTTCTGCAGGAATAGATGAGGGGGGAGGAGGTGGGTACTGTTTTTGTTTATCCCTTTCCCAGCCTGTTAACTATACTTTAGACCACAGAGCATAATTAAACGCTTTTATTAACAGCAATAGGGCCTAGATTGGCTAGAGTACTGCCAAGATTAATCTCCAAACAACAAACAGGTTTTATAAAGGGAAAGTGTTATGTTTTGGTAGCTGAGGAGGCAGGAGCAAAAAACCGCATAGGCAGCCTAACACCAGAGAGGTTGGAAACTAATAGGTTGCAGACCCCTAAACTAACTGCACAACTAGAAGCAGCCGTGGAGCGTACCTACGGTGGTCCTAGATGCCTCGGCACAGCCGGAGAGATAACTATCCCTGAAAATGGAAAGAGGAAAGCTAACTGCCCCGGAGTAGACCCCAAAAGAGTAGGAAGCCCCCAAACATATAATGGCGGTTAGACAAGATGAAAACACGAACACAGACAGAAAATAGATTGAGCAAACGCTGGGGCCCAAAACTGTCTAGATAGGACAGCACAGGAGAGATTACTGTCTGAAACCCAGAAAAACCCTAGGAAAAACTCCAACACTTCTGAATCCAAAAACACTGAGACCACACGGTCTCGACCACCTATATCAGATCTCTGGTGTGGACACGTAGCTACCTATCAGTAAAATATCACAAGAACAGAGCAAATGAACAAATGCAAAAAACGAACGGAGACCAGCCAAAGCCTCCCAAAGGGGACCCAGCTGAAGACAAAAAGCAATGCAGCAAAAAGCAAGGAATTCAAACTACAGAAAAAAAAAAATGAAAGAGACTTATCTGAAAGTAACAGGAGACAGCAGAAGCAAGTGAATTTAAACTAGACCCGGGAACACA
>JARQOD010000003.1:318880260-318969657 GCA_033576555.1 Oophaga sylvatica
ATCTGGGTCCCACTCGGTTCTGTTTATAGGTATTTACTGCGCTTTATTTCCTCTCTATATTGTTGCATTTCACTTTTTCTGCACATGTGTGGGTATTGAGCTCACGGTTTTGAGCCTTATCAGCCAGCAAGGAGGTTTTTGTCCCCATGTGGCTGTGCCCATGAACTTGCAGGCATGCTACTATATTGACATGGATATCTGTGACAGCAACAATTGCAGCAGTTTGCCTTCATAAACTTTTTTCCGTGTGGGCCTCATTTCCTTGTTTATTTTGGACATTGTTATGTAAACCGTATTATTGACATATTTACGTCTACAAGTCTGTTTCCACTTAATGTTGTTTTTAGTGTGTGTGACCATATTGGTAATTTTGAATAAAGTATACAATTTTTATATTCATAGCACAAACTCAATGTTCTTTTTGTATATCATAATTTCAGTTGTTACACACTTTTTGTTAAGTATATAATTCCACATGTGTTAATTAATAGTTTTGTTGCCTTCAGTGTGAATTTACAATTTTCATAGTCATGAAAATACAGAAAAATCTTTAAATGAGAAGGTGTGTTCAAACTTTTGGTCTGTACTGTATAGTACCAGGAAAGTCATATTCTTGTCATCATTTTGAGGTACATTTATTTATTTTATTTTCATTTATTTTAAAGGAGAAATAAAATAATTTAGATTTTTTTTGTTTTCTAATTTAGAACTGTCATATAAGGCATTTTTCTATATTTTATGTTATATTGGCATAGCAGACAGCTGAAGTCAATGCACATATAACCAAAGATGTGTCCATGTGCCAAACACTGTATATATCTGATTATTCGGATACACGCAGAGCTAAATTAAAATGGGGATCTACTTCTCGTGCTTCCCTTGAAGCTCCTCCACCAATTTATCCCACAAATCCTGACCTAGTGTTTCGTTTACGAAATATAAAAACTAGATAGATAATAGATAGATGATAGATAGATAAATAGATAATAGATCGATAATAAATACATTAAATACATAGATAGATAATAGATAGTTAATATATAGATAATAGATAGATAAATAGATAAATATTAGATAGATAGATAATAGGTAGAAAATAGATAATAGATAGACAAAAGATAGATAATAGATAGATCAATAGATGATAGATAGATAATATTTAATAGATAAGAGACAGATAGATAAGAGATAGATAGAAAAAAAATAGGTAGATAGAAAATAGATAATAGATAGATAATAGATAAATAGATAATTACGTGTGGACAAGCCAGAATACTACTACTCTGCCATCACATATCATAGGACAAGGAGTTCATGGCCAGTCACTTGGATAATGACTAATCCGATGTTTTTAGGTTACAGTTACTAAATACACTAATGTATAACAGAGAACCACGTTAACCATTAATACTGGAAGCTCCAGCTTAAGTCAGGGTTATGTTTGCTCCTTAATTTATAACTGACTGTAGACAACATCAGTCTTGTTATACAAGATGGATTTTACGGGAGGAGAGATTTATCAGTCCAGCTTTGACCCCAAATCGTATCTGGCCTCCTTTTGTAGTCTGGGTTCTGGAAGAGACGACATTCTAACGTTTCGCCTGAGAAAATGCTTTGAGACATTCGGACCAGGCAAGTGCACCTGTTGTCATATAGACCATGCCAGTATACCACGGGCATCTAATAGTCTATAATTATATTTGTACAACTGGTATAGGTGATATATTGCCCTGTGTATAGCTCAATGGACGATATCACATAAATACACACACATATACAGATGCAATGCAGATCCTATGGGATGATGGTGGGGCAGCAAAGATTGTTAAGCCCTCCACGAGTAGGGCTATGTCCCAGGGCAGCTAGGATGTTAGAGGAGAAGTTGGTAGAAAGTGTGGTGCAGGGCAGGTGACGCAGGAAAGATTCCGAAGACACAACAGAGTGCAGTTTCCTTTACCTTTTACCGAGCTGTGTAGGTACAGTCCGGGGCTCAGGTTACAGAAAGTTCTGGAGTCGGTCAGCCTGAAAGCAATTTGGAATCTCCTTATTCAGGTGGGTTGTGAGGTCTCCTTTCTAGCGCTATTCTCTGAGGTACTTGCTGCTGTAAACTCTATTCAAGTTCCTCTCTCTGTCTGCTACTTGGGTAGGACTCCACTCGCATGTCAGGCAGCTGTAGCCTGCTTCAGGGATCGCTCCTGTCTGGCGTGTCTGGCTCACATGTGCTGCTGTGTCGTCGAGTATCAGTTGGGGACAGAGGACCTGCTGTCTTCTGCCCTCCAGATACTGCTGCTGGGGCTTTAGGACCCACTCAGCCTTGGACTCCGGGGTCCGGTCTCTGGCGCTCAGGCCTAGGGGTCAACTCAGCTATAGCTCCTGTCCCCCAGCTCTTAGCCACACGTTCTCTCTCAACCCTGCTCTGGCACTAACAAACTACTAACTTCCTGCTTCCGACCAGAGAGTAGCTCTCCTCAAGTCGGGTTAGAGCTCCCCCTGCTGGCCTGGAGCAGAAACTGTGTTGTATGCTGGAACTACCTGTTAAGGGCATCCCTTCTTGCTTCCAGACATGACATCACTCCCCCCTGGAGGGAGGCAAGGTCACTGTGGCAACCGAACTCCTTGGGTGCCACATATACAGCTGGTATCAGTAATATAACTTATTGCAAATAGTGATATGGATTATTCAGGTATAACCTTGGCTTCTCCTGGTATATTATGATGTGTGTGGAGCTTTTGTAACACAGGCATTTTCTGGTATGTGATGGGTGAACCAGAAAAGTAAAGTTTGGGGTCCGTACAGAACACCTGCTGTTCGGGCATGGACTTCACCAGGAAGTCTGTGTTATTGTTTGAGTTTGGCACCCCAAACACTGGGTGTTTCTCATGCTGTCATGTTCATGTCAGCACGGCAACACTGCCTCTGATAGGCAGTAAGACCATTACTGCCGGTCAAATAGCCGCAGTCCCCACACTGTCAAATGACAGTGTGAGCCCGCTGCTGTGTAAGGAGGTAAAAAGTTTATCTCCATTCACTGGCTTTGGCTGATGAAACTACTACTCCCAATAGCCTATGCCTGCTGCCTCTAATAACAGCGAGAGCAGGTGGCGGCTGATGGGAGTATTCATCAGCCGACGCCTGAGCTCTAAATAAATATTAAAAAACAAAAAATGGTGTCGGTTTCCCTGTCTATTTGATAACCAGCCAGGATAAATTCACAGCTGACGGCTGCAACCCTCAACTGCCAGCATTAGTAGGCACATCCTGCCATCCTCTGACGAGTGCAATCCTTACGAGTTCGGAGTTTAGAGTTTCCGACAGGTAGCTGTTAAGTTCAGCTAAGAGTTGAGTGCACTCCTTGGTTTTCTGCTGTGTCTGGGACAAGACAAATTCATCCTGAGCATACCGGCTAGGGAGATTCTAGGCGTTGGCTCACTCAGTCTTGTGGAGCTATTCTTGAAGAGGCGCTTATGGCATACTTGCAGTCTCAGCCACCGGAGGTTGTAATCGACTCCTGGTTCGTTTTCGGTATCATTCGAGAGTGGCAAAGGCGTCACACCTGTCAAGGCCCTGCAAGCCATCCTTCTTATTCTTCTAAGACTCCCCTTTGTGTGACCTCAGCCACTTCGGTTGGGGGCCCAGTTTCAGCACTGTCTTCTGCTTCTAAAAGCAGGGTTGCAGCATATTCCACTGTAACACAGAAAGTACTGCGGCGTCATCTTCCCTAGGCCTAGCCTTGTAGACTGAGTTATTCAGGTGGATGTTCCTCACTAATCGATAAGGCACTACCTTCGAGTGGTGATCCAGCTTTTTCCCAGGCCACTTGACCCGCAGTAACACATTGTCTTCTGGCTGAAGTTGTTCACCTGACATCGGGGATCGACTCAAATGTTCCACTTCCCCAATTTTCTGTTCAACCAGCTTCCTTACAGTCTGAACAGAGTAACATAGTAACATACAGTGGGTATGGAAAGTATACACCTCATCTTGACTGAAAAAGAACAGAAATGTTGAAATTTTTGCAAATTTATTAAAAAAGAAAAATTGAAATATCACATGGTCATAAGTGTTCAGACCTTTTGCTCAGTATTGAGTAGAAGCACCCTTTTGAGCTAGTACAGCAATGAGTCTTCTTGGGAATGATGCAACAATTCTGTCACACCTGATTTGGGGATCACTTGCCATTCTTCCTTGCAGATCCTCTCCAGTTCCGTCAGGTTGGATGGTGGATGGTGGACGTTGGTGGACAGCCATTTTCAGGTCTCTCCAGAGATGCTCAATTGGGTTTAGGTCAGGGTTCTGGCTGGACCAGTCAAGAATAGTTACAGAGTTGTTCTGAAGCCACTCCTTTGTTATTTTAGCTGTGTGCTTAGGGTCATTGTCTTGTTGGAAGGTGAACCTTCTGCTAAGTCTAAGGTCCAGAGTACTCTGGAAGAGGTTTTCATCCAAGATATCTTTGTACTTGGCTGCATTCATGTTTCCTTCAATTGCAACCAATTGTCCTGTCCCTGCAGCTGAAAAACACCCCCAAAGCATGATGCTGCCACCACCGTTTCACTCTTGGGATTTTATTGGGCAGGTGATGAGCAGTGCCTTGTTTTCTCCACACATACTGCTTAGAATTATCACTAAAAAGTTCTATCTTCATCTCATCAGACCAGAGAATCTTATTTCTCTTAGTCTGGGAGTCCTTCATGTGTTTTTTAGCAAACTCTATGCGGGCTTTCATATGTCTTGCACTGAGGAGAGGCTTCTGTCAGGCCACTCTGCCATAAAGGCCTGACTGGTGGAGGGCTGCAGTGATAGTTGACTTTGTGGAACTTTCTCCCATCTCCCTACTGCATCTGTGGAGCTCAGCCACAGTGATCTTGGGGTTCTTCTTTACCTCTCTCACCAAGGCTCTTCTCCCACGATTGCTCAGTTTGGCTGGAAGGCCAGGTCTAGGAAGACTTCTGGTGGTCCCAAACTTCTTCCATTTAAGGATTATGGAGGCCACTGTACTCTTAGGAACCTTGAGTACTGCATAAATTCTTTTGTAACCTTGGCCAGATGTGTGCCTTTCCACAATTCTGTCTCTGAGCTCCTTGGCCAGTTCCTTTGACCTCATGATTCTCATTTGGTCTGACATGCACTGTGAGCTGTGAGGTCTTATGTGTGCCTTTACAAATCAAGTCCTATCAGTTTAATTCAACACAGCTGGACTTCAATGAAGGAGTAGAACCATCTCAAGGATCACAAGGAAATGGACAGCATGTGACGTAAATATGAGTGTCTGAGCAAAGGGTCTGAATACTTATTGTTAGGGTCTGCGGAACGCACCAAATATATGATGTAGAGAGGTGCGTTCGCAGCCCGGGGTCCACCGTGCAGGCGGAGCCTGCTGCTAGTAAAATGGCGCAAGGAGCGAACTCTGTTATCCCGCAGAGTCACCAAAATAAACGCCGTAACGCGCTGTGGCAATATGTGTGAACTCTGTTAATCCACAGAGCCGCTAGAAGGAATGCCGCAGCGCTATATGGCGATGTGTGCGAACTCACTTAACACCACTAAGTCGCAAAATAAACACGCTAGGGCGCTGTCTAGCGTTGAAAGCGAACCCTGTTACATCACAGAGCCGCAGAGACAAACTTCTGTGTCCTGTCATGCACCCAGGTACACAGTTGACTGCTAAGCAAACATAGAACGTGATCATGCGCTAATGTCCTCTCGGGAGTCACCCGCAATCTATGGCGTCTGAACGCCAGGCCCTGAATACGGCAATCAAACTCCTCACCGGTTATGCCGGTAATCTAGGGCATCTAGGACACCGACCCTGACCAGCTAGCATACCAAGCTCCTCACTGATTAAGTCGGTATTGTAATGGCGTATTTCAGCCGCCCTAACCACACGCACGCATGACCACACTGGCGCAAAGCATATAACGGTTGATATTAGCGCATGGCGGCCCAGCCATGCCACCCTTTTATAGTAACAGCTACAGGACCTGCCAGAAACAAGGACCAATGAGAAACTGTTCCAAAACACATGTAGTTTCATGACCTTCTGGCGGACCAATAGGAGCTGCTGCAGTACCTGAACATGTGACCCCTGATCTCCAATGAGAGATCTTACCCTGGACATGCTCAGAAGGGGAAACGCAGGACTTCGTCCCAAAGACGTCTGCTCCAGCACTGGCTATAATAGCAGATCCAGGAGAGGCAGCAGCAAGTCTCTGCACAGTACTGGAATGGGCAAGACGCTGGGAACAACATCTCTGCTGAGCAGGCTCCACTGTGGCCAGAGACGGATGGGGGACCGCAGCAGGACTGGTTCGAGCCTCCCCTTGTGCAGCAGCGGGAACTCGAACCCTAACACTTATGACCATGTAATATTTCAGTTTTTCTTTTTTAATAAATTTGCAAAAAATTCTACATTTGTTTCTTTTCAGTCAAGATGGGGTGCATAGTGTACATTAATGAGAAAAAAATTAACTTTTGAATTTACCAAATGGCTGCAATGAAATAAAGAGTGAAAAATTTAAAGGGGTCTGAATACTTTCCGTACCCACTGAAGTTTTTAAGGTTTTTAAGGTTGAAGGAAGACTTTAAGTCCATCTAGTTCAACCTATAGCCTAACATGTTTATCCAGAAGAAGGCAAAAAAACCCATGTGGCAAACAGTAAGCTCCACATTGGGGAAATAAATTCCTTCCCGACTCCACATACGGCAATCAGACTAGTTCCCTGGATCAACGTCCTATCAAAGAATCTAGTATACATAACCTGTAATATTACAATTTTCAAGAAAGGCATACAGGCCCTTCTAAAATTTTAGTAGTGAATCACTCATTACAACATCATACGGCAGAGAGTTCCATAGTCTCACTGCCCTTACAGTAAAGAATCTGCGTCTGTGATTATGCTTAAACCTTCTTTCCTCCAGACGTAGAGGATGCCCCCTTGTCCCCGTCACAGGTCTAAGAGTAAAAAGATCATTAGAAAGGTCTTTGTACTGTCCCCTCATGTATTTATACATTATAATAAGATCACCCCGAAGCCTTCGTTTTTCCAAACTAACCCCATGTGTAATAACCTGTCTTGGTATTGCAGACTCCCCAGTACTCTAATATCCTTGGTCGCTCTTCTCTGCACCCGCTCCAGTTCAGCTATGTCTTTCTTATACACCGGAGACCACAACTGTACGATACACTTTATTGATCCCGGGGAAAATTACAGTATTACAGCAGCAATACAAACAGCAGTACATAAAATATTAGGACTCAAATCTTGCACAGGTATACCAATATTACATAATAAATAAAAGTGGGTAGTTCAGGTGTATACAAGTTACTGTTAATTTCCTAAGGGTGGTAGAAAATAATGACTGGTTGGTGTACTAATGTCAATTATTATACATCCCCATAGCAGTAGGCACAGAGTATTCTAAGTGTGGTTGCACTAATGTCTTGTATAGAGGTAAAATTATGTTCTCATGAGCATCTATGCCTCTTTTAATGCATCCCATTATTTTATTTGCCTTTGCAGCAGCTGCCAGACACTGGCCACTAAATGTGAGTTTGTCGTCCACCCAGGTCTATTTCAGTGAGTTTTGACCAGTGTTTTACAATTAAGCACATAATTATACATCTTATTTTCTCTGCCCACATAATTATACATCTTATTTCTCTGCCCAAGAGCATGACCTTACATTTATCCCCATTAAAGTTCATTAGCCATTTATCAGCCACCTACAAGGTCATTAATAAACATATTAAAAAGAAGCGGGCCCAACACCAACCCCTGCGGTACCCCACTGTTAACTCTGACCCAGTCCGAGTGTGCTCCATTAATAACCACCCTTTGTTTCCTATCCCTGAGCTAGTTCTTAACTCACTTACACATATTTTCCCCTATCCCCATTGTTCTTATTTTATGCATTAACCTTTTGTGTGGCACCGTATCAAAAGCTTTTGAAAAGTCCATATACACCACGTCCATTGCATTTCCTTGGTCCAGTCCAGAACTTACCTCTTCATAGAAGCTTATCAGATTAGTCTGACAAGAACGGTCCCTTGTAAACCCATGTTGATATTGGGTCATGAGGTTATTCTTCTTCAGATACTCCAGTATAGCATCTCTTAGAAAACCCTCCAGGATTTTACCCACAGTAGAGGTTCTGCTTAGTGGCTCATAATTTCCAAGTTCAGTTTTTGTCCCCTTTTTGAATATTGGCACCACATTTGCTATACGCCAGTCCTGTGGTACAGACCCTGTTATTATGGAATCTTTAAAGATTAAAAATAATTGTAATAATGAAGTCTGTGCTGGTGTTCTCCAAGCCAGACACTTGGACTACTGCCCGCACAGGGGTCCTCTGAATTTATTTCCAGTTCAGTGATTTCTTGCCCGCGTGGCCCAAACAGTAGCATGTAAGGAGTAAAGCTGGTAGTCGCAAGGACTTGGTTGTTGTACACCCACACCAACTCGGACACTAATTTGGGCCTCCTCATCTTCTTGTCCTCTTCAAGGGTCCACAACATTTGTAACAGGGTCCAGTTGAAGTGTTCACAGACCCCATTACCTTCTGGATGATACGGCGTAGTTCGAGACTTGTCAATTCCGTAGATACGATATAGCTGTCCATCACTAGCCCCTGGAAACACACCCATGGTCGGAGTGAATTTGCTTGAGGCACCCATATATGCATATGTAGCCCTGACAGATGGTTCTGTCTGCAGCATTGGCTCTTTGATCCCGAGTGGGGGTCACCTCCTCAAACTTGAAGTGATCGGTCATCAACAAGCAGTACCCATAGCCAATGTGTGAAGTTTCAATCATTAGATAGTCGATTATCAAAACCTCCAAGGGCACTGAGGTTTGGATCGCCTGGATGGGAGCTCTCTGTTCCGGGGGTGTGTTCAGCTCACATCGATGACATCTTCTGCAAACACCTTCAACCTCTTATCACAGTTGAGGCCAATATACCAGTCATTGCAACCACTGGAAGGTCTTGTTTACATTTAAGTGGGCACCCCTCTCATGGGCTTCTTTAGCCAGCTGTACGACCAGCATTCTGAGTCCACTACCTGCCAAGTGACATCGAATTCTCAAGGAAGTTGAATCCTTCAACACAGCAAGCCATCTTTCAGGAAGACCCTTTCCCACTGGGCCAAGGTCTGTAGGGTACTTGTGGGTGAAGTGGTCCTAGCCTCCTGATCCGGCCTTTGCAACAGAGAGACCTATTTCTTCAGCTTTGCCAGCTAAGGATCAGCTTGTTGCAGGTGGATCCATTCGTCCCTGGAACAACCCAAGATCTGGGTGGGCCTGGACTCTTCTCTGGACTACAGCCTCGACGAACTGCCTAAAATCCGGAATCTTGTCACCTTCAAGCTCTTCATCTATGTCTTTCTTCTGTCCGGCCTGAATGACTGGGGACAGAGCATTTGCATAAGTGTTTGCCTATACTGATGTTTGGATATAGTCGCAACCCTCCACTCTTCTAGCGAGCCAAGCTTTGCATTCTCCAGATGGGCCAGAGGGTTGTTGTCTGTCTGCACATGTATTTCTCCGCCATGGCCCATGCAATCACTAGCAACTCCAGTTTGAACAAACTATAATTGTTTAGATTCTTTCTGTTTCTCTCAGTGACCTACTCTCTCTTCCTTCTTGTACCTAAGCTAATACTGACCCCAGTCCATACAGGCTCCTGTCAGTGTACAGTAAGAAGAGCTGCGAGATGTCAGCATAGGCCAAGACTGGGGCATCGGTCAGCGTCATCTTCAGTGTATGAAACGCCTCCTCTTGTCGTGGGCCCCACTGAATTGGTTGCCGTTTGGCTCCTCCGACCGTTCCCACAACAGCTCATTGAGTGGTACCGCAGTCTTGTTGAAGTCTTTTATCAACAGGCGTTATCATCTGGCTAGCTCTTGGAATGCTCTTAATTCCTTCAGGTTGGTCGGCGTTGGCCACTTTTGCACTGCAGCCACATTCTCTGTGGCAGGGTAATGTCCCGCACTTGACACAGTGTGTTCCAGGTACTCAATTTCCCGCTTTAATAGGTGACAGTTCCGGGGCTTAACTTTTAATCTGTGTATTTGAAGCAGTTCCAATACTTGTTCCAGTCGGTTAAGGCGATCTTCAAAATATGGCGAAATAAATGATTATGTCGTCCAGATATATCAAAGTGGCTAAGAAATTCAGCTCTCACAAGCATATTTCCATCAAATGCTGGAACATTCCTGGTATATTCATCAGGCCGAAAGACTTCCGGTTGAACTCGAACAGACTCATAAGGGAAACAAAGGCTGTCTTTGGGTGATCTTACGCAGCCATCGGAACTTGCTCGTATGCCGTTGACCAAGTCGAGGGGAGGAGAAATGTTTAGCTTTTCCCAATGCGGATAGGGACTTCTCGATTCTTGGCAATGGGTAGGACTCCCGTATAGTGCACACTTTCAGCCTTCTGTAATCTCCACAGAACCTTAGGGTGCCATCCTTTTTCTGGACTAACACTATGGGGGACTCTGGCTTTCTCAAATCACACCATTGCCCAGCATGTGGGCCAGCACTTCTTTCACCTCCTGATACATCTGAGGAGGAATCTGCTGATATCTCTCTTGAATGGGTGGGGTAGTGCCTGTAGGGATCTCGTGTTGAATGCCGTGCAAAAACTCCTTGATATCGCTGCAATAACTGTTCAATCTGCCCATCTTGCCTCTAGGAGAATTTCGTGAGGCAGACATTCATCTGTTCCAAGAGTTGACGCCCAGCCAGGGGTTCACACTGCATTTATAACTATCGAGCATCACTGCCAAGGTCCACGGATCTACTCCAACAGGTGTCAATCCTATAGTGTCAGCTCTGGTTTGCAGGGTGTCAACTGTAATCTTGCTCCACTCAAATTTATACAATGCACAGGTACTCGTCCTTGCTGTACGGTAGCCAAGGTGTAGGCAACTAATAATCCGAAAATCGTTTCCTCTCCGTCTATTGGCTCAACCTGTAAATCCACACCCTCCAAGGATGCATGGGCCAGTACTGGCATAGTGACTATAGTGTGTCCCACCAGCAACATCACAGTAGCTTCGGGGAGTATCAACACTTTTCCAAGATGCTGACAAGCAGCGGGTAACTTCTGAATTTGGCTGACTCACATGAGTTGCTGAAACACCTTCGGACTGACTGGATCACGTCTGGCGCGGGTCTAGTTGGTTTTATCTGGGCTCTTGGAAAGAATTGTCCAACTTCTTTTAGCACGTTCATGCCCAGGGTTACAATGAGTCCTCCCCCTTCGTCAACATTACTCCCTTTTGACCCAGGTCTTTTCCACACACTGGAATAGGTAGTTGATTTGCCGCCACCAGTCGGATGGTGTGTTTTTGTTAGATCGAGCAACCTCGGGGAAGTGGCTCTGGAAATACGCTTCTGGCATAGCGGTCACCTGGGACCCTGTGGCCATTAAACAGCGGATGGGCTGCCCATTGAATTCAGCCCAGATAATGGATCTCTCAGAGATAATATCCTCAGCGTACTCTCTTCCATCCTCTGAGGCATGAAACCCCTTGGTGTGCTCCACGACGGTGGGGCTCGCTAGTTTAACGGGTGCCCTGTCTCCTCCTTTCTCGACTGACAGTCTCTTGAGCTATGCCCCCTTCCACTGCAGGTCCAACACTCTGGCTCACGTTCTGGAGATGCTCTACGTGCACAACGTGGCGGGGATCAGGAAAAACAACTTTCCCGCGCTGACCTCCTTTCACATGTGGTCATGTGATCATGAGGGATCTCTCAGTCCAGCAACTATTTGATCCCGCAGCACTTTGTCCAGTCCTCAGTGTCTGTCTTGTGTCTTCTTGGTGATATGGGCGGTCACTTCCTGCAATGCATTAACATCCTAAGCTATGGTCTCACTTTCTCCTTAAACCCACTGGAACAACCGCATTCGGAGGCGCCCTAGGTATGTGGTGTCACCATACATGTCCTCCAGGATTTTTACTACCTTATCCACAATGTCCCGGTCCCTAGGTGTGCAATACATAACCATCTGCCGGGTCTTCCCATCAAGGGTCAGGAGGGCTAACTCAGGCTGAGCGTCAGGGTATACATGTGAAGCATGCTTTTCAGCCTCTCTACCAGTCCACAACAACATGCTGCTCCTCAAGAACTTTGGAAGGTTGCTGAGCATTACCTCCATTAATGAGGAGATACTGCAATCTGCTGGACAGGCAAAATCAAGTGGAACCAAATTGTGCTGGAATATTTGCAGGGGAACGACTTTGTGTGCTGGACCTGATCAGGTGACACACAGGAAGGCTTTCCTTGATATAAAAGCTTTACTCACCAAACCACAGGCAGATTTGATGCCATAGAAGACTAGGAGCAGATGTACTCCAGGCATTTTGCTGATGCCTGCATAACAGGCCTCAGTGAAAAGTCTATGACATCAAGGTGTCAGCCATTGCCTGACAAGGCTCGGATTCTGCACAGGAGGACACATGACATGACATGAATTCGTGCCCCACGCCAGTAAAACTCAAGAGACCAGACGTCACCCGTCAAGAGCCAAGGCCTGGTCCACTCCATTCCAATCTTAGGAGATTTCTGTGTATGGTCAAGCCAAGAAGATCCAAGAGGATACTGCAACAGGCGGGATATGCCTGCAACTACGGAAGAACACATGTGAGCAGGGCCGTCACTTCCAGCTATCCTCTACAGTACCGGGGTCGACTGACATTAGGGTCTTAGGTTGAGAGGGGACCGGTTGGTGTATGGGAGGTCAATGAGCTTTGATAGACTACATAAGGGAAAGACTTGCGGCTTAGCGAGAAAACCCGGTGACCCTCACTAGGGCCAGATTTGCAGATTTTCTGTTGTGAATAGAACATTAATGTTAGATAGAGAAAGACTTCCTTTCCTTTTCAAAGGTTATTGTTATCTTTGTTTAAATGTTAATCTGCATAGTTAATAATAACACTAAGGGCCCCGTCACACCTAGCGACTAGAGTTGAGCGTACTTTCCGATATCCTAAAGTATCGGAATCGGAATGGTATCGCCGATATCACTAAAATATCGGCGATACCGATATCGATACCGGAAGTCCCATGTAAGTCTATGGGAACAAAATATCGAAATTAAAAAAAAACCCATTCTTGCCTTGTTGGTTAATTGTACATGAAGGAAAACAAGAAAGAGTAATGTAGAATGTATTGTGGAAGGTTGAGGAGACATTAAAGGCATAGATGTTTAACCCAATCAAATGGAATAGCATAATATATTTTTTTTTTAAAGATGTTCGGATTGACGAAGAAATTGACAATGTTAACGTTTTTTATATTTTGGCAAATATGTATATTACACAACTTCCATGCTCTTCATCTTCACCTTTTTAACTTTTCACACACTTTCTCCTTCATAATCTTCTGCAGCATCATCTTTTTCATCAAATTATTCTTCATCTTCACCTTCTTTATCTTCTTCTTAAACTTCTTGCTATTCATCTTTGTTAACATTACTCATATTCTTCTTATTAAACTATTATTCTTATTCATATTCTGCTTCATCTTCTTCATCATATTCTTATTTGTGACAGAGAATCCTGTACTTGTAATCTGTCAAAGTATGAATTTTTCATCCTTCCGTTCTTGCTGTCACAAAAGATTTAAATTACAACAGTATTTGTCCGTGTTCAGTTTAGCCTGCAGCAGCAGGCATTTTCCAGGGGCACCACGAGGAGGAACGGACTCACCCCCATACACTGCTTAGTCTTCTTCTGCTTAGAATTTAGAGCATATATTTTGCTCTTCATTTTGGTCTTATACTTCATGTTCTTCTGCTTTTAGATCTTCTGCTTATTGTTCTTGTGTCTCTTGTTCCGTATCTTGTATTTGTAGCACAATCTTGTACCAGCTGATGTTACTGGGACACGGTTACTAAGCAGGAGGTACCTGTGCTCCAAAGCACTACCAAGGACCAGCAGACGTTGCTGGAACTCGGATACCAAGATGGAGGCACCTAGGCCAAAGGCACTGCGGAGAACCAGCTGACGGTACTGAACCCGGAGGGGCAGCAGAAGGAAAAGAGCCAATGCACAACCGAGGACCAGCTGACGTTACTGGGACACGGTTACTAAGCAGGAGGTACCTGTGCTCCAAAGCACTACCAAGGACCAGCAGACGTTGCTGGAACTCGGATACCAAGATGGAGGCACCTAGGCCAAAGGCACTGCGGAGAACCAGCTGACGGTACTGGAACCCGGAGGGGCAGCAGAAGGAAAAGAGCCAATGGCACAACCGAGGACCAGCTGACGTTACTGAACCCGGAGGGGCAGCAGAAGGAAAAGAGCCAATGGCACAACCGAGGACCAGCTGACGTTACTGGGACACGGTTACTAAGCAGGAGGTACCTGTGCTCCAAAGCACTACCAAGGACCAGCAGACGTTGCTGGAACTCGGATACCAAGATGGAGGCACCTAGGCCAAAGGCACTGCGGAGAACCAGCTGACGGTACTGGAACCCGGAGGGGCAGCAGAAGGAAAAGAGCCAATGGCACAACCGAGGACCAGCTGACGTTACTGAACCCCAGTAACACAGGAGCAAGTGTTGACTGTGCTAACAGCACTTCCGAGCAACAACTGGCGGTGTTGGAGCCCAGGGTCAAGGAGGATGTTTAAATACTAGATAAAGTAATTTCCTTGTTACCTGTCAATTTTAAATGTCTATACTTCAAACAAGAGAAAGATAACCTTTACTACCATAAGATGATGATTTCATTTAAACTAATATCTAGATAAATAAAGAATTGACAAACATAAACACATACATTAACATGTTGAACAGCAATGCAAACCACAAAATAAATTAGTTAAGGAATCTGCTATACGGTTGTACATAAAAGCATACAAGTACATATCTGAATCCATTAATGATGGATAAGTAACAGTATGTACACCATTTTTATTGTATAGACAATGAATGTCTGACTTCAAAACATCATCAGCATTACAAGTTATCTGTGACATTACTAAAATGTTACATTTGCTGAATAATGTCACTAAACAGTTTATACAAAATTATACAATTTCCATCATGTAATACTCATAATATGTGGCAATAATCATGTTTATTAACAAACATAACCTTTAAAAAGTGCATAGTGCATAGTGAAAATTGCTATTTATGCCTGACTGTCGACTTGCAAGCATGACAACGGATAGATAAGGTATATATAGATGAGACTGCATAGCCACAGATGGTGAATGGCGATGTAATACTGTACCTCAATAAAGTGTGCGTCACTACTACATAATTTTTTTTATATAGCTTTATAAACAGGGTACGTGGATGTATGCTTGCGCCTTTGTTTTGACGCACAGACTGCCTTCCTGCTGAGACGCGTTGGGTAGTGAACAGTTGTGTGCAGTGTTCACTGTAGTCTGAGGTTTTCCTTTTTGGAGTGCAGATCACGCTCCAGTTAGTTCTTCAACCACTGCTGGTTGTAGTCTGCTGAGCGTGTGTCACTGGCACATCCTTGAAATTTTTCTCTAATTGTTGCTGCTCACTCTATTACAAATAAATAAAATCTATTAGTGTGACGCGCTTCCATCCGTATACAATACATTGGTTGCAAACACTATAGAAGTACACAAAGGGGCCTTTCACACCTACTGAACAGTTGTGTGCAGTGTTCACTGCAGTCTCTGCGGAATAACCACACTTAGGCCTTATAACTTTTCAGACTTTCTTTATCAATCTACCAAGATGAAGAAGGCAGGGAGTAAGGCACGTGGTCGTGGAGTTTCTTCAGGGAGAGGACGTGGGGATTCTGTGGCTGCTGCGGCCCCCAGTGACACAGCATCCACCAGTTTTCCCGGGCCGTGAGCGTTCCTTTATGCGCACTTTTGTAGGAGCTCGGAGTACCCCCCTGCTGCGGGAAGAACAAATTGAAGCCGTTGTTGTTTGGATCTCAGCCAATGCATCGACTTCAATTGCTTCCACCTCCTCTCAGGACCACAGCACTGTTGGGCAACCATCTGTCTCTTCACCGCCTGGCAAATTGCCCAGGCAGTCAGAGAGTTCTGTACAGGAGCCAGCTGAGTGTCTGCTTCTGTTCTCAGAATCTATTGGCTTGCAAACAGGGGCCCAGCCAAGCAGCATTCTGTAATGTGAAGAAGAGGGAGTATGCAGTGATGCGCAACAGCTGTGTCTCTCTGAATCTGAAGAGGCGGGTGAGACAGTGCCGATGGTCAGCACACCGCAGAACGCATCTGATGATGATGATGAGACCCAGGTGCCAGTTTCTGTTGAGCATGGTGCTGGCCAGACCACCCAACAGCAGGTGTTGGAAGAGGGTAGTGGAGATGATGAGGTCCAATACCCAACATGGCATGAAGAACAGGAAGGTGGTGGGAGCAGCTCAGAGGAATAATAATAATATTTATTTTATATAGCGCCATCATATTCCGCAGCGCTTTACAGTTTAGCAGTTTCAGAACACAAGTCATAAGTAACAACGTTAACAATACAATAATTTAAGCTAAATAAGTCGCCCCTGCTCGTGACAGCTTACAATGTACAATGAGATGGGGGAGATACAAAGTATAGGTGTTTATATACAATGGTGCATTTACAATGATGTTCCAGCCATCTTAAGGGACTGAGGGATGGAGATAGTGAATGGGCTAGAGACACACACACACTTACACAGAATACATAGAATGACTTTGATTAGTGAATGTGATAGGCCGCTCTGAACAAATGTGTTTTGAGGGAGCGCCTGAAACCATGCAAATTGTGGATAGTCCTAATTTCTTGGGGTACAGCATTCCAGAGGATTGGCGTAGAGCAGGAGAAGTCTTGGAGTCGGGAGTGGGAGGTACGTATTAGTGCAGAGGTTAGTCGAAAGTCGTTTGCAGAGCGCAGCAGTCGGTTAGGCCGATAGATAGAAATGAGGGAGGAGATGTAGGAGGGTGCTGCACTGTGGAGAGCTTTGTGGGTGAGAACCAGTACTTTGGTTGAAAGCTGGGAGAGGCCTAGAGAAATGGTTAGTGATAGAAGGAAGATAGAGGAAGACATTGCCCCAACGGTACAAACAGGAGGGAGAGTTAGGCTGCAGACTCGGTTGCCTGTAGCCTCCAGTTTGGCACTGTTCGGAGCAGTTGTCTTCCAAAAGTCAAAACGTGCGCTCCCAGGACTTGCACTGCGTGGTCCTTTTTTCACACACTTGCACATGATATTTGCTATGTGAAATGCAAGCTGTGTAATCAAAAATTAAAAATAGCTAAAAGTGTCAGTCACCTCAATACCACAAATATGTGTAAACATGTGCGGACAAAGCACGTAGTTGAGTTACAAAGACACACTGGAGATGTAGGCCAACCTACAGCAGCACCTACATCTTCAGGTTGTGTTGAAGCCTCTTCATCGAGCTCACACACAGCTGGTTATGCTTCCTCACAGGATCGCCATGGAAGAACCTCGGCCACTGTTGTCCAGAGACAACTGTTATTCCACACACAGCAGCAAGTTCCCTGTCATCCTCACACTCCCAGGCCACAAAACAGCCAGCGGTAGCACAGGCATGGGATAAAACACGGCCATACTCCGCAAACCATGCACGAGCACAGGCTCTGAATGCTGGCATTGCAAAACTCCTGTCCCTTGAAATGCTGTGATTCAGGCTGGTGGAGACAGACAGTTTCCGTAACTGAATATCATTGTCAATCCCACAATACAATGTGCCAAGCCGATTTCATTTCAGCAAGCCGTCCCTGGTCTGCAAAAGCATGTTGAGGGAAAAATTAAACATGCGCTACTAAAAGCCCTCAGTAGCAAGGTCCACCTGACCACCGATGCGTGGACCAGTACCCATTGTTATGATCTGCTACAACCAGTAAGGAAAGAAGGGAATTCTGTCCCTACAATACAACTAAGCTGAATCCCTACGATGTAACGGGGAACCTGATCCTG
Organism: Oophaga sylvatica; assembly: GCA_033576555.1. Taxonomy (NCBI): domain Eukaryota; kingdom Metazoa; phylum Chordata; class Amphibia; order Anura; family Dendrobatidae; genus Oophaga; species Oophaga sylvatica. Next base: position 318,898,195 of record JARQOD010000003.1, read on the forward strand.
CGACCAGACCCGCTAAAGTCCTCATCTAGTGTGAACGAAGACCTATAGTTGCGAGGGAGTAATCCCTACAAGATCTAGGGACTGGGAGAAAAGGTGGACACCTCCTAGTCCTAACATAAATTGTAGCATGGATAATTAAACAGAAAAATAAATACTTTGTGATCCTAACATCAAGCAAAACTCACAGATTAAGGCACCTAAGCACCCGGCTAGCTTAACAGTAGATAATACAATGAAGTCAAGCAAAGCCAGAAGGGCGGAGCCAGACTAAATAGGGAAAAAAGGTCATGTGACCAGCAAACTGAAACAAAACCTAACAAGAGGGTTCTAACACCCATGGCCAGGGACAATACCTTTCCCTCACTGCCCATTGGGTCAATGTTGTGCAGCCGGGTACTGATCTTGCGAGTGGCGCTGTACGTGTTCTGCCAACTCCAAGGATTGCAGGAATCAAGTCTGTACACATTGATTCCTCCTCCTATTCCAGTTCCTCAGAATCATCGCTGCAGGAGCCGTCACGGTCTACCTCCACATGGACCCGTGAACGTTTACCTGTTGCGACCGATATGAGCACAGCCGTGTCCAAATGTCAACAGGCCATCCTGAAATTAATTTCCATGGGGAATCTTAGCCACACAGCGCAGGAGCTCTGTAATGCCATAAAGCAGGAGAGCGACGTGTGGTTTTTGGAAGAGAATCTACAGGCAGGCTTGGTAGTGTGTGACAATGGCCGAAATCTGGTGTCAGCTCTGGGCCTTGTCAACCTCACTCACATACCATGTCTGTCATATGTGCTCAACTTGGTCGTGCAGAGTTTTTTGAGGGACTATCCGGATCTTGATGCACTGCTGCACAAGGTCCGCCTAGAGTGCGCTCACTTGCGACGTTCCAGCATGGCCAGATCGCTGATTGCAGCTCTGCAACGCAGATTTCACCTTCATGAACATCGCATTATATGTGACGTACCCACCAGGTGGAATTCCTCGTTACATATGTTGGAGCGGTTGTGTGAGCAGCAGCCAACAGTAATGGAGTATCAGCTGCATCAGGCGCAGTCAACTCGCAATTTGCGGCGTTCACACTTCACCACTACTGAGTGGGCCTCTATAATAAGAATAATAATATTATTTATTTATATAGCGCCATAATATTCCGCAGTGCTTTACAGTTTAACAGTTTCAAAACACGAGTCATAAGTAACAACGTTAACAATACAATAATTAAAGCAAAATCAGCCGCCCCTGCTGGTGAAAGCTTACAATCTACAATGAGGTGTGGGAGATACAAAGTACAGGTGTTTATATACAATGGTGTTTTTACAATGATGGTCCAGCCATTTTAAGGAAGTGAGGGATGCATGGAGATAGTGAATGGGCTACACACACAGAATTACACATAGAATGACTTTGATTAGTGAATGTGATAGGCCACTGTGAACAAATGTGTTTTGAGGGAGCGCCTGAAACCATCCAAATTGCGGATAGTCCTAATTTCTTGGGGTAGAGCATTCCAGAGGATTGGCGCAGCGCGGGTGAAGTCTTGGAGTTGGGAGTGGGAGGTACGGATTAGTGCAGAGGTTAGTCGAAGGTCGTTTGCAGAGTGCAGCAGTCGGTTAGGCCGATAAATATAAATAAGGGAGGAGATGTAGGGGGGTGCTGCGCTGTGGAGAGCTATGTTGGTGAGAACCAGTAATTAGAATTGGATCCTATAATGAATGGGCAGCCACTGCCAGTGTAATGAGTGGCGAATAACTCTATGAAGGATATCTGCCACGTTTTGCGTGCGTTTGATGAGTCAACGCGGATGGCGAGTGCAGATGATGCACTAGTCAGCCTGACTGTCCCCCTTATCTGCCTGCTTCAAAAAACACTGCAAGCACTAAGGCATGAGGTTTTGGAAGAGGTGGAGGATGAGGAGTCACAAATTCCATCACCTTCTGGACAGTCAGCGCAACGTGGTTCCTCACAAAGGGCTGGAGGACTTTCAAAGTACCATGCTGTATCAACAATTGAACCTCCAGAGTCGCTGTCTATATTTTCATAACCATTACAAACTTTTAATGTATTTACAAAGCACATAATGTACATTTTTTGTCTATCCTTTTGTAATGCTATTGTATTTCCATAAACTGATGTTACAGAATTATGATACAAAGTTTTTAAATTTTGAGTTTTTAAATTTTGTAAATTTATATGTATTTGAAGGACTTTGTGAGGAGGATGAGGAGTCACAAATTCCATCACCTTCTGGACAGTCAGCGCAACGTGGTTCTTCACAAAGGGCTGGAGGACTTTCAAAGTACCATGCTGTATCAACAATTGAACCTCCAGAGTCGCTGTCTATATTTTCATAACCATTACAAACTTTTAATGTATTTACAAAGCACATAATGTACATTTTTTGTCTATCCTTTTGTAATGCTATTGTGTTTCCATAAACTGATGTTACAGAATTATGATACAAAGTTTTTAAATTTTGAGTTTTAAATTTTGTAAATTTATATGTATTTGAAGGACTTTGTGAGGAGGAGTCAATGGAGGAGGAAGACATCGCTCCAGAGGGAGGTAGACAATGCTCTAGTCAGTATGTAGACCAAGGGTGGGGTGATGCACAGCAGGCGGAGATGACGCCTCTTGCAGGGGACAACGTTTCTTGGCCAGTTGGGAGTCTGCAGCACATGGTTGATTTCATGCTGCAGTGGCTGAGAAACGACCGCCGCATCGAACACATTCACACCACGTCTGATTATTGGGTGTACACCCTCCTAGACCCTCGCTACCGGGACAACTTACAAAGCCTCATCACACCGTTGAACCGGGAGCGTAAAATGCGGAAGTACCAAGACACACTGGTGCAATCCATAATGTTCTCCATTCCAGCCGAGAGCACTGCTGCTGCTACTGATTTACAAAGCAGCTCTGTGCGTCGAGGCAGTGGAGACAGCTCTGCAACAAGAGGGAGCACAAGCAGCGCCTCTGCACAGGGCAAGACCAGTATGTTCCAAATGTGTCGAAGTTTTGTGGCAGCGCCACCAATGTCTACACCATCCGAGACGGCTCCAGTCAGCAGGAGGCAACATTTCCGTAAGATGGTTACAGACTACATGTCTTGCCCTCTCAGTGTACTCTCAGATGGCTCTCTCCCCATTCAAGTTTTGTGTCTCTAAGCTGGATACATGGCCAGAGCTTAGCCAGTATGCATTGGAGGTGCTGGCTTGATCTGCTGGCAGTGTATTATCGGAGCGCGTCTTTACTGCTGCAGGTGGTGTACTAACAGACCGTTGCATGCGACTATCCTACGATAATGTACAACGGCTTACTTTTCTGAAAATGAACTAGGCATGGATCTCGCCTGAATTTGCCTGTCCGGTTTCAGATTAACTAACTGGTTGACAACGTTTTCCATGTCTCCTGTTATGTTCATCTTTCTACCACCTGAGCTATACTCCCTGGGCTACAACACTGCCAGTTGCTGCTCAGAAGTGTCGTGTCCACAGACCAATACACAAGCTATAGTAATAGTGGGGTTCAGTAACGCCTGCTGTTCCCCTGCTGTGTGTCCGGCAAAAATTACTGCTACCTAGCTACACATGTTTAAAAAAAATGACATGTTAAAGTGGCTAGTGCTACACATAGATATCAGGCTACACCCTTATTTCTAAGCTGTAAACAAGTGAAACGTCAAATTTAAAACCATTCAATGATTAGTGTTGGTAACAAATCTGTAACTAAATAATTGTGACATATTATGGCAGATATCCACATGTCTAACACAAATGCTAACACAAAAGCATACTTATGCTATAGGGTACTGATGGTGAACCTTCTCACTCCATAACTTTGACCAATCCAACTCACATCATGCCTCAAATGCTGCAATGTTGGAAGTGCATAATGTGGGTTGAACTTTGACAACAGCTGCAGTGCGAAGGTTATCCTTCTGTGTTCTTGGCTTTTAAATAAAAGCATACAAGTAAATATAATAATACATTGTTGATTAAGGGACATGATGTACACCTGTAATATTGTGCAAACAATGGATGTAGGACTATTCCTCTTCAACATTACTTATATTTGTGTCATTTGAAAAAATACATATTTTAGTTAAAAATTAAAAACCCATGTTCAGTAGCTGTGAAAGGCCCGTTTGTGTACTTCTATATTGTTTGCAACCAATGTATTGTATACGGATGGAAGCGCGTCACACTAATAGATTAGATTTATTTTAAATGGAATGTAGCAGAACCAATTGGAGATAAATGAAAAGGATGAGCCACTGAGACACGCTCAGCAGAGTACAAGCAGCAGTGCTTGAACATGTAACTGGAGCGTGATCTGCACTCAAAAAAGTAAAAAACACAGACTGAAGTGAACACTGAAACACAACTGTCCACAATCTGTGAAAAGCTCCTTTCTGTACTTCTATAGTGTTTGCAACCAATGTATTGTATACGGATGGAAGCGCGTCACACTAATAGATTAGATTTATTTTAAATGGAATGTAGCAGAACCAATTGGAGATAAATGAAAAGGATGAGCCACTGAGACACGCTCAGCAGAGTACAAGCAGCAGTGCTTGAACATGTAACTGGAGCGTGATCTGCACTCAAAAAAGTAAAAAACACAGACTGAAGTGAACACTGAAACACAACTGTCCACAATCTGTGAAAAGCTCCTTTCTGTACTTCTATAGTGTTTGCAACCAATGTATTGTATACGGATGGAAGCGCGTCACACTAATAGATTAGATTTATTTTAAATGGAATGTAGCAGAACCAATTGGAGATAAATGAAAAGGATGAGCCACTGAGACACGCTCAGCAGAGTACAAGCAGCAGTGCTTGAACATGTAACTGGAGCGTGATCTGCACTCAAAAAAGTAAAAAACACAGACTGAAGTGAACACTGAAACACAACTGTCCACAATCTGTGAAAAGCTCCTTTCTGTACTTCTATAGTGTTTGCAACCAATGTATTGTATACGGATGGAAGCGCGTCACACTAATAGATTAGATTTATTTTAAATGGAATGTAGCAGAACCAATTGGAGATAAATGAAAAGGATGAGCCACTGAGACACGCTCAGCAGAGTACAAGCAGCAGTGCTTGAACATGTAACTGGAGCGTGATCTGCACTCAAAAAAGTAAAAAACACAGACTGAAGTGAACACTGAAACACAACTGTCCACAATCTGTGAAAAGCTCCTTTCTGTACTTCTATAGTGTTTGCAACCAATGTATTGTATACGGATGGAAGCGCGTCACACTAATAGATTAGATTTATTTTAAATGGAATGTAGCAGAACCAATTGGAGATAAATGAAAAGGATGAGCCACTGAGACACGCTCAGCAGAGTACAAGCAGCAGTGCTTGAACATGTAACTGGAGCGTGATCTGCACTCAAAAAAGTAAAAAACACAGACTGAAGTGAACACTGAAACACAACTGTCCACAATCTGTGAAAAGCTCCTTTCTGTACTTCTATAGTGTTTGCAACCAATGTATTGTATACGGATGGAAGCGCGTCACACTAATACTATTAGTGTGACGCGCTTCCATCCGTATACAATACATTGGTTGCAAACACTATAGAAGTACAGAAAGGAGCTTTTCACAGATTGTGGACAGTTGTGTTTCAGTGTTCACTTCAGTCTGTGTTTTTTACTTTTTTGAGTGCAGATCACGCTCCAGTTACTTGTTCAAGCACTGCTGCTTGTACTCTGCTGAGCGTGTCTCAGTGGCTCATCCTTTTCATTTATCTCCAATTGGTTCTGCTACATTCCATTTAAAATAAATCTAATCTATTAGTCTAATAGATTAGATTTATTTTAAATGGAATGTAGCAGAACCAATTGGAGATAAATGAAAAGGATGAGCCACTGAGACACGCTCAGCAGAGTACAAGCAGCAGTGCTTGAACATGTAACTGGAGCGTGATCTGCACTAAAAAAAGTAAAAAACACAGACTGAAGTGAACACTGAAACACAACTGTCCACAATCTGTGAAAAGCTCCTTTGTGTAGTTCTATAGTGTTTGCAACCAATGTATTGTATACGGATGGAAGCACGTCACACTAATAGATTTGATTTTTTTTTCTAATATAATGGAGCTGCACCAATTCCACAAAATAAAAAAAAAAAAAAAAAAAAAAGAGTCAGTGACACGTGCAGATGCCTACAAACAGCGGTGGATGCAGAGCAAACTGCAGCGTCACCTGCACTGTCACACACACACCTTGCACAGAGCTGTTAAAACAACACTGGCAAAATGAAGCTTTACACAGCGGTTGGTAAACTAGCCTGCCTCAAGCACAGTAGTACACAAAATCGCAATATCTAACTGTCCCTCAGAGTGAGCAGAGTAGCGTTCTGTCCCTTACTGAGTTCACAGCACAGTGACGCTAAAATGGCGGCGGCGCCTTTTATAGTGCATTCTGACATCATTTCAGCAGCCAATCACAGCCATGCCATTAGTTAAGATGACCGCAGCATTACAGGATGTGCCCACACTTCGTAGGATTCCTCATTGGCTGACTAAAATCACATTGCCTCTCAAAGAATTATGGGAACTTCCGATTCCGGTATACGATATGGAAAAAGTATCGGAATTAAGTATCGGAATTCCGATAACGCGAATATCGGCCGATACCCGATACTTGCGGTATCGGAATGCTCAACACTACTAGCGACACACCAGCGATCCCGAGAACGATATGCACTTGTCAGGATCGCTGGTGTGTCGCTACATGATCGCTGGTGAGTAGTGTTGAGCGATACTGCTCGATATCTAAAAATATCGGATCGGAATGGTATCGCCGATATCACTAAATATCGGCGATATCCGATTCCGATACCGGAAGTCCCATGTAAGTCTATGGGAACCAAATATCGACATTAAAAAAAAACCATTCTTGCCCTGTTGGTTAATTGTACATGAAGGAAAACAACAAAGAGTAATGTAGAATGTATTGGGGGAGGTTGAGGAGACAATAAAGGCATACATGTTTAACCCAATGCATTGGAATAGCATTAATATATTTTTTTTTGGAAATACGTTTGGATTGACGAACAAATTGACAATGTTGTTAACCTTTTTTCTATTTTGGCAAATATGTATGTTTCACAACTTCCATGCTCTTCACCTTTTTAACTTTTGCCAGTGCCACACTTTCTCCTTCATAATCTTCAGCAGCATCATCTTTCTCATCAAATTATTCTTCATCTTCACCTTCTTAATCTTCTTCTTAAACTTCTTGCTATTCATGTTTTTGTTTACATTACTCATATTGTTATTATTAAACTATTAATCTTCTTCATATTCAAATTCTTCATCTTCTTCCTCTTCATCTTCTTCATCATATTCTTATTTGTGACAGAGATTCCTGTACTTGTAATCTGTAAAAGTATGAATTTTTCATTCTTCCGTTCTTGCTGTCACAAAAGATTTAAATTACAACAGTATTTGTCCGTGTTCAGTTTAGCCTGCAGCAGCAGGCATTTTCCAGGGGCACCACGAGGAGGAACGGACTCACCCCATACACTGCTTAGTCTTCTTCTGCTTAGAATTTAGAGCATATATTTTGCTCTTCATTTTGGTCTTATACTTCATGTTCTTCTCTTTTTGATCTTCTGCTTATTGTTCTTCTGTCTCTTGTTCTGTATCTTGTAGTTTGTCTTAACCTTCTTTGTCCTGTTGGTGATCTTCTTCTGGGTAATCTTTTATTTTTTCTTTGTGATGGTGTTCAGGCTGGTTGGCTTCATGCTCGTCGTCCTTGTTGTCGTCATCTTCTTCTGGGTGGTCTTTAAGGTCGTCTAATTTCCGAGAACCAGCTGACTGTGCTGGAACCCGGAGGGGCAGCAGAAGGAAAAGAGGCAATGTCACAACCGAGTACCAGCTGACGTTACTGTGACACGGTTACTAAGCAGGAGGTACCTGTGCTCCAAAGCACTACCAAGGACCAGCAGACGTTGGTGGAACTCGGATACGGAGATGGAGGCACCTAGGCCAAAGGCACTGGGGAGAACCAGTTGACGGTACTGGACCCCGGACGGGTAGCAGAAGGAAAAGAGGCAATGTCACAACCGAGTACCAGCTGACGTTACTGTGACACGGTTACTAAGCAGGAGGTACCTGTGCTCCAAAGCACTACCAAGGACCAGCAGACGTTGGTGGAACTCGGATACGGAGATGGAGGCACCTAGGCCAAAGGCACTGGGGAGAACCAGTTGACGGTACTGGACCCCGGACGGGTAGCAGAACGCACCCATGAAAATGTAAGTTGACAGGACGCAAGCCGTCCGCAGTTACCGAATCACACAGTCCTACAGTGGGTGCTTGTCCTATTGTCACAATGGAAACAGCCTTTATTTACATATCCCACAGCACACATAGGAATCACCTAAACTGCAGGCACCATAGAGTCGGCTAACCCGAATGCAACACGACAGCACAACTTATTGGAGGATAATTGACGTTCACACTGCCAGGAAACAGCTGTCGTGCTGTAACCAGGCTGGCCAGGAGTCAGTACCCCTGCCAATTACTTACGAGCAACAAATGGCGGTGTTGTAGCCCAGGGAGTAGAGTTCAGGTGGTAGAAAGATGAACATAACAGGAGACATGGAAAACGTTGCCAAACAGTTATTTAATCTGAAAACGGACAGGCAAATTCAGGTGAGATCCATGCCTTGTTCATTTTCAGAAAAGTAAGCCGGTCTACATTCTCTGAGGATAGTCGCATGCGACGGTCTGTTACTACACCACCTGCAGCACTAAAGACGCGCTCAGATAATACACTGGCAGCAGGGCAAGCCAGCACCTCCAATGCATACTGGCTAAGCTCTGGCCATGTATCCAACTTAGAGACCCAAAATTTGAAAGGGGAAGAGGCATCTGGGAGTACACTTAGAGGGAAAGCCAAGTAGTCTGTCACCATCTTACGGAAACGTTTCTTCCTGGTGACTGGAGCCGTCTCGGATGGTGTAGACCTTGCTGGCGCTGTCACAAAACTTCGCCACATTTGTAACATACAGCTCTTGCCCTGTGCAGAGGCGCTGCTTGTGCTCCCTCTTGTTGTAGAGGTGTCTACACTGCCTCGACGCACAGAGCTGCTTTGTAAAGCAGTAACAGCAGCAGCTCTCTCGGCTGGAATGTACAACAGTATGGATTGCACCAGTGTGTCTTGGTACTCCTGCATTTTACGGTCCCGGTTCACCGGTGTGATGAGGGTTTGTAAGTTGTCCCGGTAGCGAGGGTCTAGGAGGGTGTACACTCAATAATCTGATGTGGTGAGAATGTGGGCGATGCGGCGGTCGTTTCTCAGGCACTGAAGCATGAAATCAACCATGTGCTGCAGACTCCCAACTGGCCAACAAAGGCTGTCCTCTGGAAGAGGCGTCATCTCTGCCTCCTCTGCATCACCCCACCCTCGCTCTACATACTGACTAGAGCGTTGTGTACCTCCCTCTGTAGGGATTTCTTCCTCCTCCATTGACTCCTCCTCCTCCTCACAAAGTGAGCCCTGCCCAGCCCTTTGTGAGGAACCACGTTGCGCTGACTGTCCTGAAGGTAATTGAATTTGTGACTCCTCATCCTCCACCTCTTCCAAAACCTCTTCCTTTAGTGCTTTCAGTGATTTCTGAAGCAGGCAGATAAGGGGGACAGTCATGCTGACTAGTGCATCATCTGCACTCGCCATCTGCGTTGAGACATCAAACGCACGCAAAACGCGCAGATGTCCTTCATAGAGGCCCACTCAGTAGTGGTGAAGTGTGAACGGCGCAAATTGCGAGTTGATTGCGCCTGTTGCAGCTGATACTCCATTACTGCTGGCTGCTGCTCACACAACCGCTCCAACATATGTAACGTGGAATTCCACCTGGTGGGTACGTCACATATGATGCGATGTTCAGGAAGGCGAAATCTGACTTGCAGAGCTGCAATGCGCGATCTGGCCATGCTGGAACTTCGCAAGTGAGCGCACTCTAGGCGGACCTTGTGCAGCAGTGCATCAAGATCCGGATAGTCCCTCAAAAAACTCTGCACGACCAAGTTGAGCACATGTGCCAGACATGGTATGTGAGTGAGGTTGCCAAGGCCCAGAGCTGCCACCAGATTTCGGCCATTGTCACACACTACCAAGCCTGGCTGGAGATTAGCTGACAAAAACCACACGTCGCTCTCCTGCTTGATGGCATCCCAGAGCTCCTGCGCTGTGTGGCTTCGATTCCCCATGGAAATTAATTTCAGGACGGCCTGTTGACGTTTGGCCACGGCTGTGCTCATATCGGTCGCAACAGGTAAGCGTTCACGGGTCCATGTGGAGGTATACCGTGACGGCTCGTGCAGCGATGATTCTGAGGAACTGGAGTAGGAGGAGGAATCAATGTGTACAGACTGGATTCCTGCAATCCTTGGAGTTGGCAGAACACGTACAGTGCCACTGGCAAGATCTGTACCCGGCTCCACAACATTGACCCAATGGGCAGCGAGGGAAAGGTATCGTCCCTGGCCATGGGTACTGGTCCACGCATCGGTGGTCAGGTGGACCCTGCTACTGACGGCGTTTAGTAGCGCATGTTTAATGTTTCCCTCGACATGTTTTTGCAGAGCAGGGACGGCTTGCCTGCTGAAATAAAATCGGCTTGGCACATTATATTGTGGGACTGCCAATGCCATTAAGTTCCTGAAACTGTCAGTCTCCACCAGCCTGAATGACAGCATTTCAAGGGACAGGAGTTTTGCAATGCCAGCATTCAGAGCCTGTGCTCGTGGATGGTTTGCCGAGTATGGCCGTCTTTTATCCCATGCCTGTGGTACCGATGGCTGTTTTGTGGTCTGGGAGTGTGACGATGACTGTGAACTTGCTGCTGTGGGTGGAATAACAGTTTGTCTATGGACAACAGTGACCGAGGTTCTTCCATGGAGATCCTGTGAGGAAGCCGAACCAGGTGTGTGTGAGCTGGAGTAGAGGCTCCAACACGACCTGAAGATGTAGGTGCTGCTGTAGGTTGGCCTACATCTCCAGTGTGTCTTTGTAACTCAGCTACGTGCTTTGTCCGTACATGTTTCCACATATTTGTGGTATTCAGGTTACTGATATTTTTACCTCTTTTAACTTTTTGCTTACACAGCTTGCATTGAACATAGCAAATATCATCTACAAGTCTGTCAAAAAAGGACCACGCAGTGCAAGTCATGGGAGCGCCAATTTTGACATTTGTAAGAGAACTGCTCCCAACAGGTGCCAAACTGGAGGCTACAGGCAAGCGAGTCTGCAGCCTACCTCTCCCTCCTCTTTGTACCGTTGGGCCAATCTCTTCCTCAGAGCTGCTCCCACCACCTTCCTGTTGCTCACGCCATGTTGGGTCTCGGACTTCATCATCTCCACTACCCTCTTCCAACACCTGCTGCTGTTGGATGGTCTGGGCAGCACCATGCTCCACAAAACCTGGCACCTGAGTCTCATCATCATCATGAGATGCGTTCTGCGGTGTGCTGTCCATCGGCACTGGCTCACCCGCCTCTTCAGATTGAGAGAGACACAGCTGTTGCGCATCACTGCATACTCCCTCTTCTTCAAATTGCAGAATGCTGCTTGCCTGTGCCCGTGTTTGCGAGCCAACAGATTCTGAGAACAGAAGCAGAGACTCAGCTGGCTCCTGTACAGAACTCTCTGACTGCCTGGCCAATTTGACAGGCGGTGAACAGACAGATGGTTGCTCAACAGTGTTGTGTTCCTGAGAGGAGGTGGAAGGAATTGAAGTCGATGCATTGGCTGCCATCCAACCAACAACGGCTTCAATTCGTTCTTCCCGCAGCAGGGGGCACTGCCGAGCTCCTACCAAAGTGCGCATAAAGGAACGCTCACGGGGATAAATGGTGGATGCTGTGTCACTGAGGGCGGCAGCAGCCACAGAATCCCCACGTCCTCTCCCTGCTGAAACTCCACGGCCACGACCACGTGCCTTACTCACTGACTTCTTCATCTTGGTAGATTGATAAAGAAAGTCAGAAAAGTTATAAGGCCTAAGTGTGGTTATTACGCAGAGACTGAAGTGAACACTGAAACACAACTGTTCACAATCTGTGAAAGGCTACTCCTTTGTCTACTTCTATAGTGTTTGCAACCAATGTATTGGATACGGATGGAAGCGCGTCACACTAATAGATTATATTTATTTTAAATGGAATGGAGCAGAACCAATTGGAGAGAAATGAAAAGGATGAGGCACTGAGACACGCTCAGCAGAGTACAAGCAGCAGTGCTTGAACAAGTAACTGGAGCGTGATGTGCACTCAAAAAATAAAAAACACAGACTGAAGTGAACACTGAAACACAACTGTTCACAATCTGTGAAAGGCTACTCCTTTGTCTACTTCTATAGTGTTTGCAACCAATGTATTGGATACGGATGGAAGCGCGTAACACTAATAGATTATATTTATTTTAAATGGAATGGAGCAGAACCAATTGGAGAGAAATTAAAAGGATGAGGCACTGAGACACGCTCAGCAGAGTACAAGCAGCAGTGCTTGAACAAGTAACTGGAGCGTGATGTGCACTCAAAAAATAAAAAACACAGACTGAAGTGAACACTGAAACACAACTGTTCACAATCTGTGAAAGGCTACTCCTTTGTCTACTTCTATAGTGTTTGCAACCAATGTCTTGGATACGGATGGAAGCGCATCACACTAAAATTTAAATTGCATGGAGCAGGAAGAATTACACTGAAGAAAAAAAAAAGAGTCTGTGAGTGACACGTGCAGATGCCTACAGACAGCGTTGCATGCAGAGCAAACTGCAGCGTCACCTGCACTCACACACACCTTGCAGAGCTGTTAAAACAACACTGCAGGCAAAAGGAAGCTTTACACAGCTGTTGGTGCTAGCCTGCCTAAAGCACACTACACTAAATCGCAATCTCTAACTGTCCCTCAGAGTCAGCACAGCAGCGTTCTGTCCCTAACTGAATTCACAGCACAGTGACGCTAAAATGGCGGCGGCGCCTTTTATAGTGCATTCTGACATCATTTCAGCATCCAATCACAGCCATGCCATTAGTTAACATGACCGCAGCAGTACAGGATGTGCCCACACTTCTTAGGATTCCTCATTGGCTGACTAAAATCACATTGCCTCTCAAAGAATTATGGGAACTTCCGATTCCGGTATACGATATATGGAAAATATCGAAACAAAGTATCGAAAGGCCGATACAGCTAATATCGGCCGATACCCGATACTTGCGGTATCGTATCGCTCAACACTACTGGTGAGCTGCCAAACAGGCAGCTCAGACAGCAATCAGGACAGCGACACTGCGGGTAACGTCGCTTAGTTACCCGCAGTGTACGTTGGATACCAGCCCGCTGGTGCAGAGAGCTGGTAACCAAGGTACACATCGGGTTTCCAGGTGCTGCGCGGCACCTGGAAACCCGATGTGTACCTTGGTTACCAGCTCCCCTGCAGCAGCGCGCTGGTATTCAACGTACACATCGGCTTTCCAGGCGCCGGGCGTCGCCTGGAAACCCGATGTGTACCTTGGTTACCAGCTGATCGCTGGTCTCCTGCCTGCCACATGCATCGATGCGTGCTTGCCAGCAGGTGACCAACGATCAAAAAAATGTCCAGGACATTCAGCAATGATCAGCGATACCCAGCAGGGGGGCAGATCATCGCTGAATGTCACACACAGCGATATCGCTGGGGAGATCGCTGTTGCGTCACAAAACTAGTGACTCAGCAGCGATCTCGCTAGCGAGATCTCTGTGTCTGATGGGGCTTAATTGTATAGAGTCACTTGAAGTCACTGTATGTAAATAGAACTATAATGATCTCAGACTGTTTCTGCCTCCTGCCTCTGTGCCTTACATCCAGACACCCACATTACATTACCATAAAGTTCATTACACCACAGTGCTAATCCAAGTAGGTCATAACGCAAACCTCAGATCAGCCAACTCCCTGATACACACTGTTCACTAAGTCCCAGCATGATATCTTAACCCCGATGTGACTTAAGCGACAGTATAACATACTATATAGGTTAGGATCACAATGTAAGGTGAATCTAAGCCTCAGGTCCGGTTGGACACACGGACCCCGGGCATTCGTGTATCAGGGACGAAGACATGTGTTGAGCGAGGAAGACTGGAGATACCAGGAGGACATGTGCAGAGAGAATGCAGGAAAGTCCAAAGCAATAAGACAGCAGGTATGCAAGTTCACAAGGCAGATGCAGAACAGGAGCTGATAGAGGAGCAGCACAAACAGAACACAGGACTAGGAGTTTTGATACCAAAACACAGATGATGTGATGGAAGCACACCAGTCCACTTGTAAAACCCAGCGTGGAGCATAGCAGAGGGCAGCAGCCATATGGGAAGGTGGCGAAGCCCTGCCGAGCTGTGAAAGGTGCATAACAATATACACATGTGGTCAAAATTGTTGGTACCCCTCGTGTAATGACAGAAAAATCCACAATGGTCACAGAAATAACTTGAAACTGACAAAAGTAATAATAAATTAAAAATCTATGAAAATTAACAAATGAAAGTCAGACATTGTGTTTTGAACCATGTTTCCCCAGATTTAAAAAAAAAAAATAAAACTCATGAAATAGGCCTGGACAGAAAGGACGGTACCATTAACTTAATATTTTGTTGCACAACCTTTTGAGGCAATCACTGCAATCAAACGATTCCTGTAACTGTCAATGAGACTTCTGCACCTCTCGACAAGTATTTTGCCATCCTCAAGAGCAAACTGCTCAGTTTTCTCGTGTTTGAAGGTTGCCTTTTCCAGACGGCATGTTTCAGCTCTTTCCAAAGATGCTCAATAGGATTTAGGTCAGGGCTCATAGTCCAATGTTTTCCCTTAGCCATTCTTGGTGTTTTTAGCTTTGTGCTTTGGTCATTATCCTGTTGCAAGACCCATGACCTGTGACTGAGACCAAGCTTTCTGACACTGGCCAGCATATTTCTCTCTAGAATCCAACGATAGTCTTGAGATTTCATTGTACCTGCACAGATTCTAAAGACAAAAAACCTGACTGGCACTTCCAGACTAATGTGAACTAGGTGCAAACCAAAGGGGCTACCTCATGTAAAACATCCAAAAAAAGGCTGCACTCAAGCATACTAAAGCATGACAACATAGAATACATGAAATTTTGAATAGCATATGGCTTTGGAATATAAGGAAAAATTTGAGACGCTTAGTATAAACATTTGGCCAAACATTTTAAAGCCCAACAACCATCGTCAAGGTGGTCTCAATTCTGTTGAGTCCCTAACCTAATGTGAACATACCTCTATTAGGCTGATATCTGAATTTCTGGGTGAATATGCACCTCTGTCAGTAATGCCTGCATTTATGGGTAAAGTAGGGAGCTGGTGTAATTAAAATCACCACTGGTGGGGGCGGAGTGCTCGGTCAGCAAGCTAACATTCAAAAGACAAAAAACCTGACTGGCACTTCCAGACTAATGTGAACTAGGTGCAAACCAAAGGGGGCTACCCTCATGTAAAACATCCAAAAAAAAGGCTGCACTCAAGCATACTAAAGCATGACAACATAGAATAAATGAAATTTTGAATAGCAATATGGCTTTGGAATATAAGGAAAAATTTGAGACGCTTAGTATAAACATTTGGCCAAACATTTTAAAGCCCAACAACCATCGTCAAGGTGGTCTCAATTCTGTTGAGTCCCTAACCTAATGTGAACATACCTCTATTAGGCTGATATCTGAATTTCTGGGTGAATATGCACCTCTGTCAGTAATGCCTGCATTTATGGGTAAAGTAGGGAGCTGGTGTAATTAAAATCACCACCTGGTGGGGGCGGAGTGCTCGGTCAGCAAGCTAACATTCAAAAGACAAAAAACCTGACTGGCACTTCCAGACTAATGTGAACTAGGTGCAAACCAAAGGGGGCTACCCTCATGTAAAACATCCAAAAAAAGGCTGCACTCAAGCATACTAAAGCATGACAACATAGAATACATGAAATTTTGAATAGCAATATGGCTTTGGAATATAAGGAAAAATTTGAGACGCTTAGTATAAACATTTGGCCAAACATTTTAAAGCCCAACAACCATCGTCAAGGTGGTCTCAATTCTGTTGAGTCCCTAACCTAATGTGAACATACCTCTATTAGGCTGATATCTGAATTTCTGGGTGAATATGCACCTCTGTCAGTAATAGGCCTGGACAGAAAGGACGGTACCATTAACTTAATATTTTGTTGCACAACCTTTTGAGGCAATCACTGCAATCAAACGATTCCTGTAACTGTCAATGAGACTTCTGCACCTCTCGACAAGTATTTTTGCCCACTCCTCAAGAGCAAACTGCTCCAGTTTTCTCGTGTTTGAAGGTTGCCTTTTCCAGACGGCATGTTTCAGCTCTTTCCAAAGATGCTCAATAGGATTTAGGTCAGGGCTCATAGTCCAATGTTTTCCTCTTAGCCATTCTTGGGTGTTTTTAGCTTTGTGCTTTGGGTCATTATCCTGTTGCAAGACCCATGACCTGTGACTGAGACCAAGCTTTCTGACACTGGCCAGCATATTTCTCTCTAGAATCCAACGATAGTCTTGAGATTTCATTGTACCCTGCACAGATTCTAGACATCCTGTGCCAAATGCAGCAAAGCAGCCCCAGAACATAACAGAGCCTCCTCCATGTTTCACAGTAGGGACAGTGTTCTTTTCTTGATATGCTTCATTTTTCAGTCTGTGAACATAGATCTGATGTGCCTTGCCAAAAAGTTCTATTTTTGTCTCATCTGTCTATAGGATATTTTCCCAGAAGCTTTGTGGCTTGTCAACATGTAGTCTGGCAAATTCCAGTCTGGCTTTTTTATTCTTTATTCTTTTTTATTTTCAACAATGGTGTCCTCCTTGGTCGTCTCCCATTAAGTCCACTTTCTGAACAAGATGTTTGAGATGCCGACAATTCCACGCTCCTCCAAAGTCAGGCAAGGGAAACACTGGGTTCAGAAGAGTTGCATAATTTATTCGAGGCTATAAAACTACGTGTTTCATGGACGACCTGTCCACTTCCTCAGGTACATAGCCAATTGGCTATGTACCTGAGGAAGTGGACAGGATGTCCTCAAAATGCGAAATGCATAGTTTTATAGCACTGAATAAAGTATGCAACTCTTCTGACCCCAGTGGTTCACTAGCCTGATTTTGGAGGAGCGCGGAATTGTCGGCATCTCGAATATCTTGTTCAGAATCTCTTGAAGATCCTTCGTGGGTCTGGTGCCATCTGCAGCCCTCCTGACAAATTCATTATATGTGTTTTGCATACTCACAACAGGCAAAGGTGAGAATTTTACCTTATAGTCAACTAATTGTTAATTGGGTAACTGCGCTATTGTGCCCCTCTCTTTACTGTTTCTAATGAAATCCACTTTGGCTCATACAACGACGGATGGTGCAGTCTGACACTGATGCTCGTTGAGCTTGAAGTTCACCTTTAATGTGTTTAGAAGTTTTATCCGTCTCTTTGATTTGTCATCAAATTTCCTACTGCGGCCACGTCCAGGGAGGTTGGCTACAGTCCCATGGATCTTAAGTTTCTGAATAATATGTGCAACTGTAGTCACAGGAGCATCAAGCCCGTCTGTCAAATGCATTATAAGTTGCACCACTAAAGTGTTGTAATTTACTACGGGAATGTTTGCCAGTCCCTGAATGGGGTACACTTCTGGCGGCAGCACATTGGGTAACAGACGTGTTTAATTCATTAAGCAATGCACCCTTTTGTACCTAGAGTTTGTAAGAGTTATTTGTGATATCTCTACCCTCTTATACCAGGGACACAACCGATCATCTCACCAAAATACAGTATATTCATCTTGAACCTGGAACAATTCTCACATCAATTGAAGTAGAGTCATTGTACTGCAGCATTCCACATGTGAAAGGGATTTAGGCTGTGGAATATTATCTCAGCACTAGGGGATCCACCTTACATCACACAACAGTAGATTTGTTGAATTTTGTTCTTGGTCATATTTACTTTGTTTGACGGCAGGTTCTACAATCAGCTCTGGGGCACAGCTATGGGGAGTCCATATGCCCCATATATGCTAACCTGCTCCTGGGCTGGTGGGAGGACACAGTGGTGTTCCAGGACGATGATGTCACATGGTGTCCCCACATACAGTTTTGGAGACTTTACATTGATGACATTATCGGCCTGTGGTCGGAGGATAGTAATTATTTTGAACAATTTGTGGCACATCTAAATGTCAACAACCTCAGCCTTATGTGAGGTGGGTAGGGACAAGATTACATTTCTTGACATCTAAGGAAGTGGAGGGTTCCTTAACAGCCTCTTAAGGTGGGAAAGTCATCACCACACAAGCCTCAATAAAGGTATCCATTAGGGACAATTTTTGAGGCTAAAAAGAAATTGTTCTTCCATAAGAGATTTTCAATTACAGGCGAATAATCTGAAAAGGAGATTTTTAAATAGGGACTATCCATCTCAAGTTATTGATGCATGTTATTGGCATGCACTAAGGAGTAATCAAACAGAACTTCTTACTCCCAATCATAAAAACACACCAACAGACATCACACGATTCACTGATTGGTACTTATGACATATGCCATGACCAATATTCTTTATAATATGCTTCTCTATTTAGGAGGTATCAGAGGAGATGTTTTGGTTGATATCGGAACTGGACCATCGATATACCATCTACTCTCTGCCTGTGAATCTTTTCCACATATTATTGCAACTGACTTCACAGATAGTAATCGACAAGAACTGGAGAGATGGTTGAACAGAGAACAAGGAACCTTTGATTGGTCAGAGATTGTGAAGATTGTTTGTGACCTGGAAGGCAAAAGGTAGATTGTTTATGTACAGTACAACATTTCATATTTGTTATCTAATTATCTATGACCTCATGATTCTTACAATTCCTGCCAAGGAACTAACAGTAACAGTATACTCATACAAAAGATTCATATTGATGAGATTCTGATCCACAAATGCATCACTGAAGATGTTCCTGTGCCTCCACTTCAACGGAAGATGTCAATGCGGAGTGGTAACCTTATTTGGTTCATATGACCTATGGAGAAAAAGAATGGGGCAAACTAATTTGGCCCTAAATCTTTAAAGTCGTTGTCTTCTACTAGGACAACCCCCTCTTGATCTAAATGTTGACCCAATAAAATAAAAAAGCCTATAATCACCTCTGGTACTGTCGTCTTTCCAGCTGCGTCGGCACACGAGGTTCCAGGGCTCTCATGTGGTTGCTGTGACACGTGATCCCATCGCTCAATCAACGCTGGCATCACTGTCCTCGCCTTTTGACACTTTGAACACGAAGATGAAGCAAGGGCTGCAGCTGATCTCTAACTTCCTCTTCATGTTAAAAATGTGCGAAGGCGGGGACAGTGATGACAGGGTGCCCAGGTCACGTGACATAACAACCGCACAAGAGCCTCGGGACTGCGAATGCCAAGACCACTGGAACAGAGCTGGCACTTGAGGTTGGTATTAGCTTTTTTTTATTTAATCGAGTCCAAACATTTACATCAAGAAGGGGTTGTCCTAGTAGTGGACAACCCCTTTAATGGCCTCAGTAGCTGCATTTGTGGTTGCATTTATTGCATGTACACTCTTACGTTGAAGACCTTCCAACATAGAAAAATGCCAATGGTCTGAGATAAACACCTAGAGAACTTCTGGACATCTCTGAAAGAGAAGAAGGGAAGAAGCCCTTTATATAGCTAATTGTTCCCATTAATAAGATATTTTAATTAAAGGGAACCTATCATCAATTTTGTCCCATATGAAGTAGGGCCAGCACCTGGACGCCCTCATGTACAGCTATATAGTTCCCAATGTGCTCTGCATACCAGAAAATATAGCTTTCATTATACTCACCTACTGCTTGGTCCAGTCCGAAGGGCGCCGCTGGTCTTGATTTGGCATCCCATTTTATCCATATAGTGTCTTCCATTGTGTTCCTGCATATATATTCTTCTCTCTGCCCTGCCGAGGGCAAAGTACTATAATGTTCATGCGCGGGGAAAGGCCAAAGAGCACTGACGCATATGAACTACATCGGCAGGGCAGAGAGAAGAACACTTATGCAGGAGCGTGGTGGAGAAAATGGTGTAGATGACGTAGGATACATCATCTACATGAATCAAAAAGGAGGATGGCAAAAGAGAGGAGGCACCGGATCAAGACCAGAGATGCCTATTGGACTGGGCCGCCCTGTAGTTGAGTATAATAATTGCTCTGTTTTTGTGTAATGCAATGCGCATTGGGGACTTATATAAAGCATTCTAGCTTACAGGTGCTGCACTGCTGACCCTACCTTTTATGGGAAAACCTTGCGGACAGGTTACCTTTGAAAGACACCTATATGAAGTTTCTTTGGCTCAACAGGGTAGAGATCAAATATTAATGATTTTTCTGCTTTTGCTGTGATCTTCAATTTTTTTTGTAACTTTTTTAATATAGAGATAATTGGGAGGAAAAAGAGAACAAATTACGATCCAGAATCCATAAAGTCTTGAAGTGTGATGTAACGAAGAGTAATCCACTAGATCCTGCAGAGATTCCCCTTGCGGACTGCCTGATCACAGCGCTATGCTTGGAAACGGCCTGCAGAGATATTTATGCATATTTCTGCGCTTTGAAAAATATCACAACTCTTTTGAAGCCTGGTGGGTACTTGGTCTTGATTGGTGTCCTTGGAGATTCTTTTTATAAGGTGGGAGAGAAGTCTTTTTTCTGTCTACCATTAGATGAGGAGACAGTGAGAAATGCTGTCACAGATGCTGGATACAGCATAAAGGATCTGGAGGTTTATTACATCCCTGATCAGGCATCTTGTGCCCATATCACTGATACCTATGCCAATATTTTCCTTGTTGCACAGAAAAAATGAGAAACAATCAATTTCAATGTACCATGAAGAAGAGATTAGTAGATATGTTATGAAGTGAAAAGGTTTATTGTAGAGCTTTGTCTTGTGTAAGGCTATTAAAACAGATTTCTAATTAAAAAATTCCATGTCTTATCATATTCTTCAGTGGTTTCCTAAGAGGATGTGTCTTCTCTTGTAATTGATAAAGATACTCAAAATATGAGATTTTCATCACCCATAAAGCTAATGGGTTGTTTTATGGGGGGGGATTTAGTTTGCTAATTTTGTGCTAAATGAAGTCAACATATAAGGCAGAGGGGTAATTTGCATCTCCAAAGACCCCCCCAAAAAATCTGCAACATGGCCTCCAGCTAACGTCTGTATTTATAACACTGATTTATTGTTATGCAGTCTTCAGACATCCAGGCAAAGGTGCAACTAAAATACTTTTGCAACCCCTAAATCTATGCCCCTGATAGAAAGTAAAGCGTTGTGACGGAGATGTCAACCTGGTGGAGCCATTCACAGGGTAGTATGAGAGCAGGAGGATGTATCAAAATTGACAGGGCTGCCACCAGGAATTTCAGAGCCCCATACTGGCAAAATTTGTCCAGGCTCCACTCGGGCTCCGTCTTCACCTCTCGAACCTTCCACAGTCTCACCACCCACTCTTGGAAAAACTCCACTTCTGCACCACGTCCTCACCAATCACACGTTAACAGTTCCCCTCAAACACCATATCACATACATAGCCACAAACTTTTGTTTTGGCAAAAAGATTTTTTAAGCCTACCATCATGACAACGTAGACTCTTTTGGCCGGGCCCTAGTCTATATTACTGAATCACCATACATCAAATGTAGGTTACCAAGGAAAAAAATCTAATTCACTGAATAGCACCAATTATAAATAACTCCTAATAAAACTTAACTTTTAATACACTTATATAAAATATGCATAACAGGTCTATATTAAATAATATGAGTGAAGGAAAGAGGGGAGCAAATCCCTAATGTGTTACTATAGTCTCTCTGCCTACCAGCGAAGGTTGGCACCCTCAATCCTGCGCAGTGGCGCCCCCACTCACTGGAAGCTATCCCTCACTCTCACTAGACAACCCAATAAAGATACATAGGGTGCAAAAAGACTTATCGATAAAGTACCATATGTAAGTAATCAGGTCAACGTGATATCCTACTTCTGATATACCATATGGTACATGCAATATATCAGAGAGAGGTTCATTGAGCCAACACAAAACAGACACATGAAAAATCTAAATGAAAGAAATTCCAGGATTTAGGCAGAAATTACAAATATTCCCAAATACAATATATAGGGGGTTTTAAATGTTGCTACAATGTATAAGCCCAGAAGGGATATCTCTAAATCAACTCTTGAGAGCACTTGCAGGTATCCCTAGATCTTAAGCTCTCTATTCCCCTATATTATATAAGACAAGAGTCCAGTAGCATGTATTCAGGGTTAGTTACTGTAATCCTAGGCAAAAAATTGGAGGTGCTTTAAGTATGTTCACTCCAAGGGGTTATTTGTACATTAGTGGCCAAATTCCTTATTCCTATGTTCACTCCAAGGGTTATTTGTACATTAGTGGCCAAATTCCTTATTCCTATGTTCACTCCAAGGGGTTATTTGTACATTAGTGGCCAAATTCCATATTCCTATTGCACATATCCCCTCCAAAACAATTGCGGTTCACTTGGCGCATGCGCAGAGACATCCTTCTATTAGTGCTGGGCTATATCCACCTCAGCTTTATGTGTCAGTGGATGCAGATGCGGTTCACTTGGCGCATGCGCCTGGAAAGGGAAGGGGGGTTTGTATTAGTTGAGCATAAGTATACCTCTGATGTATATATAGACCACAAACTGCCATCTATTAGGCCATGGAAGGTTCCCTATAAAGGAAATTGTTATAATATCATGGGACAAAAAAAGTATTATTTCATTATTTAAATTCTGCCAGGATGCATACATCCATACTAGGCCCAAAGAGGAATTACAGAGATAATGGGTAAATTAAAAAAATAATGATATTTAACCAGTAATATGGTAATCATCCATTAATAGGGGCCAAAAACCTATCCAGGTCAGTGGGCCAAATATGTCAGGTTTCTCTCATAGGTCCGGAAAAAGAGGGAAGTGGGTACCAAATCTAAGGGAAATGCCATTTACATGAAGAGGAGAGTGGGAGATCATAGAAAGGAGCCAAATTGTAGTTGCTCATTAAGACCATCTGGAGACACACTTTTCATTCGATAAATACAACTCGCCTACTTTTGAAAAAGTATATGGTGCCAAACCTGTAACCACCTCTATGGCGATAAAGTGAAAACAATCCAAATTTCCACCATGTAACTTGATGACATGCCTTGAGATAGGTGTATCTCAGGCACTACTCTAACCTATTAAACATTTCTTAAAATATCCAATTTTTTAATTTATTTCTCTTTAACCCCTTTATGACATCTGACGTAATAATCCGTCCATGCGCCCTGGGCCTATTTGACCAGGGACGGATTATTACGTCAGATGTCAGTAAGGGGTTAAGGAAAAATAAGCTCACAAACGGTACTAAGTGCCAGGAGTGGTCACGCTCCCGGCACTTTAACCCTTGAAATGCTGCGATTGCAGCAATCCAGGAGCCGGCAGAGGGCTGACGGATCAGAAACCAAGCGGCGTGACGCGGCGTCCTGATCGTTGCCATGGTGACCCAATGTCGTCATGACGACATGTGGGTCACCAGAGCTAGTAAACATGCTGATCATGTGCAGTGCAAGATCAGCAACTTTCTCTATCAGTGCAGAGCTGACAGTTTCTACAGCAAGGGGATGCTGCTGAATCCCCATACTATACAAGCGATCAGCCTGCAAAAAATGATAATCCCATAGTGGGACAAAGTAAAAAAAAAAAGTTAAAAGTTGTTTTTAAATAATTGTAAAAATATTAAAAAAATAATAAAAAAAAATTAAAAGATATTGTATATATTAATAAATTTTTATATGAAAAAAATATAAACAATAAAAGTGCACATATTTGGTATTGCCATGTCCGCAATTACCCGACCTATAAAACTGTCCCACTAGATACCCCCTTTAGTGAACACTATAAAAAAATAAAAAACAAGACAAAAAACAATGCTTTATCATCATACGGCCGAGCAAAAAGTACAATAAAACGCGTTCAAAAAGACGGATATAAATAAACATGGTACCCCTGAAAACATCATCTTGTCCCGCAAAAAAACAGCCGCCATACAGCTCCATCAGCGGAAAAATATAAATAATAGCTCTCAGAATAAAGCAATGCAAAAATAATTATTTTTTTCTATAAAATAGTTTTTATTGAGTAAAAGCACCAAAACATAAAAAAAATATAAAAGAGGTATCACTGTAATCGTACTGAATAAAACTGCCTATTCAATTTTACCACATACAGAATGGAATATATCTGGCCAAAAGAAATTCCTGAATTGATGTTTTTTGTTTATTCTGCCTCCCAAAAATCGGAATAGAAAGTGATCAAACAATGTCATGTGCCTGAAAATGGTAACAATAAAAACGTCAACTCATTCCGCAAAAAAACAAGTCCTCACATGACCCGGTGGGCCAAAATGTGGAAAAATTAAAGCTCTCAAAATGTGGTGATGCAAAAACTATTTTTTGCATTAAAAAGCATCTTTTAGTGTGTATCACTGTAATCGCACCAACCCAAAGAATAAAGTCACCTAATAACTTATACCGCACGAGGAATGACATGAAAATTAAATAAAACCAATTCTTCACATGCTGTTGATTTTTTCATTCTGCCGCCTAAAGATCGCAGTAAGGCTCGGCGCACAGTTATCCTGCTCTCTGCCCTGAGCGCTTACACCGGGGTTTCTGTGTAAATCTCTGAAATGCGTGATTCAGACAGAACCTCTGGCTGAAGATTCCCTATAATGAGGCAGATGGAGGCACTGTGGATGCCGTCTGACCTGCGATCTGACGGCGTCCATCTTTTTAGGATTGCATAAAAGTGCCATCAGCCACAGTTTTCTGCACTGAAAAGAAGGACACCTCAGAACAGAGGCCAGACGGAGTCCAGAGTAACTCTGCTGCCTCATTATAGTGAATGGATGCCTCGGGGGTTTCACGTCACTCAGATATTTAGATGGAAACCCCAAAGTAAGTGGTCATCGTAGAGCACCGGATAAATGTGATAACAAACGTTATGTAAAATGCTCCCAATAAAAAGCTTCAACTATATTAACAAAAAAAAGCAAGCTCTCACTCAGGTCTATCATCTGTTAAAGAAAATATAGGGGGCTTCCATGTTAATGGTAGCACAAAGGCTCTGTAAAAGCAAAATGGCTCCTCATCTGCCAAAAGGAATTCTGAGAATTCTTCGCTCTCAATTCCAAAAGCCCCCTCCCTTCTGAGCCCCACAGTATACCTAAACCACATATTGCGTTCACGTTTGGCATTTCTGAAGCAATGAGAGCCCGCCTAACTTACGGGTGCATGCCTCCAGAAGCACGGGCTGGGCATAAAGTACTGGTGACTACAACGTACTGGCGACTACAGCGTACTGGTCACTACAACGGCAGTTTGTAATTTTCACTCGGCAACATCCACTGCTGCTTGTTTCTGGAAAACACCCGTGGAGTCAAAATTGTCACTAAACCTATAGATAAAGTTCCCCAAAGGGTATAGTTTTCAAAATGGGGTCACTTGAGGGGAGATTCTGCTCTTCTAGCAATTAGGGGCTCGTATATGGAGTCCTCAAACTGTTTTAGGAAAATCTGTGCTCCAGGAGGCAAATAGCCCTCCGTTCCTCCTGAGTCTCTGGCTAAGTAGTACTGTACACCCACATATGGGGTATTGCCACATTCAGTAGAAATTGTGGGACAAATTTTGGTGGCATTTTACCCACTTGTGTAAAAATGTAAAATCTGGGGCTAAAGCTAAATTTTGTTGTTAAAAATGTAGTTATTTTTTCTTCACTGCCCAATGGTATAAAATTCTGTGACACACCCGTAGTATCAATATGATCAATGCACCCCTAAATGAATTCATTAAGAGGTGTAGTTTATACAATTGGGTAATTTATGGGGGTTCTGCTGTTCTGGCACCTCATAGGCTCTACCAGGTCATGTCACCTGAAAACCGACAGTAAAATCTGGCGCTCCTTGCATTCTGAGTCTTGCACTGTGACTGAAAAATATTTCCCAATTGCATGTAGGGTATTGGCGCACTCAGGAAAAATGGACCTCAGTTTGTTGTAAAAATATTTCCTATTAACCCTTAGAAAAATTAAAAACTTGGGGCTAAAACAACATTTTAGTGGTAAAAATGTAATTTATTCTTTCTTCACCGCTCAGTGGTATAAAATTCTGTGAGGCACATATGGTGTCAATATGATCACTGTACCACTAGATGAATTCTTTGGAAAGTGTAGTTTGTAAAATGAGTTCACATATTGGAGATTTCTAGCACCTCAGGGGTCCTGCCAATGTGATATTGCACCCTCAAACCATTTCAGCAAAATCTGAACTCCAATATGGCGCCTCTTCCCTTCTGAGCTTTGCACTGTGCCTCAAAAGTAGTTGTGTTATAAGGTAAGTAGTTGCCTTCTATTTGTTTATTAAATAAACTATCTGATTAACTCTAGACGATATCTTAAAATACAAAGCAGTTGTAAATCATTACGCCACTGCATTTTTGATGAAAGTAAATAGAGCTAGGTCGACTCTTTATATGTTATACCAGCCTATGCCCTGATGTCTTCTCTAGCCCTATATTATTATTATTATTATTATTATTATTCTTCAGCCCTCAATCTACTAAAACTCTTGTGCATGCCCTCATCATCTCCCGCCTTAATTACTGCAACATCCTCCTCTGTGGCTCTCCGCCAGCTCTCTTGCACCACTCCAGTCTGTCCTCAACTCTGCCTCCCGACTAATCCACCTCTCCCCTCGCTACTCCCCTCTTTCTCCCCTCTGCAAATCCTTCCACTGGCTCCCAATTCCCCAACTAATCCAGTTCAAACTTCTAACACTGACCTACAAAGCCATCCACAACCTGTCCCCTCCCTATATCTCTGAACTAATCTCCCAATATCTTCCCTCACATAATCTTCGATCCTCCCAAGACCTCCTACTCTCCTCCGCGCTTATTTGTTCCTCACATAACTGTCTCCAAGATTTCTCCCGAATATCCCCCATCCTATGGAATTCCTCGCCTCAACATGTCCGATTATCCACCACTGTCATGTGTGCATCGCCACGAAGATCGTCGCGGTTGCACATTCTGACTTCTCACAGCTGAGTTGCTGTTTCTTTGTGTTTGGCAGTTAGGGAGTTAATTCTGTCTGTGCTCAGTTCTGGGACTGGGTGCAGTTTCTCCCGGCTGCAATTAATTATTTGTTGATTGGTTTCCTTTAAATCTTTGGTTGTCTGTTTTGGGAGTTGCCAGTGAAATTCTTCATGCAGACCACAGATAGGATTGTATCTGTATAGACTTAAGTTAAAGAGCTCCTTAGTTGTTTTAAGCTCACCTTGCTTAGAGTTTAATATCCCAGATCATTTATGTTCCTTCTGTGTTTGAGTGTGTATGCAAGTCTGTGTTTTCTCCAGTCTGTCTTATATGTCTAATCTGTGTATTTAGCAGAGATCAGCCCATATCCCTTTGGAGGTAATCAGAATCCTTCTTAGGACTGATTACAGGGTTCAGGGACTGATAGGAGACAGGGTTAGGCTGGAGACTTGGACCTCTGAACCATTATCAGTACCTCCAAGGTGAGGGATTAGTTAGGACCCCAGTTTAGGGTCAGGTTAGACCCCCGGTCCTCTTCTTTCCTGTGACAGTATATCAAGTCCTCAAGATTAACCCTGAGTTCAACGGATATCGTGTCAGGTAAATCTATTCTATATTTACATGCTGATGTTGCTAATCTATATGTTGTATAGAGTGTTGTTCTTTTAAGAATAGTTTACTGACATCGTACACATATCATAAGACCGCGTGACATTTTCACTGGCCAATAAAATTATTCCCAGTTGCCATGGATCCAGTAGCCCAGCTGGCTCTGCAGTTGCAGGGATTATCCATGGAGCTGACGGACATTAAGTCCAAAGTTTTGTCTCCCTCAGAGCAAACCAGATTTGAACCTAAAGTAGCTCTCCCGGACAGGTTCACTGGTGGGCGAGACAAATTTTTTACCTTCAGGGAAGCATGTAAATTGTATTTTCGGCTTCGGCCTCGATCATCAGGGAGTGAAGAGCAGAGAGTGGGAATTGTTATCTCGCTCCTACAAGGGGACCCTCAATCCTGGGCCTTCTCCCTTCCTCCGGGATCCCCGGCTCTACAGTCAGTAGATCGATTTTTTACTGCCCTGGGTTTGGTATATGATGACCCAGATCGGGTCTCTCTTGCTGAGACAAAATTACGTAAGATACAGCAGGGAGATCGTCCGGCGGAGGAATTTGCTTCTGAGTTCCGTAGATGGGCCACAGATACTCAGTGGAATGACCCAGCTCTTAGGAGCCAGTTTTGTCATGGGCTTTCTGACAAATTAAAGGACGTTTTGGCTCAGTATGATTCTCCTCCATCACTGGAGGCTGCTATGGCCCTGGCTATCCGTACTGATAGACGGCTCCGGGAGAGGTGCGAGGTAACTCCCCCCCTGTTGTTACTCCACCTACTACTAAAGTCCCTTATGTTGAGGTTCCCCTTGTCTGTTCGGAGGAGCCTATGCAGTTGGGAGGGACATCATTTCGTAGGAGGGGATTGGCGGTACGCCGCAGGACTAGAAGGTGTTTCTTCTGCGGGAAAGAGGGACATTTTGTTGGGGGATGTCCGTCCCGTGCCTTGTTGAGCAAGAAGTCGCCGGAAAACTGTTAATCCCAGGTTGTGTGGTGGACGACAACCTGGGAGTATGTATTTCGTCCGCTAGTTCTTCTCAGTTCCTTGTACCAGTGGAGGTGGTGGTTGGTACGAGAGTGGAGAGATTTTCTGTTCTTCTTGATAGTGGGTCCGGGGCTAATCTGGTTGACGCTCAGTTTGCTCAGGCTCAAGGTATGCATCTGAGTGTATTGGTCAAACCGATCCCTATATTCTCCATTGACGCCAGGCCTCTCGGCCAAGGTAGCTTTGTTCATGAGGTTCATAACATTGACCTTCGGGTAGGGGCAATACATAGGGAACTATTATCTTGTTATGTGTTGGAGGGTCTACCTACTCCTATTGTGTTGGGACTTCCTTGGTTGGTTAAACATAACCCTGTGATTAATTGGCAGTCCAGAGAGATAAGCCAATGGGGTGAGTTTTGCAAAAGTAACTGCATGAACACAGTCATCAGTGCGGTCGTGCCTAGTACTTTGCCTCCTTTTTTGGAGGACTTTGGGGATGTGTTCTCTGAGGAGGGGTGTCAGGAGTTGCCTCCTCATCGCGTGTATGACTGCTCTATTAATTTACTTCCTGATGCTAAGTTACCTAAAGCTAGGTTATATAACCTTTCTGGTCCTGAGAGGCAGGCTATGAAAGATTATATTTCGGAAAGTCTGGCCAAAGGGCATATTAGACCTTCATCTTCCCCAGTGGCCGCGGGGTTCTTCTTTGTGAAGAAAAAAGATGGAGGCCTACGCCCTTGCTTGGATTTCCGCGAACTTAATCGGATTACTGTTCGAGATCCGTATCCACTCCCTCTGATTCCTGATCTCTTCAATCAAATTGTTGGCGCCAAATGGTTCTCTAAATTGGATCTCAGGGGGGCGTATAATCTGATTAGGATAAAAGAGGGGGATGAGTGGAAAACGGCGTTTAACACGCCGGAGGGACATTATGAGAACCTTGTCATGCCTTTTGGTCTGACTACTGCACCAGCAGTATTCCAACATTTTGTTAATGACATTTTTCGTCATCTGGTGGGGCTGTTTGTGGTCGTATATTTGGATGACATTTTAATTTACTCGCCAGATCTTGTGTCTCACCAGGAGCATGTGAGACAGGTGTTGC
Source organism: Oophaga sylvatica (assembly GCA_033576555.1). Classification (NCBI taxonomy): domain Eukaryota; kingdom Metazoa; phylum Chordata; class Amphibia; order Anura; family Dendrobatidae; genus Oophaga; species Oophaga sylvatica. Next base: position 318,928,139 of record JARQOD010000003.1, read on the forward strand.
AGATCTTGCGAGACAATAAACTATACGCTAAACTGGAAAAGTGTGTATTCGCCGTACAGGAACTTCAGTTTTTGGGTTTCTTGGTGTCAGCCTCCGGTTTCCGTATGGACCCTGAAAAGGTGAGAGCAGTGCTTGAATGGGATCAGCCAGAGGATCTTAAGGCTCTGCAGCGTTTTCTGGGGTTTGCTAACTACTACCGGAAATTTATTTGTAATTTCTCATCTGTTGTCAAACCTCTCACTGACATGACAAGAAAAGGGACGGATTTTTCTAAATGGTCGGACAAAGCTTGCCAAGCTTTTTCCTCTTTGAAAAAATGTTTTGCTTCGGCACCCGTTCTCATCCAACCAGATGCATCACAGCCGTTCGTTGTGGAGGTGGACGCGTCTGACGTAGGGGTGGGTGCAATATTGTCCCAGGGTCCGTCCCCTGGTAAATGGCATCCGTGCGCTTTCTTTTCTAAGAAATTGTCGTCCGCCGAATGGAATTATGATATCGGCAATAGGGAACTTTTGGCCATTAAGTTGGCTTTTGAAGAATGGCGTCACTTTTTGGAGGGGGCAGTCCACCCGGTCACCGTTATTACTGATCACAAGAACCTGCTGTATTTGGAATCTGCTAAGCGTCTGAATTCCAGACAAGCTCGATGGTCGTTGTTTTTTACCAGGTTTAATTTTGTTGTCACTTATCGCCCTGGATCTAAGAATGTTAAGGCGGATGCCTTGTCTCGCAGTTTCCCAGGGGCCAGGAAAATGGATGACCCGATTCCTATCCTTCAGGAGGGGGTGGTAGTGTCGGCTGTATGTTCTGAGCTTGAGGAGGAGGTATTAGAGGTTCAGGGGGACGCCCCTGCAGGACCTCCAGGGAGACTGTTTGTCCCAAATCAGTTGAGACAAAAGGTTATTGAGGCACATCATAATTCTGCTTTAGCAGGACATCCAGGGAGTAAGGCTACTTTAGATCTCCTTTCTCGCCGGTTTTGGTGGCCTAACGTTAATAAAGATGTTTTAACTTTTGTCGCGTCCTGTGGGGTTTGTGCTTGCTCTAAGACCCCTCATACCCGTCCGTCTGGGACCCTCTTACCCTTGAAACTTCCGGAGCGTCCATGGACTCATTTGTCTATGGACTTCATCACGGACCTTCCTCAGTCGTCAGGGAAGACTGTCATACTGGTGGTTGTTGACAGGTTCAGTAAATGGCACATTTCATTGCTCTTCCTGCCCTCCCTAATGCTAAAACTCTGGCGCAGGTGTTCATTGGGGAGATTGTGAGACTTCATGGGTTGCCTTCTGATGTGGTGTCAGATAGGGGGTCTCAGTTTGTGTCCAAGTTTTGGAGGGCATTTTGTTTACGTCGGGGGATGCAATTGTCATTTTCCTCGGCTTTTCATCCGCAGACCAATGGTCAGACAGAGCGTCTGAATCAAAGCCTAGAGACTTATCTTCGGTGTTTTGTCTCAGAGAACCAGGAGGACTGGTCTTCTTTCTTGCCTCTGGCAGAGTTCGCTCTTAACAACAGGCGAGCGAGTCCACTGGTAAATCCCCGTTTTTTGGGGCATATGGTTTTCATCCCCAGTTTTGTACTTTCAATGGGGGGGGCCCTTCTGGGGTTCCTGAGGAGGAGCGTTTCTCGTCGTCACTTGCTTCAGTGTGGAGAGGTGTATTGAATAATCTGAGTGCTATGGGGAACCGTTATAAACGTATGGCTGATAGGAGGAGAGTTTCTGGTCCAGATCTTAATGTGAACGATCTGGTATGGTTGTCTACCAGGAATATAAAACTTAAAGTTCCCTCCTGGAAGCTGGGCCCCAGATTCATCGGGCCGTACAGGATCAGTTCCATAATTAATCCTGTGGCATTTCGTCTGGACCTCCTCCTACGTTTAAAATCCACAATGTGTTCCACAAGTCATTACTTAAGAGGTACGTGGCACCAGTCATACCTCTTCTACCTCCTCCTCACAGTGGTGGTCAATGGTACTTGGAGTTTCAAGTGTCAAAGATCATTGACTCACGTCTGAATCGCCGGTCCCTTCAGTACTTGATGCATGGAAGGGGTATGGTCCAGATGAGAGGACGTGGGTTCCTGCGTCTGACATTAACGCAGATCGTGGTGTCGGACCTTCCACAGAACTCCACCGGGCAAACCTGGCCCTGAGGGTCCGGAGGCCCCTCGTAGAAGGGGGGTACTGTCATGTGTGCATCGCCAGAAGATCGTCGCGGTTGCACATTCTGACTTCTCACAGCTTGAGTTGCTGTTTCTTTGTTTTGGCAGTTTAGGAGTTAATTCTGTCTGTGCTCAGTTCTGGACTGGGTGCAGCTTTCTCCCGGCTGCAATTATTATTTGTTGATTGGTTTCCTTTAAATCTTTGGTTGTCTGTTTTGGGAGTTGCCAGTGAAATTCTTCATGCAGACCACATGATAGGATTGTATCTGTATAGACTTAAGTTAAAGAGCTCCTTAGTTGTTTTAAGCTCACCTTGCTTAGAGTTTAATATCCCAGATCATTTATGTTCCTTCTGTGTTTGAGTGTGTATGCAAGTCTGTGTTTTCTCCAGTCTGTCTTATATGTCTAATCTGTGTATTTAGCAGAGATCAGCCCATATCCCTTTGGAGGTAATCAGAATCCTTCTTAGGACTGATTACAGGGTTCAGGGACTGATAGGAGACAGGGTTAGGCTGGAGACTTGGACCTCTGAACCATTATCAGTACCTCCAAGGTGAGGGATTAGTTAGGACCCCAGTTTAGGGTCAGGTTAGACCCCCGGTCCTCTTCTTTCCTGTGACAGTATATCAAGTCCTCAAGATTAACCCTGAGTTCAACGGATATCGTGTCAGGTAAATCTATTCTATATTTACATGCTGATGTTGCTAATCTATATGTTGTATAGAGTGTTGTTCTTTTAAGAATAGTTTACTGACATCGTACACATATCATAAGACCGCGTGACAACCACCCTCAGTTCCTTCAGACGGAACCTGAAAACCCATCTCTTCAGGAAAGCCTACAGCCTGCAATAACTATTCTGCCACCTCACCACCACCAGAGCTGCTGCCTCACAACCACCCAAGCTGCTGCACCCACGACCTTCTGTGTCTTCCCAATTATCCCGTAGAATGTAAGTCCGCAAGGACAGGGTCCTCTCCCCTCTGTACCAGTCTGTCATTGTAAATTTGTTTCCTGTAAACGATATCCATAACCTTGTATGTAACCCCTTCTCATGCACAGCACCATGGAATTATTGGCGCTATATAAATAAATAATAATAATAATCCATTTATGTAAGACTACCCTTACGAAAATGAAAAATTTGGGCCAAAATAACATTTTTGTGGGGAAAATGTGATTTTTTTTATTTTCATGACTCAACGTTATAAACTTCTGTGAAGCACCTGGGGGGTCAAGGTGCTCAACACACATCTAGATAAGTTCCTTGTGAGGTCTAGTTTCTCAAATGGTGTCATTTGTGGGCGATTTCCACTGTTTAGGTACATTCAGGGGCTCTCCAAATGCGACATGGCGTCCGCCAATTGTTCCTGCAAATTTCGCATTCAAAAAGTCAAATGGCGCTCCTTCCCTTTCAAGCTCTGACATGCCCCAAACAGCAATTTTCTCCCTCATATGGTATATCAGCATGCTCAAGAGAAATTACACAACAAATTTTGGAGTCCATTTATCCTGTTACCCTTGTAAAAATAAAAAAAATGGATATAAAGTAATTTTTTTATTTATATTCACAGCTCAACGTTGTAAACTTCTGTGAAGCACCTGGGGGTTCAAGGTGCTTATCACGCACCTAAATACTTTTCTTCAGGGGTCTAGTTTCTAAAATAGGATATACAAAAAGTTGCACTCTATCGTGCTAAAGCATGTCAAATGTGAAATATATGAAATAAGAATAGCAATACTGCTTCTGAATACTAGGAAAAAAATGAGACCTTTGCACATAATTTGGCCAATACATGCCTGCACTTCAACCAATGTCAAAGTGGTCTCAAAAACTGATGGGTCCCTACATATCTCATATGAATACCTTTCTTAGGCCGGTGTCACACATGCGAGAAACTCACACGAGAATTGTGCAAGTCTCTCGCAGGAGCACCCGGCATTGCCGCCAACACTTGGATACTGCCGGAAAAAAGCCGAAGACTGCCTAGTGCAGTGAATACTGCTGGCAGTTAATGAGCGGCCCCGGAAGCAGATGCGGCCGGGAGACAGCAGGACGGGAGGACGCGTCGCTGGACAGGTAAGTATAATTATAATGGCTCTGGACCCGAACCCGAACTGAACCCGAACTGTAACACAGGTTTCCCATGGAAACCCATGTTCAGATTCGCCCATCACTAATCATCACCATAAGACCAAATCCACCCAGCCAGGCTGGGCGATTTTCCACATACCACATCTCACAGAGATGTGGCCCCCGAAAAACAAAAAAGCCAATTCTCTATCATTGTTTGAAAATCCAGGTTAACAATATCAAGACCAATGTCCGACAAGTGGACACAGTCCCTTCTATACAGTCCCAGTGTAAAACCCTCCAGGTCGAGATGCCTAAATGAAAAACCCTCTAATGAATGCATGAATTTTGACATTGCTTCATTAATTCTCTTCCTTATCCGATCCATAAATAAAAGACTTGGTTTAGACTAGATCAACCTGGGGATGATTTAGGAGAAAACAAAATAACTGGAATAAAAATGAAATTTTAACAATGAAAAGTCTTTTTTCATTAATGTCAACAAGTCTAAAGTGCCCGAATTTAACCAAATCATTACCAACTAGATGAACTATAACCAGGTCAGGTACCAGCCAAATGACCGATAATTTCTCCATTTCGATTAACAGGTTAGACCATCTCATTCCCCTCATACTGTGCCACCAGATTAGTAACTTAGCTGGGTTGAATGATAAATTCTCGGTGTAGTTTCTAACGTGGCTTATTTCTGGGCCCAATATATGAAAGAATGTCCTAAGATCTACACAATCAAAGGACCTGAAATATGAATTTAAAAAGCATTAGTGAAACATTGGATCCGGTCTAAGTGGAACTTAAAGCGTTTTAGAATCTTCATTATCCTATTGTCACACAAACCGATCTGAGATGCTTGTGTTGCTGCGATAGAGTCACATTCTGTTGATTCTAAAGGAATGTGAAGAGATTTTTAAATCTGATTTACCCAGCATACACAAACATTTTTTGAGAATAGAACTGAACTTATATTTTGTAGCAGGTTCACCATTGAAATGAAGAAAAAGAGGGCCTTTTATAACTGGTCTAATCCGTAACCATTCTTTTAGATTAACCACTGGACAAATTCTTGAACCAAAAATTGCATTAAGCCTATTTGAACATCCTTTCCCCAACTGGTCAGTTTTTGACTGCCTTATGAGTATTAGGACATGAGAATTATGCAATTCTATATCATGTATAAATAAATTGGAAGGTTTTGACTTACTAAAAGACATTAATTCACCCACTCTAAGAGCTGCAAAAAATGCTAGTACAAAAGCAGCTCTAAAAAGTAATGTTTAGTATTGATTAATGCAAATATCGGCTAATGATAGCCATAAATCATTTAAGCGATCGATGGAGATTGGACGCCTGTCATCAGCTTTGAAAGAGCAACGCCTGATCCCCTTTAATAACTGTTTAACTGGGAAAATGCTACAAAGAGGATCCTCACCTGCTAGCTTTAAGAAAAAAGATATCCCCCCGCTAATACTTTAGACACGGCTGCATGTGAGGAACCTTTATCCTATTAACGATTGTGCAAAATGTAAAGCAGACTCCACATTAGTTTTGGAATAATCAAAACAGTTTCTTTTACAGAAAATGGTCCATGGCCACCATTCAGCTGTATAATCAGCCCATGTTCTATTTGAAATACACTTCTCAATCTAATACGGGATTATTCCCTTAACAGATCCCAAAGATGATTTGGGCAAACTATCCCTTCTCTTTCTGCTTCTGGGACTAATTGATGAAAAGTCGACCACTGATGGCGAGAAATGGTAGATGCAATTACATTAAGTCTACTGTTTTTAAATTGAGTTTTCAACCAAATATTCAGCTTCAAGCAATATAGGACTAAATACCGTAAAATGTTAGCGGCCCAATTATTCTTTGAAGATAACGTATTAATTGCTAACACTACACCTTAGTTTGTGGAAGAAAGCAAAATTTGTTTATTCACCAAACCAGACCCCCAAATGACCAGCGCTACTAAAATGGAAAATAATTCAAAGACAATGGTATTCCTAACCACTCCGGAGAGAACCAAAAATTCAGGCCATTGATTGATCTGCTGACCAATGGCCATTATAATAACTCCGTAACCGACACTAGGTGTTGAGGCACATACTAAAGGTAATGTATCTGCTGAAATAATCTCATCCTGCCAACAGGAGTGACCATTAAATTCACATAAAAGTTCCAGCCAAATCGCTATATCCTCTTTTACTTCTCTGCATAACCTAATGTGGGACCTAGGAGAGTTATAACCTTTCGTGGAGTAATAAATATGTATAGAAAAAAACTCTCCCTATAGGAATTATTCACAAAGCGAAATTCAATAAACCCAGAAGAGACTGTAACTCCTTTAACAAAGCTTTACCTTTTGCTAGAAAACTTTTCAAAAGAACTATAAGCTTTTCTAACTTATCGCAAGGAAGGCTACACTCCATCTTCTGGGAGTTAATGACTATAACTAAAAATTCTATTCTATGACAAGGAGAAAATGTTTTCTCTTTTGCTATAGGGACTCCAAAATGCTCTGTTATGGCTAGAACTTTATTCAGTAGTTTTAAACATACGTCAGATTCTGCTGGTCCAATAAATAAGAAATTGTCTAAGTAATGTAGGGAAATGCCTAAACCAACTTCATAATCAACAACCCATTGAATAAATGAAGAAAAGGTTTCAAAATATGGACATGAAAGGGAGAATCCCATAGGCAAACACATGTCAAAATAAAACTCACCTTGGACTGCCGTATGGTAGACTCAAGGTGAACGGCACGCTCTCGCCTCTCTTTCGGTATCACTAATGGGACAAGGCAGGGATGCCCTCTCTCCCCGACACTCTTTGTTCTTACTTTGGAACCACTGTTACAACAGGTCAGGGAAATGCGTGAAGTGGAAGGAGTGGACATAGCAATTACTAAACATATTAAAATTTTAGCATACGCCGATGATCTGCTGTTTGTGGTATCTAACCCGGTGTAAGCTTTTCAGGGGATATAGCTCTGGGATCGCCGTCTTGGGGAGACGGAGTGGCATAAAGAGACCATTCACAGACAGTAGTTCTGTTAAAAACTGGCCGCAACCAGTTTTATTAAAGTCCACGGTAAACAGAACATAATCAAAACCAAATCATAAACATAAAGCCTGGGCTTCTCCAGCCACTAATTACACTTAGATAGATTTCCCTTTCTATCCGGGTACAGACTCTAATAGTCTGTTCCCAAAACAACACATATGTTCAGTAGTTACCAGCGTGCAGCTCACATGAGGCTCCAATGGCGTCTGAAGTCAGATCCAGACTGAGAGAGAGAGCCCCTCTGAACTTCCAAGCAGGTACTTATGGCTGTCTAATTAAGCAGCTGTGTTCACTCTGGGCTGAACTGCAAACCTGTCCCAGATGGGAATGGAGTGAACACCGCACTGACAACCTACTTTTTATGCGCCCCAGCTAAGAAACCTGGGGAGATATACACCCCGTCCAGTACGCACCCCTTCACTGTCTCACATATCCCCCCCCTCTTCTCCAGACCGGAGGGCTGGTCCAAAACTCCAAAGAGACAGTGAACTCTGGACAAGGCATCAGCATTACCCTGTAACTTCTCAGGTCTATGCTCCACCGAGAAATTGAACTCTTGAAGTGAAAGGAACCACCTTGTCACCCTGGCATTCCTTTCCCTGTTCTGCTTCATCCATGCCAGAGGAGCATGGTCTGATTGTAATTTAAATTTTCTACCCAAGAGGTAATAACGCAGGGAGTCCAGCGCCCACTTGATTGCGAGGCACTCTCGCTCCACAATGGCATAATTTTGTTCAGCCGGTGTCATTTTTCGACTTAGATACAGGACTGGGTGTTCTTCACCCTTCACGACCTGCGACAACACGGCCCCTAACCCCACATTAGAGGCATCAGTTTGAACCAAAAACTCTTCTCTAAAATTAGGGGTGACCAGAACTGGTCTTTGACACAAAGCTATTTTTAACGACAGAAATGCTTTTTCTGCCTCCGGATTCCAATTTATCATTTTTGACTTCCCCCTTTTGTCAGGTCAGTCAATGGGGCAGCAATGGAGGCATAATTTGGTACGAATCTGCGATAGTACCCAGTGATGCCCAGAAATGCTTTGACCTGTCGTTTTGTGAGGGTACAGGCCAGTTCCGAATTGCTTCTACCTTATCAATTTGTGGCTTGATCAGCCCCCTGCCAATAACATAGCCCAGATATTTGGCCTCTTCGAGGCCAATTGCACATTTCTCTGGGTTTATGTTCAGTCCAGCTCCGGCTATCGAGTCTACGACGGCTTGCACCCTAGTGAGGTGGCTCTCCCAATCTGAACTGAAAATTACCACATCATCCAGGTAGGCAGCCGCATAGGCTCGATGCGGGCGCAGTATCTGGTCCATAAGCCGCTGAAAGGTAGCTGGGGCTCCATGCAACCCGAAGGGCATCACCAGATACTGAAACAAACCTTCCGGGGTTGCAAAGGCCGTTTTTTCTTTCGCTTCCTCCGACAGGGGTATCTGCCAGTACCCTTTTGTCAGATCGAGGGTTGTAATATAACGGGCACCCCCTAACCTCTTGATTAGCTCGTCTACCCGTGGCATTGGGTATGCGTCAAACTTTGACACCTTGTTCAACCTTCTGAAATCATTACAGAACCTCCAGGTTCCATTAGGTTTTGGGATGAGTACAATCGGGCTACACCACTCGCTTTGGGCCTCCTCAATGACCCAGAGGTCTAACATGCGTTTAATTTCAGTAGAGACTATCTTTCTGCGGGCTTCTGGAATTCTGTACGGTTTTATCTTGACCTTAGTACCGGGCTCGGTCTCGACATGGTGTTTTATTAGAGAAGTCCGGCCGGGCAAGTCAGAAAACCTTTTCTGATTTTTCTGCAGAAACTCCCGCACTTCCTGTTTTTGGTGCACGGACAACGTCTCTCCCATGGTCACAGGAGGTAGAGATGGTTTTACCCTTTCTCTACTTCACCCAAGGCCAACAACGACTCTCTGTCCCTCCAGGGCTTGATCAGATTGATATGATACACCTGGTAGGGCTTCCGTCTCCCGGGTTGGTGTACTTTGTAAGTAACCTCGCTCACTTTTTGTACGATCTCGTATGGACCATGCCACTTGGCCAAAAACTTACTTTCCACCGTGGGAATTAGAATTAGGACTCGATCCCCGGGGTTGAAAGACCTAATTTTTGCTGACCGATTATAAACTCTGCTTTGAGCTTCTTGGGCTCTCTGCAGATGATTCTTCACCAATGGCATAATTTTAGCCATCCTCTCTTGCATCTGGGCAATATGCTCTATAACACTCTTGTATGGAGTTGTCTCGGTTTCCCAAACCTCCTTGGCTATGTCCAGCAAGCCCCGCGGATGCCGACCATACACCAACTCAAAGGGAGAAAATCCCGTAGAGGCCTGGGGAACCTCTCTGACCGAAAACAATAAGTAGGGTAACAGGTAGTCCCAGTCCCGCCCATCTTTCTCTACTGCTTTCTTTAACATATGTTTTAATGTTTTATTAAAACGTTCAACCAACCCATCCGTCTGGGGGTGATACACAGATGTCCGAATGTGCGAGATTTTAAGCAACTTACACAGTTCCTTCATCACTTTGGACATAAAAGGTGTGCCTTGGTCCGTGAGGATCTCTTTAGGAATTCCTGTCCTGGAAAACATATGAAAGAGTTCCCGTGCAATATTTTTAGATGCCATATTTCTTAAAGGGACCGCCTCGGGGTACCGGGTTGCATAATCAAGTACTACTAAGATGTATTGGTGTCCCCTGGCTGATTTTACAATAAGACCTACCAAGTCCATTGCTACCCTTTCAAAGGGTATTTCTATAACCGGCAGCGGGATTAATGGACTCCGGAAGTGAGACACCGGAGCATTTATCTGACACGAGGGGCAGGTTTTGCAATAATCCTCCACATCTCGATAAACCCCGGGCCAGTAAAACCTCTGAAGAATTCTTTCCTGGGTTTTGTCCATCCCCAGGTGCCCACCCAGCACGTGGTTATGGGACAAACCTAACACCATACTTCTATATGGCTTAGGTACTAGGAGCTGACTCACGGCCTCTCCCTTTACTTTAGTGACCCTATATAGCAGGTCATTGTTCATGGCAAAATGGGGAAATTTTTCATCAGAGCCGGGCTCTTGTGGGATCTCATTCAGAACAGTTATATTCTCCCTGGCATGTTTAAGAGTGGGGTCTTGCAATTGCTCACTCCCAAAATTGCCACGGGACACCGGTAGGTCAGGGACATTCTGTTCTAGAGAAACATCCTCCCCCTCCCCCAACATCACCTGAAATGGAAATTCATTTTTTTTACAGTCATCATCATTATCAATATCATTATCGTGATTACGATCAGCATCAGCATCATTATCATGGTCATCATCATTATCATCATCATTATCATGGTCATCATCATTATTATGGTCATCATCACTATCATGATCATCATCATCACCATTATTATCATTATCATCATCATTATTATCACATAAGTTTAACGGCCCACTAGCATTGTGTTCCGCCCCTCGGGACTGCGCACCCTCAGTAGGAGCTTCATCACACTGTCCAGCAGAAATATTTTTTTTCCAAAGACCCCAAAACAGGGGAAAGTCACGACCCAATATGGCGGGATGCATCAGGTTCTTCACTACCCCCACTTCATATGAGATCTCCCCGAGTTTTGTGACGAAGTCTGAGGAGGTTACTGGGTAGACTTTGATGTCTCCATGTATGCACACCACGCTTAGGTGCCTACCTGTGACGAAGTCCCTATCAGCCAGACTAGCATGTATCAGAGTCACTCGACTTCCTGAGTCGAGTAGGGCCTGTACTGGGCACCCATTTATCACGACCTGACACAGCTGTGGGCCAGTCTCCTCGACTAGGGTGGCCATGCACACGGGCTCGGCGAGGAACGAGAGAGACCGTCCAGCATCACAGTCCATAGGTTCCCCCACTAGTGGACAATTGGCTGAAATATGACCTTGTTCACGGCATCTCCAACACTGTCTCAGGTCAGGGTGTTCAGACGGAGAGACCTTCCTAGGCCTGGGGTCTCCTGGTAGGTAAGTATCACCCTTTCGCTCATACATGTCCCCTCGGGGCTGACCCGGACTATCAACAGCCCCCCTTGCCCCCACAGCTGGAACCCTCTTACCGGGAGATGACGGAGGCCGGGTATTCCGAACTGATGATCGCTCGGACGGCTGGTCACGTAGATAGTCTTTGGTGGCGAAATACCTTTCTATCAGTCTGACTAGTTGATTGGCATCTTTGGGGTCTCCCTGTCCGACCCAGAGCTGGACCTCAGGGGGAAGGGCCCAGATGTACTGGTCCAGCACCACCTTTTCAACCATTTGGGCAGGGGTGCTGACGTCAAGTTCCAACCACTTCTTTACCAAAGAAATCAAGTCATACATTTGTGAGCGAGCAGGCTTGTCTCGCCTGTATCTCCAGTTATGGACTCTCCTGGCACGGACTGCCCTCGTCACACCCAGGCGGGCAAGAATCTCCGCTTTCAACTTAGTATAGTTTTTGCTGTCCTGCTCGCTGAGGTCAAAATAGGCTTTTTGGGGTTCCCCAGTCAGATAGGGCGCGACCACCATAGCCCATTCAGATTGTGGCAGATTCTCCTTCTCTGCCAGTCTCTCAAATATAGCCAGATATGCCTCCACATCGTCATGAGGCGTCATCTTCTGCAGAGTCTGTTTTACCGCCTTCTTTACAGCGGATAATGCCGGTAACCCGGCGTCTTCATTCGGGGACGAGGTGCTAGGAGTTTTTTTTAGTGCTGCAACCTGCTCCAGTAATAACCGGTTGGTTTCCTGCTGTTGCTGCTGGCTCCGCTGGGCCTCTAGGTGTTGTTGCTGCATGGCCTGCTGTTGTTGCTGCATGGCCTGCTGATGTTGCTGCTGCATGGCCTGCTGGTTCTGGGCCAGCTGCTTAACGAGCTCCTCCATACTGCCGGACATCTTGGGCTGGCTGACAGCCTTCACCCAAGACATATACACTCCACAGTCTTCTCCACAATAAGTTCAGTTTTGCGGTGCAGACACCTTTTTTTTTTTTTTTTAAAGTCTTCAGCCACTGTGCTGCCCCAGCATTCAAGCACCAATTGTAAGCTTTCCAAGGGATATAGCTCTGGGATCGCCGTCTTGGGGAGACGGAGTGGCATAAAGAGACCATTCACAGACAGTAGTTCTGTTAAAAACTGGCCGCAACCAGTTTTATTAAAGTCCACGGTAAACAGAACATAATCAAAACCAAATCATAAACATAAAGCCTGGGCTTCTCCAGCCACTAATTACACTTAGATAGATTTCCCTTTCTATCCGGGTACAGACTCTAATAGTCTGTTCCCAAAACAACACATATGTTCAGTAGTTACCAGCGTGCAGCTCACATGAGGCTCCAATGGCGTCTGAAGTCAGATCCAGACTGAGAGAGAGAGCCCCCTCTGAACTTCCAAGCAGGTACTTATGGCTGTCTAATTAAGCAGCTGTGTTCACTCTGGGCTGAACTGCAAACCTGTCCCAGATGGGAATGGAGTGAACACCGCACTGACAACCTACTTTTTATGCGCCCCAGCTAAGAAACCTGGGGGAGATATACACCCCGTCCAGTACGCACCCCTTCACTGTCTCACACCGGCCAGAGGCTTGCAGACTCTACAGGGCTTACTCAATGGCTTTGGCACCTTATCTAATTACAAGGTAAATTTCGAGAAATCCGAAATTTTGAAGATTGGAATTCAAAACAGCACAGTATTACGCATTAAATCGAATACCTCATTTGCATGGGCGACGTCGCACATTACCTACTTGGGAGTCAAATTTCCAGCTTCCCTTGCGGATCTTTACCAATATAATTACCCCCCTTTACTACAGAAACTAACTGGGTTACTGACTGCATATGACTTCCCGACGATATCTTGGATAGGACGGATTAACATAGTGAAAGCATATTTATGCCTTGCTTACTGTATACAATGGCTATGCTACCCATTCCATTGCCCTCTCTACTCTTTAAAACGATTAGAAGATTGTTCTCCAACTACGTCTGGAATAAACGACGCCCACGGTTAACTTATAAATTACTGACCAGACACAGAACTGCGGGAGGATTGGGATTACCTGATCCGCAAAAGTACTACGAAGCGCTACAGCTACAGCGCTGGCTAGAATATGTCAGCCCTACAAGACCTTTAGGGCTGGACCCTAAGAAACTGACATCAACGGGTCGCACAGTGGAACAGGAATTATGGTTCCCTTCTTTGAGGGGCAGTACTATAAGATATAACACACGCAATACTGAGGCATTATTATTTGGCGGAGCTCAGCTGACATGGCTTAAATATAGACACCAACTGCAACAAGATACCATCTTGCCTCTGCCTGCGACCCTATTGCCGCATGCTCTGAAATCTGCTGATGCAATGACTACTAGCTGGTGGGAGGGGCTTAGCCATCTTACTATTCGATACATACTACACAGGGAATCTATTCACTCTATGGACGAACTGCGTGACCTATATCAGGGTAAGGGCACAAATTTTCTTACCTATCAAGGTTTTCATAACACATGTCAGGAGGCCCTCAGACTGATGGACATGAAGAGATTGCGCAACCCTTTTGATGCTTTATTGAGTACCACTCAGTCGCGCTCACAACCATTACGGATTATTCTCCACGCCCTTGATTCAGACTTCAGAGAACATCTTCCAGGATATTTAGACTCATGGGAGAGAGAACTAGGAATATCGTTTACGCACAACCAAAAAGTGTGATTATTACACCACGCCAAAGGTTATTCACGATGTGTTAGACTTCAAGAAAACCATTTTAAAATACTTTTGCGGTGGTATAAGACCCCAGAGAAATTGTTTGCTTACGGCCTAGCTCCTTCGGTGTTATGCTGGAGATGTAGCGCTGCAACAGGTTCTCTATTCCATATCTGGTGGTCCTGCAGAAATATCCAGCCATTTTGGCAAGAGGTCCTATCAGAGATCAGAGCGGTAATGGGCTGGGATTCTGGTGTTTTAGGGTCCTTCCAGCAGGCGGTGCTTCACATACCTAATCACACATACAAGCCGCACAGGTTCAATTTAGCTACACAGCTCTTGATTGCGGCCAATGCAGTTATTCCCAACTACTGGCTGTCTGCTACGAGCCCTACCACCACTACATGGCGCACCAAAGTGGAGAGCATAAGGTCTTTTGAAGAATTACAATGTAAGGCTGACATATGTCAACCTAAGTTTCTGATGACGTTTCTCTATGCTTCTGGAGGACGTTAGGCGTCTTAGGAACCTATTGTTTTTAGTTTCCCAGGTTATGTGACTTATAGCTAACATGCTTGAGGAAGCTGTTATGAACCCAGAGTGCACTCTGGAAATACATTCTGTGTCCTGGCGAGACACATGACGTTAATGTGTCCCCCAGTGACGCCACGAGCATGGGACCACTTCGGCCCCAATGCTCAGTCGGGGGTACATGGCTTACGGTAGGTGTGGGTCATGTACGATTCGACATTTGTTGTGACTAATAGTATTAATGCTATTACTGCTTAAGTGTTAAAAAAAATTTTTTTTCTATGTTTGTGGTTGTTGATTCATTGATGAAAATGCTTTTCTATGGTTATGTACATGCATTTACCTTATCTGTAGCCTTTTATTTCCGTACAATAATAATAAAAACAGTTTAAACACAAAATAAAACTCACCTTCAAAGAAAAAAAACTAAAGAGTTAAAACCTGACAGGTTGACAGGTAACAGTCTAAAAGCGGTTTTTATATCTGATTTTGCTAGCACAGAATTTTTACTCTGAGATATAAGTAGATCAATTGCCATATCAAAAGAATAATACTTAATAGAAGCAACTGATTTATCAATTTCATCATTTAATGATGATCCCTGGTGGTATGACAAGTGATGAATTCATCTAAATGATTTTTAGGAACTAAACCTAACAGAGACACTCTAAAGTTCTCAAGTGGAGGAGATGGAAAAGGGGGCCAGCAATCCTGTTAGCTAATAATTCCTTTGCGATTTTGTTTTTAGCTATATCTTTAAATAATTCTAAAGATTTTAAATTTTTGGACCAACGGCAACCCATCCCTTTAAATGATGGAACAAAACAAACCCTTTAAAAAAACTTCAATAATTAATTGGCTGCTTTGTTTGTCTGGGTACAGATCGAGCCATGGGCGCATGTTTTCCATGTTCACTTGGGTCGACGCTCTTAAGAACTTGCTCCCTTGTGACAGGCTGAAGTTTCATGTTTTGAGTATTTCTCTTGAAGCATTTTGACATCCGGTGTTCCTCCACAGAAAGCACATTCATGTCGAAAATGACAATTACTCATCCATTTGCAGGCAGTTTCGTTGAAGGCGAAACAAACACCTCTTTTATGGATAGGCCCTGCAACTTGTTTGGTACTTACGAGGTATGTGTCTCTGTGGAAGCATCACATTTAGCCACAAATCCGCTGTCCTTAGAGCCCCATTTCATATTTGAATGCACCGAGAGCTTCTGCTTGAATGCCTCATCATAAGAATACTATGCCATGCCTCCGAAATTCCAGTAAGCCTCTAATATGTGTGGTGTAGTGACTAATGTGGCAGCTAGGGGGTGCTGTATATGTTGCTCAAATTATGCCTGGAGGCATGAGATGGATGGGAAAGCAGTCCCTGGTAGGGTGATAAATGGAAAGTATGTGTCGCAGAGCTACTCTGTGCTGTAGGTCAGTAATGTTGTTCTGGGACTTGTAGTCCCATAAGAGTTCTGATTGTTGTTAAGGGTGAACCTACAGGGTTAGCTTGTGAGCTGGGTGGGACATGCTAACCACACATACACCGCCCACTGGTGGTGGGAGAATGAATGTTACAGACTGGTGATTGTATGTGTTGTGAAGGACCTGTGATGAGGTCATGAACAGGTGACCAGACCATGTGCTTCATACCTTGGCTTGGGGAGTGGCTACAGCCAGGGCCTGCATCAGCACCCGGCATACCCGGGCAAGTGCCGGGGCCCTGAGCAGGCGGGGGGGCCCACTAGCTGTCGGGCACCCCGGCGCCCGTTAGTGGTGCCAGCGCCACCACTGGGCCCCTTCCGCTTGCTCAGGGCCCCGGCAGCAGCCGGCGCAATACTCACGTCTCCCTGTGCCTCCGCTGCCGCAGCTCCGGGCTCCAGGGCGCCGGCGCTTCCTCTCTCACAGCAGCGCCGCTGAATGACGTCATCATTCAGCGGCCGGCTGTGGCAGAGAGGGCGTGGACGCCGGACAGGTGAGAGGTGTGCGTGTGTGTGTGCTGCGGTGCTGTATGTGTGATGATGGTGGGGGGAGGCAGTGATGATGATGATGGGGAGGCAATGATAATGGGGAAGCAATGATGATGATGATATTAATGGGAGGCAATGATGATGATAATAATGATGGGAGATGATGATGATATTAATGGGGAGGCAATGATGATGATGATGATGGGGAGGCAATGATAATGGGGAGGCAATGATAATGATGATATTAATGGGGAGGCAATGATGATAATATTGATGATGGGGAGGCAATGATGATGAGGAGGCTATGATGACGAGGAGGCAATGATGATGATGGGGAGACAATGATAATGATGATGGGGAGGCAATGATAATGATGATGGGGAATCTATGATGATGGGGAGGCAATGATGATGATAATGGGCAGGCAATGATGATGGTAATGGGGAGTCTTTCCACAGCACCCTTTCCTGAGCCGTAACAGTGCAGAACGCAGCACAGTGTAGAGGAAAGCTCCATATTTTGTATGGAGCATTATATGTGGTCCAGTATTCTGTATGGAGCATTATTTTGGGTCCAGTATTCTGCATAGAGCATTATATGGGGGATGGGGGGGGTGACATCCTGCATGGGGTATTATATGGGTGATGAGGGGGAGACTATGTGGTACCCATAATATTGTATGGAGGACTGTACTGTCCAGTCTGTACTGTGCGCTGTGAGGATTTGGCGGTTTTTGAGCTATTGCACATTTTACAATAGATATCACTCATGTAATGGAAGAAGAGAAGTATTTGGCATTGTACTATACCCATATTTCTCTGCAGTATCTGTGCATCATGAATCGTGGTCTGTGTTAAGGGGGCCCACTGAGACTCTTTCGCCCGGGGCCCATAAAAACCTGGAGCCGGCCCTGGCTACAAGTATGAAAGGCAGTGTTGGGCACATGGTGAGGAGATTGAGTTGGAGACTGAGGAGTCTCTGGAAGTCTGGCTGAAGCTGTGGAGAGTGTCCTGAATAGGGCTGCCTGCAAGGTTCCTGGAAGGTCTGTCAGTGTTGGAAGATCCTAGGGTTGGATCGGATTCCTGGAAGCACGTGGTGAGACTTGGAACTTGGTGGCCAGGTGTTTGGACGGGGGTCCTGAATAGCACCCGTACAGGACACATGTGTGTGCGGATCTGAGCCAGTGGAAGGAGGAAGGAGAGAGTGTGTGTCCTGAATAGGGCTGCCTGCAAGGTTCCTGGAAGGTCTGTCGGTGTTGGAAGATCCTGGGGTTGGATCGGATTCCTGGAAGCACGTGGTGAGACTTGGAACTTGGTGGCCAGGGTGTTGGACTGGGGTCCTGAATAGCACCCGGACAGGACACATGTGTATGCGGAGCCTAGGACGGTCCCACACTGAGAACCACGCGGTTCTGTTGAGGAGTTTGGCTGGAGTCAGCCTGGAAGCGTGACTTTCTGTTACAGTGTGTCAGTGAGCACCGGAAGCGAGTTCCTGCCCTCCCGGGAAGGCACCTGGCGGTCCCTGCTGGCCTGTAGCCGCTTAGTCAAGCCCGTCCCATGCAAGGGTGCGTCTGGGAACAGTGATATTGAAAGCTGGAATGCATTTATGTTTTGTGATGTTTTGTTACCTGGTGTTAAAGAGACAATAAAACATTGATTTTTGGTCTTAAAGCCTGTGTGTTGCCTCATAACTGCGGTCCGGCCCTTGCCTACCAGAGCGAATCCCTACAGATGGTATCTACATGGTGAAACAGTCCACTACATAACTCCGGTGACTTCTCCCCCAGAATGGCCGCATAGATTGAGAAAGACTGAATCCAGTTGTTAAAATACCTGGGAGTGCCTTGTTTCTTTTCCTCCCTGTCAATTTTATCCTCTCTTTTATCAAATCTATGAGGCTGCTCTTTAACTCCAGGCAAAAGTGTAAATAAATCAACATATTCTCCTCTCCAAATGCTTTCTTTGGTAGAGGTGCTTAAATGATAACCAAGTGGAGAAAGCTCACATACTAATGCCTCTTTTAAATATGACTCTGGCACACTGAAGCAAGTTTTTTCCAGGGAGACAGTCATGTTTCCTTCAATTATGCATACTACTACAATCACCACTGCCTAAAATCTCAGATGTAGCATTCTTAATTAAGGGTTTAAGATCTAAGGGATGAGAAACAGACAGGGGCCCATTGACCATCACACCCCTCCTGGATCTGTCCAAAGCCTCTTTAGCAGCTTTGCTTTAGCGTCACCGGCGCTCAAGCCACCACTAGGGGGCGAACCAGGCAGCACTGATTCTTGAGATTACTGATCATATTCAACTTCTGACCCCGCTCACCTATGTAACCAGGAGACCGCAGCGACTGAGGTGCTTGCTTTCAGGCTTCTTCTCTTCGGCGTCGATGTAACTGTTGATCGGTGCACTGTCTCCAGTACCTCGGCTGCTGCTATGCTTCTATGGCAGCGACGGCTAGATGAGCTTGAAGGAGCGCCAAACGTCACTGCCAGTCGCCCAGGAATGACGTCTGCAGTCTCGCAATGGTTTACAGGACTCGCGAGTGGGCAGTGCTGGCTTCTGGGTCACGACGGTGTTCCGTCTAGATGACGGTGGTGGTGAGTATGGGTCCTGTTTTTTCCTTTTTTTTCCGCAGTATCCTTGGAGAGTCAGCTTCAGCTGGGGCAGAGAGGAGCGGTCCGCTTTCTTCATAACACCGGTGACCATCATCCCCTTTCTCCACAGATGTACCTAAGGCTAGGCACTTCTTCAGCCATTCAGCGCCTCCTTCTTCTTCAGCCCTCCTGGCAATCTCCTGTAGCTGGTTCTTCATTCTTCGCTCTTTTGCAAGTTTAATGAACAGCTGACAGAAAACTGGGATATTTATAGACCAAAATCATCCTGCACTTTTTCAAGTCAACCAATAAGATTTAAACAAAAAGACCACCAAAAAACTGGTTTTAATTGGAATAATAACCTGCTCGTGAATTCACAGCTGACTGAGATTTGAACTTTTTACCTCAAAGAAAAACCATGCCATACACAATAATGTAAAACACAAAAAGGGAGGGGGTGAGAGTTTGTGTTATCAAGTACAAAAATAGTTAATGAAGGATGCCTGTTTGAATTCCAAAAGGACACCGTTGTCTTAAGAAAACCCTTTAATAGGTAGGGGGATCATCTCACTAGGTGGTACGTCAGCCAGTACATGAAGAGCGGCTGCATGGCAGCGATTATATTTGTTATGGGGGCTTCCATTATACACAGTATCTCTGTACATATTATACAGTTTATAGTGCCAGTGTACAGGTAATACAGGGCTCACGAGTGCCATTATACACAGGAGCTCTGTATATAGTGTACAGTTAATCCAGTGATCAGCAGTAACATTATACATAGTAGCTCTGTACACAGTATACAGTGTATAGTGTTAGTGTACATGTAATGCAGGGATCTTTAGTGCCATTACTCACAGTAGCTCTGTATATAGTGTCAGTGTATAGGTAATACAGTGATCACCAGTACCATTATACACAGGAGCTCTGTATATAGTGTATAGTGTACAGGTAATACAGTGATCACTGGTGACATTATACACAGGAGCTCTGTATATAGTGTCAGTGTACAGGTAATACAGGGATCACCAGTGCCATTATACACAGGAGCTCTGTATATAGTGTAACTGACTTACCGGTGATGTCTCTAGTTGAAGTCCTTCATCTTCGCTTTTCTTCTTCATCTAGCGCAGACTGACATCTCTTTTTCCAGCCAGGACTTGTCTCTGCCGAAAATAGCACACAATTATCAAGTGCCCCGCTTCCAGAACACATTCCACACTTTTTCCCTAACTTCCACACTACGCAGGTGAATACAGACATGCACCCACAATTAATATATAATTCGTTATTATGCAACTCACCATTTCAAATATAAATTGTAATCCACATTAGCACTTACACTCGTTCCCCCAAATCATTACAACCCACCCAATAAACATATAAATTAATTAGCACTTACACTCATTCCCCCAATTCATTACAAGTCACACTCCCCCACCCTCAATTCATCATCATTTTCTCTCCCTCACCCTCAATACAGCACCATTTGCTCTCCCACCTCAGTTTATCTTTTTTGCTGACCTCACCTCCAATTCATAATATTTTGTTGTCCCCCACCCTCCACCCTGAAATCATCATCATTTACTGTCCCCATCACCCAGTCTCCATACATCATCATTTGCTCACAACCCGTAAATTCATCATTATCATTTGCTCTCCACACCTCCCACCCCGAATTCATCATTATTTGCACTCTCCCACCTCAATACATCATCATTCACTGTCCTCTGTGTCCTGGTTCAAAAGTTGAAGTAGGACACTCACATATGGAAAGTTCCCCCACATTCTCTTATGTAATTTATCTTGTATCCCAGGATGTGTTTGACAACCAATTGTATAACTCATATTTCTGCCAGATTATTGTGTAATGCCTCAATTTCCCTTGATCTTGTATTATAAAAGATTCACCATATCAATTAATAAAAAGAGACTACTTGGAAAGACAAATGGCAGTGTGTCTCTCTGATTATTTCCCTCTTCTCTTAGGTACCTGAGCTATAACCATACTTGAGGTTGGATCATAACAGAAAAATCCCATCTCTAACAATCCTCAATTCATCATCATTTGCTCCTCCCTACACCCAAATAATTCAATTTATTAAAAGAAAAAAAAAGAAAAGTTTTTCATACTTACCTCTTATATGATTCGCTGCAGGTGCATCTCCACTTCTGGCATTCTGGTGATTGGTGCGCATACGCAACAACGTCATTGTGTATCCCAATATTTACAAATAACTATATTAAAACATCACTTTTATTTGGTATAACTAAAAAGAGAAATGAATAAAAATACCTTAAGTATATAGTTCTGACTCAAAAAAAGAAAGTCCCTCAACTGGGGCAGAGTAAAGGGTATATATACCCTAGTGTTAGGTCTGTCTTGTCCCTTCTTTGCTGTGGAGGTTGGCACCTTATACCTGCGCAGTGGCTCCCCTGCTCGTAACACTGCTATCCCTATCTATACCTAAAAGACCCTAGCGGGAACTAGAGTAGGGTAGAGTACACCTCAATGTCGACAAGTAAATTCGGGGTAAGTTATTGAAAAAGGACACGAACTACCTTAGAAAGTATTTAACTATTTAGATAGACTAAAAAGGCATGAAATGACACCTATATATGTCATGGCTCTCGGGTGTAGCTGCTGCGGGGAGGGCTGCGCGCCGCAGCAAGGCAGCTGATAGCAGAGCGGTGGAGAACTCATCAGGTAACAAGCAGGACCTGAACCACGTGACCGGGTTGGAGGAGGCCGAAGGCGGCGCAAGACGCCGGGGTGCAGAGGAGACGATAGACACCGGAGAGTAGTCAGACGTGCCAAGGTCAAAACCAGGAGATAACGAGGTACAGGAGGCGAAAGGTAGAGGTATTGTCAAAAGGAAGCAGGAGGTCAGGAAGCCAAGAGAGTTAACAAACCAAGTCAAGCACAGAGAGCAAAACAAACAGACGTAAACCGAGCACACACACCAGGGGGTCAGGTACACAGACTAAACGAAAGTTTAGCTGACAGGGAATCCTAGTCCAGAGTGTGTATAAATACCCCTCCCAGATCCAAAGGGAGGCCACCACAATTAATCCTGAGAGGGGAGTGCATTAACCCTGTCCAAACCATGACAGTACCCCTCACTTAGCGGGGGGCCACTGGAATCCCAGGCTTCTCAGGGTATCTGGCATAAAAAGCCCGCACCAGTCGATCAGCATGCACAGAACTGGCGCACCCACCGTGAGTCATTGATGTGCCAAACATCGTACTCCAGCTTACCCTCTACCAACACTGGTGGAACATCGGATGAGGAATCTTCCCTAACCGTCCCCACAGGCTTTAATAGGGACCTATGGAAGACATTAGATATTTTGAAGGAAGTGGGCAACTGTAATCAGTAGGCCACTGGGTTGATAACCTCCACAATCTTGTACGGAGCAATAAACCTGGGGCCCAGCTTCATAGATGGTATCTTAAGCTTGATGTTATGGGTGGACAACCATACCTTCTCCCCTACTGCCAACACCGGAGCTGGTCCCCTCCTCCTGTCCTCAAATCATTTGTACCTTTTCTGGGCTTTGGAGATGTTCCCTGAACCTCCCTCCAAAGGGTTCTCAAATGTTGTACCATGCCTTCGGCACCAGAACAACCTGAATACATGCGGGAAAACTCACCAAACTGCGGGGTAAACCCATAATTGACCTGAAAGGGAGACTTTCCAGTAGACTGATTAATATGACAGCTGAACGTAAATTCTGCCATGGGCAATACCTCACACCAGTCCTCCTGTCTGGAAGAGGCCAGGTATCTCAGAATTTGCTCCAACGACTGGTTCGTGCATTCACTCTGTCTATTAGATTCCAGGTGATACGCAGAGGAAAATGACAACGTGATCCCAAATTCCCACAAAACGTTCTCCAAAGCCTGGCCACAAACTGCACACCCTTGTGCGACACCACAATCACAGGCACTCCATGCAACCGAACTATATGCTGTATAAATAAATGGGCCAAGGTTTTGGCAGATGGCAAAGCGGGAAACGGTACAAAGTAGGCTTGTTTGGAGAACCTATCCATCACCACCCATTCCACAGAGTTGCCCCTGAAAGGAGGAAGATTCGTGATAAAGTCCATGGATAGATGTGTCCATGGTTTATCCGGAATTGGCAAAGGCACCAATTCCCCGGCTGGACCGAAGAGGATTTAGAGCGGGCGCACACCCCACATGTATTCACTAACCTTTTGCTATCAGTAACCATAGAGGGCCACCAAAAATCCCTAGCCACTGCCCCCCGGGTAGCTGCAATCCCAGGGTGAGCACTTAACACAGAATCATGAAATTCCTGCAGGAGTGTGAGACTGAAATGTTCGGGTACAAACAATTTACCTGGGGGTTTATTTTTGGGAGCCCGTGCTTGTGCTTCCAGAATCTCTCTCTCTAACTCAGATGAGACTTCTGTCACAACCACTCCCGGTTGAAGAATGGAGGAGGGTGGTTCTGGAGGGGACACAGAATCAAAGCTTTGGGATAAGACATCCGCTTTTACATTTTTAGAACCCGGACTAATGGTAATGGTAAAATGAAATTGAGAAAAAAAAAAGTGCCCACCAAGCCTGTCTGGGGGCCAATCTCTTAGCAGACTCGATATAGACTAAATTTTTATGATCAGTGATGACCGTAATGGGATGAACGGCTCCTTCCAGAAAATGCCTCCATTCTTAGAAGGCCAATTTAACCGCCAACAATTCTCTGTTGTCGACATCATAATATCTCTCGGCCGAAGAGAATTTTTTAGAGAAAAAGGCACAGGGCTTGAGGTTAGTAAGGGTGGAAGGGCCCTGGGAGAACACTGGCCCACCCCCACCTCAGAAGCGTCGACCTCCACGATAAAAGGTCTTGACGGATCAGGTTGTACCAACACGGGAGCTGAAGTAAACATTTCTTCAACGACAAGAAGGAACTTTTTGCAGCCACGGACCAATTTTTTACATCCGCCCCTTTGAGAGTGAGGTTCGTCAAAGGTTTCACCACCTGCGAAAACCCTTTAATGAACTTCCTATGGAAGTTAGCGAAGCCCAGGAATCGCTGCAACTCCTTCAGGTCATGAAGCTGCACCCAATCCATAATGGCCTGGACCTTCCTAGGATCCATGTGGAATCCCTCCTCAGATACAATTAAGCCCAGAAAAGACAGTTCTTGCACAAAGAATGAACATTTCTCCAGTTTAGCGTACAAATGGTTCTCCCTGAGTCTCATAAGAACCATACGCAGATGGTGTAAATGAGATTGACTGTCCTTTGAGTATATCAAGATGTCATCCAGGTAGATGACTACATAACGCCCTATCAGGTCAGAAAAAATAACATTAACCCCTTTCTGCCATGAGACGTACTATTTCGTCCATGTGCCCTGGGACTTAATTCTCAAGGACGGAATAGTACGTCATGGGCGATCAGCACCGCTCACGGGGGGAGCGCAGCTGATCGTGGCCGGGTGTCAGCTGATTATCAAAGCTGACACCAGGCACTAAGTGCCAGGAGCGGTCACGGACAAACATGATCGCAGTGTTTCGGCGGTATAGGGAAGCACCGCGCAGGGAGGGGGCTCCCTGCGTGCTTCCCTGAGACCCTCAGAGCAGCGCGATGTGATCTCGCTGTTCCAAGGGCCTCCTCCCTGCAGGATCCCGGATCCAAGATGGCCACGGGGTCTTCTCAGTGCCTGCTGAGAAAGCCTCCTGCAGTGCCTGTCAGATCGCTGGTTTGACAGAGTGCTGTGCAAACTGTCAGAGCACCGATCTGACACTTTATCGTGATGTCCCACCATGGGACAAAAGTAAAATAGTAAAAAAAAAATTCTTAAATAAAAAAAAAAAATTCCCCAATGAATTCGAAAAGAAAAAAAAGAAAAAACACTAAAAGTGCACATATTTAGTATTGCCGCGTCCATAAGGACCCGCCCTATAAAACTGTACCACTAGTTAACCCCTTTAGTAAACCCCTTAAAAAAAAAAACAAGGCAAAAAGCAATGCTTTATCATCATACCACCGAACAAAAAGTGGAATAACACGCGATCAAAAAGACGGATATAAATAAACATGGTACCGCTGAAAATGTCATCTTGTCCCGCAAAAAACGAGCTACCATACAGCATCATCAGCAAAAAACAAAAAAAAGTTATAGCTCGCAGAATAAAGCTATGCAAAATAATTATTTTTTATATATAATTGTTTTTCTTGTATAAAAGCGCCAAAACATAAAAAATGATATAAATGAGGTATCGCTGTAATCGT
Source organism: Oophaga sylvatica (assembly GCA_033576555.1). Lineage (NCBI taxonomy): Eukaryota > Metazoa > Chordata > Amphibia > Anura > Dendrobatidae > Oophaga > Oophaga sylvatica. The sequence continues at coordinate 318,953,563 of JARQOD010000003.1, forward strand.
ATAAACCCAAAAAATGAAACTGCTTTATCAATTTTACCAGATGTGGAACGGTGTAAACGTCCCCCCCCAAAAGAAATTCATGAATTGCTGGTTTTTGTTAATTCTGCCTCCGAAAAATCATAATAAAAAGCGATCAAAAAATGTCATGTGCCCAAATATGGTACCAGTGAAAACGTCAACTCATCCCACAAAAAATAAGACCTCACATGACTCTGTGGGCCAAAATATGAAAAAATTATAGCTCTCAAAATGTGGTGATGCAAAAACTATTTTTGCAATAAAAAGCGTCTTTTAGTGTGTGACAGTTGCCAAACATAAAAACACGCTATAAATAGTAAATCAAATCCCCCTTTATCATCCCCTTAGTTAGGGAAAAATAATAAAATTTAAAAAATGTATTCATTTACATTTTCCCATTAGGGTTAGGGTTAGGGTTGGGGCTAAAGTTAGGATTAGGGTTAGGGTTGGGATTAGGGTTAGGGGTGTGTTAGGGTTAGGTTTGTGGTTAGGATTTGTGTTAGGGGTCTTTTGGGGTTAGGTATCGAGTTAGAATTGGGGGGTTTCCAGTGTTTAGGCACATCAGGGGCTTTCCAAATGTGACATGGTGTCTGATCTCAATTCCAGCCAATTCTGCGTTGAAAAAGTCAAACGGTGCTCCTTCCCTTCTGAGCTCTGCCATGCGCCCAAACAGTAGTTTACTCCCACATATGGGGTATCAGGGTACTCAGGACAAATTGCACAATAACTCTTGGGGTCCAATTTCTTCTGTTACACTTGGGAAAAAAAATTGGCGAAAATATAATTTTTGTGGAAAAAATATGATTTTCTATTTTTATGGCTCTATGTTATAAAGTTTCTGTGAAGCACTTGAGGGTTCAAAGTTCTCATCACACATCTAGATAAGTTGCTCAGGGGGTCTAGTTTCCAAATTGGTGTCATTTGTGGGGGTTTCCACTGTTTAGGCACATCAGGGACTCTCCAAATGCGACATGACGCCCGCAGACCATTCCATCAAAGTCTGCATTCCAAATCGTCACTACTTCCCTACCGAGCCCCGACGTGTGCCCATACAGTAGTTTTCTCCCACAGATAGGGTATCAGCGTACTCAGGACAAATTGCACAACAACTTTTGGGTCCAATTTCTCCTGTTACCCTTGTGAAAATAAAATATTGGGGGCGAAAAATTCATTTTTGTAAAAAAAAAATGATTTTTTTGTTTTTTACGGCTGTACGTTATAAACTTCTGTGAAGCACTTAGGGGCTCATACTGCTCACCACACATCTAGAAAAGTTCCTCGGGGGGGTCTATTTTCCAAAATGGGGTCACTTGTGGGGGGTTTCCACTGTTTAGGCACGTCAGGGGCTCTCCAAATGCGACATGACGCCCGCAGACCATTCCATCAAAGTCTACATTCAAAATCGTCACTACTTCCCTTCCGAGCCCCGATGTGTGCCCATACAGTAGTTTTCTCCCACATATGGGGTATCAGCGTACTCAGGACAAATTGGACAACAACTTTTGGCATCCAATTTCTCCTGTTACCCTTGTGAAAATAAAATTTTGGGGGCAAAAAAATCATTTTTGTAAAAAAAAAAATGATTTTTTTGTTTTTTACGGCTGTACGTTATAAACTTCTGTGAAGCACTTGGGGATGCAAAGTGCTCACCACACATCTAGATAAGTTCCTTGGGGGGTCTATTTCCCAAAATGGGGTCACTTGTGGGGGGTTTCCACTGTTTAGGCACATCAGGTCCTCTCCAAATGCGACATGGTGCCCGCAGACCATTTCATCAAAGTCTGCAATCCAAAACATCACTACTTCCCTTCCGAGCCCTGACGTGTGCCCATACAGTAGTTTTCTCCCACATATGGGTATCAGCGTACTCAGGACAAATTGGACAACAACTTTTGGGTTCTAATTTATCCTGTTACCTTGTGAAAATAAAATATTGGGGGCGAAAAAAATCATTTTGTAAAAAAAAATGATTTTTTTTTTTTATCGGCTGTACGTTATAAACTTCTGTGAAGCACTTAGGGGTTCATAGTGCTCAACACACATCTAGAAAAGTTCCTCGGGGGGTCTATTTTCCAAAATGGGGACACTTGTGGGGGTTTCCACTGTTTAGACACATCAGGGGCTCTCCAAATGCGACATGACGCCCGCAGATCATTCCATCAAAGTCTGCATTCCAAATCGTCACTACTTCCCTTCCGAGCCCCGACGTGTGCCCATACAGTAGTTTTCTCCCACATATGGGTATCAGCGTACTCAGGACAAATTGGAAAACAAATTTTGGGGTCCAATTTCTCCTGTTACCCTTGTGAAAATAAAATATTGGGGGCGAAAAAATAATTTTTGTAAAAAAAATGATTTTTTTTGTTTTTATGGCTGTACGTTATAAACTTCTGTGAAGCACTTGGGGATGCAAAGTGCTCACCACACATCTAGATAAGTTCCTTGTGGGGTCTACTTTCCAAATATGTGTCATTTGTGGGGGGTTTCCACTGTTTAGGCACATCAGGGACTCTCCAAATGCGACATGACGCCCGCAGATCATTCCATCAAAGTCTGCATTCCAAATCGTCACTACTTCCCTTCCGAGCCCCGATGTGTGCCATACAGTAGTTTTCTCCCACATATGGGGTATTAGCGTACTCAGGACAAATTGCACAACAACTTTTGGGTCCAATTTCTCCTGTTACCCTTGTGAAAATAAAATTTTGGGGGCGAAAATATCATTTTTGTAAAAAAAAATGATTTTTTCGTTTTTACGGCTGTACGTTATAAACTTCTGTGAAGCACTTGGGGGTGCAAAGTGCTCACCACACATCTAGATAAGTTCCTTGGGGTTTCTATTTTCCAAATTGGGGTCACTTGTTGGGGAGTTTCCACTGTTTAGGCACATCAGGGGCTCTCCAAATGCGACATCACGCCCGCAGTCCATTCCATCAAAGTCTGCAATCCAAAACATCACTACTTCCCTTCCGAGCCACGACGTGTACCCATACAGTAGTTTTATCCCACATATGAGGTATCAGCGTACTTAGGACAAATTGCACAACAACTTTTGGGGTCCAATTTCTCCTGTTACCCTTAGGAAAATAAAAAATTGGGGACTAAAAGATCATGTTTGTGGAAAAAATGTGATTTTTTTATTTTCATGCTCAGGCGTTATAAACTTTAGTGAAACACCTGGGGTTCAAAGTTCTCACCACACATCTAGATAAGTTCCTTGAGGGGTCTAGTTTCCAAAATGGTGTCATTTGTGGGGGGTTTCCACTGTTTAGGCACCTCAGGGGCTCTCCAAACATGACATGGCTTCCAGCCAATTCTGCGTTGAAAAAGTCCTTTCCTTCCGAGCTCTGCCATGCATCCAAACAGTGATTTACCCCCACGTATGGGGTATCAGCGTACTCAGGACAAATTTCACAACAACTATGGGGGTCTTTTTATCCTTGGGAAAATAAAAATTGGGGTGAAAAGATCATTTTTGTGGAAAAAATATGATTTTTTAATTTTACGGCTCTATGTTATAAACTTGTGTGAAGCACTTGGGGGTTCAAATTGCTCACCATAGATCTAGATAAGTTCCTTAGGAGGTGTAGTTTCCAAAATGGGGTCACTTGTGGGGGGAGTTTCCACTGTTTAGGCACATATGGGGCTCTCCAAATGCAACATGGCGTCCAATCTCAATTCCAGCCAATTTTGGTTGGAAAAAGTCAAATGGCACTCCTTCCATTCCGAGCTCTGCCGTGCGCCCAAACAATGGTTCCCTCCAATATATGGGTTATCAGCATACTCAGGACAAATTGGACAACAACTTTTGGGGTCCAATTTCTCCTGTTACCCTTGGGAAAATAAAAAATTGGTCACTTAAAGATCATTTTTGTGGGAAAAAAATAGGATTATTTATTTTCATGCTCAGGCATTATAAACTTGTGTGAAGCACTTGGGGGTTCAAAGTGCTCACCACAGACCTAGATAAGTTCCTTAGTGGGTCTAGTTTCCAAAATGGGGTCACTTGTGGCTCTGCATTCGGAACATGACACCCATCAACGTCTGCATTCCAAAACGTTATTATTTCCTTTCCAAGCCCTGCCGTGCGCCCAACCAGTTCCCCCACCACATATGGGGTATCAGCGCACTCAGGACAAATTGGACAACAACTTTTGGGGTCCAATTTCCTTGGGAAAATCAAAAATTGGGGACTAAAAAATCATTTTTGTGGAATTTTTTTTTTCACAACCAGGCATTATAAACTTTAGTGAAACACTTGGGGGTTCAAAGTGCTCACAACAGATCTAGATAAGTTCCATAGGGGGTCTAGTTTCCTAAATGGTGTCACTTGTGGGGGGTTTCCACTGTTTAGGCACATCAGGGGTTCTCCAAACGCGACATGGCGTCCAATCTCAATTCCAGCCAATTTTGGTTTGAAAAAGTCAAACGGCGCTCCTTCCCTTACGAGCTCTGCCGTGCACCCAAACAGTGGTTTTCCCTCACATATGGGGTATTGGCGTACTCAGGAGAAATTGCAGAACAACTTTATCTGTCCATTTTCTCCTTTTACCCTTGTGAAAATAAAAAAAATGTTTGTAAAAGATCATTTTTGTGACTAAAAAGTTAATGTTCATTTTTTCCTTCCACGTTGCTTCAACTCTTGTGAAGCACCTGAAGGGTTAATAAACTTCTTAAATGTAGTTTTGAGTACCTTGAGGGGTGCAGTTTTAAGAATGGTGTCAGTTTTGGGTATCTTCTGCCATATAGACCCCTCAAAGTGACTTCAAATGTGAGGTGGTCCCTAAAAAAAATGGCTTAGTAAATTTTGTTGTAAAAATGAGAAATTGCTTGTCAACTTTTTAACCCTTATAATTTCTTAACAAAAAAATAAATTGGTGCCAAAATTGTGCTGATGTAAAGTAGACATGTGGGAAATGTTATTTATTATCTATTTTGTGTGACATATTTCTGTTTTAAGGGAAAAAAATTAAAAGTTTGAAAATTGTAAAATTTTCAAAATTTTTGCCATATTTCCGTTTTTTTTTCAAAATAAATGCAAGTTATATCGAAGAAATTTTACCACTATCATGAAGTACAATATGTCACGAGAAAACATCTCAGAATCGCGAAGATCCGTTGAAGCGTTCCAGAGTTATAACGAGACAGTGGTCAGAATTGTAAAAATTAGCCCGGTCATTAAAGTGCAAACCACCCTTAGGGGTAAAGGGGTTAAAGAAGGTATTTTTATTGGCCCACAGATCAGAGATATTATGAATGACAGTAGCTTTGATGGTCTTTTGCAAGGTGCTGAACAAGTGGCATGGAGAGCCTTTAAAGATGTGACCTTCAACTTCTTTGGCAACAGCAGGGCACCGAACCTTGAACAACTCGTGGACAACATGCTCACAGCATATCATTTGATGAAATGTAATATGTCACTAAAAATGCATTTTCTACATTCTCACTTGTACTTTTTTCCAGCCAATCTTGGTGGCGTTAGCGATGAACACGGTGAAAGATTTCACCAAGACATTGCGCTGATGGAGAAAAGGTACCAGGAAAGTGGAGTACGTCAATGCTGGCTGACTATTGCTGGAATCTTATTCGAGAAGCATCTGACATGGATTGTAAACGAAAGTCGTCTGCAAAACACTTTTGAACAATTGATTTTGCTATGACATCGATGCACATGTATGTAGTGTATCGGACGTCATAATGTAGACTATAACCTGTTGTTTCTTAACCCCTTACTGCCAGCTGACGGAATAGTACGTACATACTGCCAGTGTCCCCCGCTTTGAAGTGGGTTCCGGTGCTGAGCCCATCTCAAAGCCGCGACTGTCAGCTGTTTTTAACAGCTGACATGTGTCCGCAATAGGCGCGAACTGAATCGTGATCTGCCCGTGCCTATTAAGTAGTTAAATGCCGCTGTCAACACTCTGACAGTGTGCATTTAAATGCACTTCCGGACGCCGGACCGGAATTACGCGTAGCGACGACCCCCATCACATGATCGGAGGTCTTCGCTGTGTTGCCATCACAACCAGAAGTCTCCTCGAGACCTCTATGGTTGTTGATGGCAGATTGCTATGAGCGCCACCCTGCGGCTGGCCCTCATAGCAAGCCTGTTATTCTGGCTGCATAGAGGTGATCTGAGCATCACCTCTATGTAGCAAGAGGCGATCGAGCTATGGCAGCTTCTAGCCTCCTATGGAGGCTATGAAGCATGCCAAAAGTAAAAAAAAAAAAAGCGTGTTTAAAAAAATAAAAAAAACATAAAAGTTCAAATCACCCACCTTTCCCCCCAATTAAAATAAAACAATAAAAAAATCAAAGATACACATTTTTGGTATCGCCGCATTAAGAATCGCCCGATTTATCAATAAAAAAAGAATTAACCTGATCGCTAAATGGCGTAGTGATAAAAAAGTCAAAACGCCAGAATTACGTTTTTTCGGTCATCGTGACTTTGCATTAAAATGCAATACCGGGTAATCAAAAGAACATATCTGCACAAAAGTGGTATCATAAAAAATGTCAGCTCGGCACGCAAAAAACAAGACCACACCCAACCCGAGAACGCGAAAAATGGCAACGCTACGGGTCTCGGAAAATTGCACAATTTTTTTATTTTTTTTAGCAAACTTTTGGAATTTTTTTCACCACTTAGATAAAAGAGAACCTAGATATGTTTGGTGTCTATGAACTCGTAATGACCTGGAGAATCATAATGGCAGGTCAGTTTTAGCATTTAAAGAACCTAGCAAAAAAGTCAAGCAAAAAACCAGCGTGGGATTGCACTTTTTTTGCAATTTCACCGCACTTGGAATTTTTTTCCGATTTTCAAGTACACATCATGGTAAAACCAATGGTATTTTTCAAAAGTACAACTTGTCCTGCCAAAAATAAGCCCTCACATGGACATATTTACGTAAAAATAAAAAAGTTAATGGCTCTGGAAAGAATGGGAGCGATAAACGAAAAATCGAAAAAAGCTCCAGTAATGAAGGGGTAAAAACTTTATGTGATACAGACTTTTGGAGCACATATTCATGTTCAGCATATCAAAATCTATCAGACACAATAAAATCTTCTCAGGGGACAAGAACTTCCCTGAAATTTGTTGCGCAGTGTTATTGGTGGCAGTGGGTTTACGAAAAGTCTCAGTGGTGATATGCCCTGTGGTATCCCTGCCAATCCTGATGTCCAAGAAGTTGATTGAATCATAATTAATTTCATAAGTCAATCTAAGACCCACATCATTTTTAAGAAGATCCCCCACAAAATTTGCAAACTCTGACCATAGGATAAGGAAATAATCTTTGTATCTAACCCAAAGGAGTATCTTGGGGTTCCACCAGGATGACCATTCTCAATGAACCAATAGTGTCTTCCCACCAGCCCAGGAACAGGAACTCCAAGATACTCTTTTGCAGTAGATACATAGATGATGTCCTTATCCTGTAATGTTTTTAACATAGTTATTTGTAAATAGAGGCATAACACTAGTCAATTGTAAATTGGTGAAATTTGTTCCAATACACACATAGGAAATAAAAATGTGCAATTGCAATAATTTTCTGGGAGAAATACTTCATTTTCTGGACAATTTCAATGGTGGCAACACTTTCAGCCATGACTGTATAGTATATTTGATGAGAAATAAACTTTTTAATATCATCCACACCTGAGAATTATATCTGCTCCCTGTCATTTATGGATGCGGCTGCTGTAACTAGACTTGCAGGATGGGTGTGATACTATTTCTGTGAGCACTTCTGGGAATCAGATTGTGCAAGCGGCAGACCGGCACACCCATCATTTTCATAACAGCACCAGCCGAGGTCAGGTATATTTATAGGATCAGGACAGAAAGGATCAAGTGGTAATAATATTAATAATCACATCAAAATAGTACAACCTATATACACAGCGGTGGATTATAGGGGCCATTATAGGCACCACAAGAAGGGACATTATGTGACACATTCTATTCCCATTAAAAAATAGATTTCAGAGCATGCAGGAAGCCAGAGATTGGCTAATACGGATAATGGTCTCCATGCATTCACAGATCCAACATCAAGGTATGGTGACGAAATCAATACTTGATCTATTGGGGTGAAGCCAAATTGGTTAGAGCCTGTGATGGAGTTTTCAAATTGGACATTAAAAAATTATTTGATTTTAAGGGTAAAACAAAGGTTCAACAAGCAATTTTAAAGGGTTGTCGGGTCCAAATCGATAAGTCTGCAGTCACTCTGATTTGCTGTTTCTGAGTCGGGATCGGAGAGTATGTAGGAGTTATACAGCTCTGGAAAAAATTGAGAGACCACTGCACAGTTTTGTAAAAATCAGCTTCTCTACATTTCTGACAGCCATTCCATTCCAGTGTCAGTTGAATTCCAATCAGAGTACACCTCATTCTACTTAATGTGCTTCTGATTAGATGATCACCTGAACCAAATCTTATTTAATGAAGGAAAGTATAAAAAACACTGCTGTGGTGTTCACAATCATCTTGCAATAAGACAAGCTGGATGGCAAAACAAGAGCTAGTAATATCCCAAAAGTAATAGGAATGAAAAAATAACTTTTAACCATGTCAAAGGAGTTGAAAAGAAAAGTTTTGAGTGAGGAAAAGAAGGGCTCAATTCTGGCTTTACTAGCAAAGGGATACAGTAGGCGTCATGTTGCCTCCATCCTTAAAATTTCTAAGACTGCAGTCCATTACAACAAAGTCAAGCAGCAGACATTGGGGACAACAAAGCTACAGACCGGCAGAGGTGAAAATGACTCTCCACTGATCTGAATGACCGTCATCTATTTTAATGTCATTCAGCAACCGCAGGATGACATCAAATGACCTACAAAAGGAATGGAAAATGGCACCTGTGATGAAGTGCACGGCAAGAACAGTTCGTAACAGGCTCCTAGAGGCAGGGCTCAAGTCATGTAAAGCTAGAAAAGAGCCTTTCATCAATGAGAAGCAAAGGAAAGCCAGGCTGAAAGTGCCAAAGACCATAAGGATTGGACCATAGAGGACTGACTAAGGTAATCTTCTCTGATGGGTCTAATTTTCAGCTTTTGACCAACACCTGGTCGTCTAATGGTTAGACTGAGACCTGGAGAGGCATACAAGCCACAGTGTCTTGCACCCACTGTGAAATTTGGTGGAGCATCGGTGACGATCTGGGGATGCTTCAGCAAGGCTGGAATTGGCAGGTTAATCTTTGCAAAGGAAGTATGAATCAAGCCGCATACAAGGTTATCCTGGAAAAACAGTTGATTCCTTCTGCTCAGGCAATGTTTCCCCAACTCTGAGGACTGTTTTTTCCAGCAGGATAATGCGTCATGTCACACAGCTAGGTCAATCAATGTGTGGATGACGGACCACTCAAATCCCTGTCTCCAGACCTGAACCTCATTGAAAACCTCTGGAATGCAATCAAGAGGAAGATGGATAGTCACAAGCCATCAAACAAAGAAGAACTGTTTACATTTTTGTACCAGGAGTAGCATAAGGTCACCCAAAAGCAGTGTGAAAGATTGGGGAAAGCATGCCAAGTCACATGAAAGCTGTGATTAAAAATCATGGTTATTCCACAAAATATTGATTTCTGAACTCTTCTGAGTTAAAACATTAGTATTGTCATTTCTAAATGATTATGAACTTGTTTTTTTTAAAATATTTTTATTAAGGTTTTTTAATAAAACTGGGAGGTGAAAAGGGAGTGGGAACAAGGTAATGGGAGGGGGGAGGGAAAGGGTAAATGTACATAGGATGGGTAAGGGTCATAAAAAAAAAATAGAGAACCCTTATAACAAAGCATACATTAATGCGTATATCAATAAGAGATACAGTAATACTGAACCCTTAAGGAGGAGATGCATGAAGGCGATCTAATCCAACCTCTTAAGGAGGTGCATGAGAGAAATTAAACTCGTCTAAATTTACTGTTCCAGACCTTCCACTTATTAGGGTAGGCGAGAATATTATTATTGCTAACTGCAAACCTCCATTCGATAGCATTATGTTGGTAAATTTGTCTAAGGCTGTGGTTCACGGTCCGGAACCACAGCGCTTTGGACGGAGCGGAAATTCCGCTCCGTCTAAGCCCCGCCCCCTTTCTGACGCGCGCTCTTTCCGGAGGTGTTCAGGACACCTCCGAACACCTCCGGAAAGAATGCAGGGCTACATAGCCCTGTGTGAAATTCTGTTGCGGCGACGCACCGTCGCCGCAACACGCTAGGACATGCTGCGGTCTGAAAAGACGCGCCGCATGTCCCGTTTACGCAGGTCCCCCGCCTGCGTGTTGTTACGCATAGTGGAGACGGGATTTCTTGAAATCCCCTCCACTATGCTGTAACATCTGGAGCTGCGTGTTTGGCGCTGCGCCAGCGCACAGCGCCAAACACGCAGCGTTTCCTGACCGTGGAAACTCACCCTTAGATGTCTGAGAATTTAGGAGGGTCAGGTTTCTTCCAATAGTAAGCCAAGTTATTTTTAACCCCTTAACCCCAAGGGTGGTTTGCACGTTAATGACCCGGCCAATTTTTACAATTCTGACCACTGTCTCTTATAACTCTGCAATGCTTCAACGGATCTTAGAGATTTGAGACTGTTTTTCTCGTGACATATTGTACTTCATGATAGTGGTAAAATTTATTTCGATATAACTTGCGGTTATTTATGAAAAAAAATGGAAATATGGCGAAAATTTTGAAAATTTTGCAATTTTCAAACTTTGAATTTTTATTCCCTTAAAACAGAGAAATGTCATGCAAAATAGTTACTAAATAACATTTCCAACATGTCTACTTTACCTCACATTTGAAGTCACTTTGAGGGTCTATATGGCAGAAAATACCCAAAAGTGACACCATTCTAAAACTGCACCCCTCAAGGTACTCAAAACCACATTCAAGAAGTTTATTAACCCTTCAGGTGCTTCACAGGAGCTGAAGCAACTTGGAAGGAAAAAATTAACATTTAACTTTTTATCACAAAAATGATCTTTTACAAACAATTTTTTATTTTCACAAGGTACCCCATATGTGGGGGAAAACCACTGTCTGGGTGCACGGCAGGGCTCGGAAGGGAAGGAGCGCCGCTTGACTTTTTCAAACCAAAATTGGCGGGAATTGAGATTGTACGTCATGTCGCGTTTGATGTGGACAGTGGAAACCCCCCCACAAGTGACACCATTTTGGAACTAGACCCCTAAGGAACTTATCTAGATCTATTGTGAGCGCTTTGAACCCCCAAGTGTTTCACTAAGTTTATAATGCCTGGGTGTGAAAAAATTTTTTCCACAAAAATAATTTTTTAGTCCCCAATTTTTGATTTTTCCCAAGGAAATTGGACCCCAAAAGTTGTTGTCCAATTTGTCCTGAGTACGCTGATCCCCATATGTGGGGGAGAAATACTGCGGATTTGACTGACTCAATGCAAGTCAATGGGTGCAGAAACGCTGCAGAGCCGCAAAAAGAATTGACATACTGTGGAAATAAAAAACGCTGCAAATCTGCACATATTATTCCACAGCATGTGCACACCAAACCTCAAATTCAAATAGACTAACATTGGCTGTGCACCACACTGTGGGTTTTGATGCAATTCTGCGCCTCCAAAAACGCTGCGGATCCGCATCTAAATCCGCAGCGTGTGCAATATCCTTAGGGTTAAGGGGGCTCATACCCCGACAGTCACTGCATAGTGCAAAGATGCAAAACAAGTCTGCTCTGGCTGAAGAGAGTAAAAAAAATAGGGCAAGGAGACCCCAAATGCTAAAGCAGGAGACCCCCACAATAGGGCAAGGAGACCCCCAAATGCTAAAAGCAGGAGACCCCCACAATAGGGCAAGGAGACCCCCCCAAATGCTGAAAGTAGGAGACCCCCACCCATCCCTTTCTTGTGTGCATGCTGCAGATATCATCCCCACCCTACCTGTGCTATACTTGACAGAAGGATGCCCCCTCGTACAGACCCTACTATAAGTCCATACTGTTCCCCTTTTGGGGGTGGGGTCCCCCATTCACCATCTCTTCATACACCTCTAAAGCAGGGTGCAGACAGCGGGGTACGCGCGGTGCCACTTCCCCAGTACCTGCACACATGCCTCTTTTCACCCCTGCAGGGGCTCCTCTCACTCCACAACTATAAAGTTTGGTGGCTGAGCCTGCAGCTAGGTCCGGCCTCCCAACTCTGCAGGTTCACTCACCCATGATGCCTGCTCCTGCGCTGACCCGGGACACCCTGCCTGACTTGTGGGTCGTCCTCCTCCCTGATTCTCCTGCACTACGTGCCCGCGCAGCTGTGATAATGCCGAGTCCACACAGGCCGGCCCCCGAGACCTGAGGCTTCCAGGGGACGCCGATGGTGGGCTGGCGTGGTGGATCATATATGGGAGCGGGGGTATGTGAGGAGATGTCCCAGGAGAGCAGGCGGGCCATAGAACGAGGGAGGCACCGAGCGTGAGAGGAGGGGGACACTCGAAGGGTATGACTTAATAGAAAAAAAAAACTTGCTCAGGTGCCGCCACCCCCGCAGCCTGGCGCCCTAGGCACGTGCCCTCAAGTGCATAGTGGCAAATACGACCCTGGTCACATGGACGAATAGTGCGTCAGATGGGATAAAGGGGTTAACTACCAAAAGGATGTGTATATATCGGTGAGAAAGTAGTTATGAACTTGTTTTCTTAGCATTAATTTGAGATCTGTAAGCACTGCATTTTTTGTTATTTTGACCATTTCTCTTTTTTCTGAAAATAAATACAAAATGTACGGCTTTGGAAATTCGGAGACATGTTGTCAGTAGTTTATAGAATAACAGGCAATTTACATTTACTCAAAATATACCTACAAAAGAAAAATCAGACAAACTGAAACTTTGCAGTGGTCTCTTAATTTTTGCCAGAGCTGTATATTCCTCCAGTCAGAGCCCGTCTATCGATTTGGACATGACAACCCCCTTTAAAATCACATCAGTTCTCAGCCACAGTCCAGCTGCATAACTCCAAACGCCCATCCAGCCTTACCTTTAGAACATATGTATTAATTATGTAACACCTGCACATGGAACTGTCAGAGCAGCTACTGGTATACTGGGATTTACAGACACTAAGAAGGTTTTGCAGCTGCTGTTAAACAGGGACCTTCAGACATAATGTTTTTTTCCCTGAGCTGCGGGGGACTACAATTTCCCATGGACCCTTGTTTCAGTCAGATGACACAGCTTGGAGGGATAGGAGGGGAGAACTTGGGGGAGGGAGCTGGAGAGGAATGAAAGAAAAGTGAGAGAGCGATGTTCATGTAAAAGATGAGCGCTGTGGACTTGTATTCCTCTAAAAGAGCGGAGCGTTCCGTCCCTCTGATATACCTGCCGAATCTGGAGAGAGCGCAGCCCGGTCATCAGGTGAAGCAAGCAACATTAAGGACTCGGAGAGTTCTAACCGGCACTCCCACCGTTATAAAGGCCTGAATCCTGCCGCCCCCAGTTGGGGTCCAGGGAAAACTACCACCGGTGGAGACGCACCGTGAGTGCCCCTTTTCGAGACTTGTGGTTCAACCAGCCCGTTACGTGAGTACACTACGCCCCAGACTATTTACCTTCGTGAGCATCTAAGTGCACAACGGTTTATAGATTTGCGCGCCAACATCCGCGGGCAACTGGGCCCCAAACGTTTGGACTGGGTTAATACAAGAAAAGGGGAACCCGCTACGTTATATTTGCAGGGTTGGGGAAAGAATTGGTTGTGAGTGTATATGATTTTATAGAGCACCGTTTACCTGTATTGCATGTTGTTTCTTTAAATACACTTCATTTCTGCTGCATATCCATAAACCGTTAAACTGTTTTACTCTCTGTTTTGGGTGAGGTGTACTGAGCTATAGGCAAGGGTTTTTCCCGAATCAGTCCCTGGCAGAAGATAACAGTCCTTCTGCAGTCCAAGAGAGCTCCAATCAAGATTCGGGTGGAGGCACTGCGCCCTAAAGAGGTGAGACCCCCCAACACCCAGCGACCGTGGTAGCCTGAAGGGGTGTTACAGTGGAGGCACTGCTGAGAACAGAACTAACACAGGAGTATTTACTATGGAGACTTTAACAGAGCGAGAAGTATATTTTGTGTGAAGAGATGGATGTTACAGCTAGACAAAGCTTTGCAGTGAGTGGTGAGCTCTGTGATGCATCTGATGAAGAGATACTGGAAAATAAGTTAACCGAACTCATGAACTTGCCCACCCGAAGTGGCGACCGCAGAAAGGAAAAGGGGGACAGTTGCCCATAGCCCTGATCTCAACCGGCAGATCTTGAGGAAAGATTACTTCCCATCCATGAAAGCCGTGTCCCCAGAGTATGGTCGACAATGGAAGATCACTTGGCCTATGGATCCGAAGTGAGACCCGGCAACGGAATCAACCACTCAGTCTAGGAAGACTAGTATATCGTCCGCCCTCTACTCCCCATAGAACCAGTCCCTGAAGAGACAGCGGCCCCTGTTATGTGCTTATGACAGCTATGGAAAAGTTAGTCAGTCAGTTTGCAAAGATGCAGCCAGAAGGGAACTACCGTCGTTTAAGAACCTTCTCCGGGTGCCCTCCCCACCCCTGCTGGAGAAGAAGAATATGATAACTTGGAGGGATGCACTTTACTGTGCTAGAGAGTGGCAGTGCACTGATGCCGTGAAGAAGCAGAGAATAGTAGAAAGTTGAAGGGTACTGCTATGGAAGTGGTGCAGGCTGCTTGGCGGAGCAAGCACTAGCAACTATCAAGATTATAGAGTGCTTTAGAAGATGCTTTGGATCCCCTGAGATGCTACTGATCTACTCTATAAACTTCGTACCACCTACCAACAACCAGATGAGAAGATGTCCGACTATCTATACCGATTGGATAAGATGGTTCATAGAATAGTATCTAAAGGTGGAGTCAGCCCTAAAGAAGTTGATCAGTGTCGTCTGGACCAAGTACTCAGAGGAGCTCTCACTCATGATCCAATTGCTCAGGCGGATGAGGTCTTGTGATAAAGAGAAGATTCCTGTTCTTTTCATGAGTTGCTTAAGGAAGTTCGCAAGGAGAGGTTATTTTGGCCGCAAGAGAGAAGACCTCCCCTCGGGTGACTACTGTTGCCTTGAAGCCAGCAGCCGACTGCGAGAGAGGGAACTGCTGAAAGTCATCGAGAAACAGGGGGAGCAGATTACTCAATTGTAAGTGCTCAGGCCAAGACAATACAGCGGTTTTACAAAGTGCTGCAGAGGTAGCCGAGAAGCAACCCTGGCTTCAGTAAGAGAGAATGATGACCTGTGTAGAGTGGAAAGTAGGAAACCAGAGGGTGCTTTGTCTGTGGGAGTCGGGCCATATAGCTCGTCAGTGTCCAAAGAGGTGGAGCCAAAGAACTCTTCACATTCTCCCCCCTCCCTCCGAGGCAGTCGGGAAAACGGGAAAGGGGGCCAGTAGAACCCATACTGAGCCCCCATCAGCAACTAAGACCTACTCTACCTCTCCATCCATAGTGCCCATCGAAAACACTGCCTGAAGGGTTAGTGGGACCAGCCCCGATGTCCCGCATATATCAATGGTAAATCTTGTTCAGTATGCTGGATAGCGGATCTCAAGTGTCCATCATTTTGAAGGATGGTATAAGAGATATTTATCCAATGTGCCTCTGAAACCGCTGTCGGACCGTGGGTGGGGACTGAGTGAACACAGCTATCCCTACCGAGATACGTGTCCGTGACACTACAATTCCCAGAGACTGTTGTTGGAAGTGGATAAAGAGATACCATTATACGCTAATCTGCCCGGAGGCAGAGGCAGATGAGAGACCCAACTGTCATAGTGGAACAAAATGCCAACATTTTTCCGTAACGTTAGCTCAGTGGTGTCGTGAAGCTGGGGAGAAAAGTACTCGCAGACCCTATCCATCCACCCAGTCGTCTGGAAGCCTATGTGAGGACGGAGGAGGAGAAGAGGGAACTGCAGCCTGAAAGCTTGACCCTTGTTTTGAAGGAAGTGACTGAAAGGAGAAGAGAGGAGGCTAGTCACGACGGCAGATGATCGGGGGGCGCTTCTCCTGGGCGAATGGGACATGGG
>JARQOD010000003.1:318969757-319034935 GCA_033576555.1 Oophaga sylvatica
AAAAAAAATAAAGAACGAAAAAAAAAGTTTTTTCGTGGCTGCAGTACCGCAAAAATGCTGTAGAAAGCGATCAAAACGTCATATCTGTCTTAAAATGGTATAAAAAAACAGCCGTCTTGCCCTGCAAAAAATAAGCTGTGACACATCTCCACCATTAAAACGTTACAAATGTCAATAAATGGCAACGCAACTCCTAAATTTTTTTTCTTTCAAACTGCAGATTTTTTTTTTCCATACTAAAATAATAAAAAAAAAACTGGACATGTTTAGTATGGCTGTAATCATACTGGTGAGGAGAATCATAATGCAGGGTCAGTATTACAGCGCAATGTAACTTGTGGAAACAATTACTCAAAAAAATGTCAGAATTGCATTCTTTTCACAATTTCTCACCACATGGCATACTTTTCCCGTTCTCTAGCAAGAGATGTGTTAAAGGGAATCGTGCCATTCAAAAGTACAACTTGTTTCGCAAAAAACAATCCCTCATATGGCTATGGGGACAGAAAAATAAGTTACGGCTCTGGGAAGAAGGGGAGGAAAAAATGAAAGTGCAAGAATGGAAATTGGCAGCATCATGAAGGATTAATGATCTATTTTTAGGACCTCACCCAGTAAGATCACAAAAAGACTACAGGCAAAGCGTTTCCCATATGGCACCACACAAATACCACAATTCTGCATGAAATGTCTTCCAGCTGCAGGAAAAATACAGCAGAAAGTGCCTTGCCCCGTGCCACATGCCGCAGTGGAGCACGGGGCACATCACAGCAACTCCGAGCATAGAAATTGATCAGAAAATATGTGTAGCCCAGCTGCGCTTGGTGCCACATGTACCCTGGAGGATGCACGGAAAGGTAAAATCCATGATAATCTGATAAGCACACAACATTTCACATTTTCCCTGGTTCCACCAGAGGGAGCCCTTGAGACAGCAGTGAGATGAAGGCAGTCTAGCTGCGAGTTAGCTAGTCGTTGGTGTTACCTCAGAACAGAAGAACATCTCAGAACGCAGTTACCTCAGACGAGCTGTGAGGGAGAGATAAGATCTCCTCAGAACACCGGGGAGAGACTCCGGTCAGATTAGCCTGAGGGCTGAGGAAGTCTGAACGAGATAGCTGACATCTACTGCTGCCTGTGCTTATGTTAAATGTGTGAGTAGGACGACAGGCAAGTGGAAAAGGGAAAAGAGAGAGTGACAGAGGTCAACCAGCATTGATAGCTTACCTCCACTCTGCACCACCGGACACCGGGTCCGAGCTTGCTAGTATCTTCACAGCTAGTGGGAAAAATCGGAGACCCTGGACTTCAAGTCGCAGGGGCCCAGCAGTGCTGATACGTAATTGAGGTTAGGAAGACGGGGGTCTGGCAGGTACCGCCATAGAGACTCTGTTCTGTCCACAAGAAGACCTCATCACAAGATCAGCCGGGCGTAGCAAAGAGGAGTTAAACTCTGTTTTATGCAAGTTAGAAACTCACACACATAAGGACGTAAGGAGGCCTTACACCTACTCAGTGGATTGCTGGACGTGCATCCTCCACCCTGACGGCCTCCCGGGACGTGCCTGCAACTTCACCACCAGTAAAGGTACGGAAAGAGACTGTCTTGTGTGTGTCTACATTATTGCTCCTTCACCCCTGTACCGCCATATACCTCGAGGGATCAGTCTTACCTGTGGAAGACTTAACACCTTGCTGCCCAGTAACAACCCCTCAGAGGATTCACCCTGCAGCGCTGGTCACCCTGATCAGAAACCACAGGTGGCGTCACGAACATTTCTGTCATCCCCTGTAAATATCCCCCTTTAGTGAGCGCCCAGGGCAACGGACCGAGCTGCGCTACCCGTGACATTCCTCATTGAAGTTAACGGGCTCGGTGCCGAGTACCCCATAGCCCTGTTACATGCGACTCATCTAACTTGGCGTCACGAACAGGATAAGAAGCTCGCTATATGTGAGTCCTGTGTGCCTGAATTGGACTGTTTTTGTGCTATAGACTGTGTTGCTGTTTTTGAGATTTTTGGCGCCAATTGTCCGCCATTGCCCGCCAAAGTACAGCGCTACAGCGCAAGGAGAAGGAGTGTACCTGCAGAAAGCGCGCGGAGTCCCGGACACAGCCCCAACTGTTGTGAATAGGCTGGAAATGAGTTCTGAGCAGAAGC
This sequence comes from Oophaga sylvatica, assembly GCA_033576555.1. Classification (NCBI taxonomy): domain Eukaryota; kingdom Metazoa; phylum Chordata; class Amphibia; order Anura; family Dendrobatidae; genus Oophaga; species Oophaga sylvatica. Next base: position 318,971,920 of record JARQOD010000003.1, read on the forward strand.
TCCCTCTGGTGGTTACAAACGGTACTGGACTGTCCAGTGAAGATTGTGAGGATTGGGAATCAGGTGTTACTGACTGGTCTTATATAAGGGAGTCGCCTTCCCATCGGGGTTGCCGGTGATCAATTGTTCTGGTCTCAATCCTTGATTCCTGTTTCCTTGGTAGCCTACTGTGTCGTGTCTGAATCTCCTGCTAACAGATAAGACATTTTCTTCTTTTTGTTTTTGTGCTTGATATTTGCATTTTGTCCTGCACTTCTGTGGGGCCTTCAGGGTCCCCTCTGGGGGCTTTTGCCCTCTCAGTTTAGTTCAGCCACTGATGTTTGTACATTTGCTTTTTCCAGTTTTTTCAGTGGCTGCTGTTTTGTTTTTGGTTACACCAGAGAACTAATTTAGGTGGTAGAGGTCGTGTGATCTCAGGTGTTTTTGAAATTAGTAGAGTTGGTGCTTTTCAGGGTTTTTTGGGATTGCAGTAAGTGCCCTTCCTATCCTTTTCTATTTAGTAAGTTTGGGCCCCAACGTTTGCTCATACTATTTTCTGTCTGTGTCAGTATTTCTTCTTGTCTAACCGCCATTACATGTTTGGGGGCTTTCTATGTTCTTTGGGGATCTGCTCCGGGGCAGATAGCTTTCCTCTTTCTATCTTTAGGTGTAGTTAGTTTCTCAGGCTGTGACGAGGCGTCTAGGACCAATGTAGGAACGCTCCACGGCTGCCTCTAGTTGTGGTGGTTAGTCAGGGTACTGCAATCTCATAGTTTCCAACTGCTCTGGTGTATTTCCTTTTTGCCTGCTCTCCTCAGCTACCAAATCATAACAGTATCACCGGCCAAAACTGAAAATTATATGGTACTCACAGAAGGGAAAAATATTTTGGAAAGAAAAAAAAAGTTGTCAGAGTTGTCAGAGATTTTTATTTTTTTTTTCTGTTTGTTTCATTTTTTTTTTTCCCTCTGTATCTCTGGGTGCTGAGGAGGATTTTTTTTTCTCTCTCAATGGAGTTTGCACAGTTGTCTGGCCGTGTGGATCAGCTTGCCACTGAAGTTCGGAGTATTGCTACCTATCTTGCTAGGTTGCCTGTTGTGGAACCTAGGATTCCCATGCCAGATTTGTTTTTAGGGGATCGAGCTAAATTTCAGAATTTCAAAAATAACTGTAAATTGTTTTTTGCCTTAAAATCTAAGTCCTCAGGGAACGCAGCGCAGCAGGTTCAAATTGTCATCTCTCTCCTGCGCGGCGACCCTCAGGATTGGGCTTTTTCCCTGACACCTGGGGATCCTGTTTTGAGTGATGTTGATGCGTTTTTTCAGGCTTTGGGGTTATTGTACGATGAGCCTAATGTCACTGATCAAGCTGAAAAAACTTTGTTGGCATTAAGTCAGGGGCCTGAGGACGCTGAGTTACACTGTCAGAGATTCCGTAGGTGGGCAGTCCTGACCAAATGGAATGACGACGCTTTGGCAGCTCTTTTTCGGAAGGGACTGTCAGATAATGTAAAGGATGTTATGGTGGGATTCCCTGTTCCCTCTCTTCTCAATGATTCTATGTCATTAGCGATTCAAATTGACAGGCGTTTGCGTGAGCGGAAAGGTATGCGTGGAATAATGTTGCCTTGTGAACCTGCTTCTGAATCCATGCAGTGTGATAGAGTGGTTTCTGGGGCACAGCGTCATGAATTTCGAAAGCGCAATGGGTTATGTTTCTACTGTGGTGATGCCTCTCATGCTATTTCAGTCTGCCCTAAGCGGGGAAGACGTTTTGCACGCTCAGTTGTCTTGGGTAGTGTTCAGACTAAGTTTTTATTAACTGTTACCCTGATATGCTCTCTGTCCTCATTTTCTGCTCAGGCTTTTGTTGATTCTGGAGCAGCTATTAACCTGATGGATTTTGATTTTGCTAAACGTTGTGGGTTTCCCTTGATACCCTACGGAAGTCTATTCCCCTACTGGGGATCGATTCTACCCCTTTGGCTGAGAATAAACCTCAGTTCTCTACTCAGGTGATAATGAGGGTAGAACCTGATCATTAGGAGAGTTGCAAATTTTTGGTTCTGTATAATCTGCATGACATTATCGTACTGGGTTTCCCTTGGTTACAGTCTCATAATCCTGTTTTGGATTGGAAATCTGTGTCTGTTACCAGTTGGGGCTGCCAATGTGTTAATACCAACACTCCTGTTTTTTCTGCCTCCCCCAGGCTCAGAATGTTCCTGACTTTTTGATTGATTTTTCTGATGTGTTTAGCGAAAGTAAATCTGCATCCTTACCTCCCCATAGGAGCTATGACTGTGCTATTGAATTAGTGCCTGGTAGTAAATTCCCTAAAGGTCGCCTTTTTAACCTGTCTGTACCTGAACATGACGCTATGCGGTCTTATATCAAGGAGTCATTGGAGAAGGGTCATATCAGACCATCCTCTTCACCCTTAGGTGCCGGTTTTTTCTTTGTGGCCAAAAAGGATGGTTCATTAAGGCCGTGTATTGATTATCGTCTCTTGAACAATATTACTGTGAAATATCAATATCCTTTACCCTTGATCTCTGATCTGTTTTCCAGGGTGAAAAACGCTACTTGGTTTACCAAGCTTGACCTCAGGGGGGCATATAACCTTATTCGCATTAAGCACGGGGATGAATGGAAGACGGCATTTAATACCCTGAAGGGCATTTTGAGTACCTTGTGATGCCCTTTGGGCTCACTAATGCTCCTTCTGTCTTCCAGTCCTTCATGAATGACATTTTCAGGGATTTTGTGGATAAATTTCTGATTGTTTATTTGGATGATATCTTGATTTTTTCCAATGACTGAGACTCTCATGTAAAACATGTTCGGACTGTGTTCCAGATTTTGAGAGAGAATGCTCTGTATGTGAAGGGATCAAAGTGTCTTTTTGGTGTTCAGAGGATCTCATTTCTGGGATTCATTTTGTCCCCATCTGTTATTGAAATGGACCCGGTCAAAGTTCAGGCCATCTGTGATTGGGTCCAACCTACTTCATTAAAGGCTCTTCAAAGATTCTTGGGTTTTGCCAATTTTTATCGTACATTTATTGGTAATTTCTCTGTTATTGTTAAACCATTAACTGATTTGACCAAGAAGGGTTCTGATGTGGTGAATTGGCCTCCTGAGGCAGTCTCTGCATTTCAGGAACTTAAGCAGAGATTCACTTCTGCTCCTGTTCTACGGCAGCCTGATGTTTCTCTACCATTTCAGGTGGAGGTTGATGCCTCTGAAATTGGGGCAGGTGCCGTTTTGTCCCAAAGAGATCCAGAGACCTCTAAAAGTAACCCTTGTGCCTTTTTCTCTCGAAAATTTTCTCCCACTGAACGTAATTATGACGTGGGTAATCGGGAGTTATTAGCCATGAAGTGGGCTTTTGAAGAGTGGAGACATTGGCTGGAGGGAGCCAAACATCAGGTGGTGGTCCTTACGGACCATAAGAATCTAGTTTATCTGGAATCTGCCAAGCGACTTAATCCTAGACAGGCCAGGTGGGCCTTGTTTTTCACACGTTTTAATTTTGTGGTTTCATTTCTTCCTGGCACTAAAAATGTTAAGGCGGATGCCCTCTCGAGGAGTTTCCTGGCGGACTCTCCTGAGTTATCTGATCCTTCTGTTATTTTGAAAGAGGGTGTAGTTCTTTCCGCCATCTCGCCCAATTTGAGACTGGCTCTGGAGGGGTGTCAGGAGGATAAGCCCGAGCGCTGCCCTGTTGGGAAATTGTTTGTCCTGGACCAGTGGAAAAAGAGTGTAATGTCTGAGATTCATTGTTCCACGTTGGCCGGTCATCCCGGAATTTTTGGTACCAGAGACTTGGTTAGTCGGTCCTTTTGGTGGTCTAGCTTGTCTCGTGATGTCAGGGAGTTTGTGCAGTCCTGCGGGACTTGCTCTCGCTCCAAGCCTTGCTCTCGTTCTAGTGGTTTGTTGATGCCATTACCTGTGCCCAAGAGACCATGGACCCATATCTCTATGGATTTCATTTCCGACCTCCCTGTTTCTCAGAGAATGACCATCATCTGGGTGATTTGCGATAGGTTTTCCAAGATGATACATCTTGTGCCATTACCTAAGTTGCCTTCCTCCTCTGAATTGGTGCCTTTGTTCCTTCAGCACGTGGTTCGTTTACACGGCATTCCTGAGAACATTGTGTCTGACAGAGGAGTCCAGTTTGTTTCCGGATTTTGGAGGACCTTTTGTTCTAAAATTGGTGTTCAATTGTCTTTCTCCTCGGCGTTTCATCCTCAGACCAATGGTCAAACTGAGAGAACAAACCAGACATTGGAGACTTATCTAAGATGCTTTGTGTCTGCTGATCAGGATGACTGGGTCTCTTTTTTGCCTTTGGCTGAGTTTGCTCTTAATAATAGGGCTAGCTCTGCCACTTTGATGTCTCCATTTTTCTGTAATTCTGGGTTTCACCCTCGATTTTCTTCAGGACAGACGGAGGCTTCTGTCTGTCCAGGTGTTGACTCTGTTGTGGACCGTATGCAGCAGATTTGGGACCAGGTAGTGGAGAGGTTGTCCCTCTCTCAGGAGAGGGCCCAGCGGTTTGCTAACCGGCATAGGACTGATGGTCCTCGGTTTAAAGTGGGGGACTTGGTCTGGTTGTCCTCAAGAAATATTCCTATGAGAGTGGCATCTCCTAAATTTAAGCCTAGGTTCATTGGACCTTATAAGATCATGGAGATTCTTAATCCTGTTTCTTTTCGTTTGCTTCTTCCAGGGACATTTAAGATCCATAACGTGTTCCAGAAGTCCTTGTTGAAGAGGTTTGTTGAGCCAGTGGTTCCTACTACTGTGCCTCCTGACCCTGTTTTGGTTGAGGGCAATCTGGAGTATGTGGTTGAGAAAATATTGAATTCTCGTTTTTCTAGACGGAAACTCCAGTATTTGGTTAAATGGAGAGGTTATGGTCAGGAAGACAATTTTTGGGTGTTTGCTTCGGACATCCATGGTAGGAGACTCATCCGTGCGTATCATAGAACTCATCCTGACCGACCTGGTTGCTCAAATGAGGGTTTGGTGACCCCTCCTCAAGGGGGGGGTACTGTTGTGAATAGGCTGGAAATGAGTTCTGAGCAGAAGCTCCCTCTGGTGGTTACAAACGGTACTGGACTGTCCAGTGAAGATTGTGAGGATTGGGAATCAGGTGTTACTGACTGGTCTTATATAAGGGAGTCGCCTTCCCATCGGGGTTGCAGGTGATCAATTGTTCTGGTCTCAATCCTTGATTCCTGTTTCCTTGGTAGCCTGCTGTGTCGTGTCTGAATCTCCTGCTAACAGATAAGACATTTTCTTCTTTTTGTTTTTGTGCTTGATTTTTGCATTTTGTCCTGCACTTCTGTGGGGCCTTCAGGGTCCCCTCTGGGGGCTTTTGCCCTCTCAGTTTAGTTCAGCCACTGATGTTTGTACATTTGCTTTTTCCAGTTTTTTCAGTGGCTGCTGTTTTGTTTTTGGTTACACCAGAGAACTAATTTAGGTGGTAGAGGTCGTGTGATCTCAGGTGTTTTTGAAATTAGTAGAGTTGGTGCTTTTCAGGGTTTTTTGGGATTGCAGTAAGTGCCCTTCCTATCCTTTTCTATTTAGTAAGTTTGGGCCCCAACGTTTGCTCATACTATTTTCTGTCTGTGTCAGTATTTCTTCTTGTCTAACCGCCATTACATGTTTGGGGGCTTTCTATGTTCTTTGGGGATCTGCTCCGGGGCAGATAGCTTTCCTCTTTCTATCTTTAGGTGCAGTTAGTTTCTCAGGCTGTGACGAGGCGTCTAGGACCAACGTAGGAACGCTCCACGGCTGCCTCTAGTTGTGGTGGTTAGTCAGGGTACTGCAATCTCATAGTTTCCAACTGCTCTGGTGTATTTCCTTTTTGCCTGCTCTCCTCAGCTACCAAATCATAACACCCAACGCTGACGCGGCGGCAGGTCCTTCCACATCACTGTGCCTGGCAGAGCTGCAGCCTTCAGGAGAAGGTAGGCCACACTTAACTAGGGGGGCGCAGACATGTCGCAGCCGCAAGTTGACAGCGCGGCCGAGGGCGACCGCTCCAATGACTTACCGGTCGGCGCTGCCGCGCAGGATGGAAACGCTGGCCCCTCACCTGGCCCTGTGGCCCCGATAGTACCGCTGACGCTCCCATACCTGCCTGGAGCAAAGTGGCTCCCTCAGTATAGCGGTAAGCCAGACACCCTGTCAGGGTTTAAGCGTAAAATATGCAGCATAATGGACATGTACCCTATGACAGAGAAACAAAGAGCTGCAGTGGTATTGGGACAATTGACTGGTGCTGCAGAGAGGGAAGTAGAGACTTGGACAGCTGCAGACCAGGAATCAGTGCTTTCAATTTTCTTAAAGCTACAGACTATTTTTGAGGACCGCACTGAAACAGATCTCCGGATGAGGTTTTACCAATGCTCCCAGAGATCAGATGACAGTATTAGGGACTATGCCTGCCGACTACAGGGGGCCCTGCGAGCTCTCAAACAGGTCAACCCTATAAGTGCCATTAATGAAAGCAAAATGTTGAAGGAACAGTTTGTACGGGGACTGAGGTCCCAAGCTGAAAGCAGGACTATGCACTGGTGGTCCTTGGATCATCCTGACGCTACCTTTGATGCCCTAAAAGATATGACTATAAAAGGACTGCGACCCCTGGAGAAGCCCGAGGTGTCGACCCAGTGTCACCCGGGTGAAGCCACTCTAAAGCCGGCAGCATCCACCTTTTCCCCGCTGGTGGCGGAAGCTAAAACGCAGGTGGCGCCCCCTACTGAGTTGGATTGTCTGAGCTCAGAAGTGCGCCAGCTGACTAAAAACCTGGCCGCTGTAATGAGTGCCCTGCAACTGCGGAAGGAAGAAGGAGGAAAGATCCTGCTAGCCGACTGCCCAGAGGATGTCCCTTGGATGAACCGGAGGAAAAGAAGGACGTCGCCCCACCGAAGGAGGACAACGCCACCCACAGGAGCGACTCCTGATCAGCACAATCCTCGCCGAAAGATCATCTGCTACCGTTGCAACAGGGAAGGTCATCTAGCCCGACAGTGTCCTTTAAACGAGCAGATCCTGGGTCCGAGGGCCAACACCCAGGAATAGACTCATCAGGCCCCTCAGACTGGAACCGCAGGTTTGTGGGAGGAAGACCTTACCTGTCCATCATCCTGGATGGGATCGCAATCCTTGCCCTGCTGGACACTGGATCTCAGGTGACCATCATACCTGATGTCCTGTATAATAAGTTTTGGTCCATGGACAGTCTCCAGCCCCCGAGCCCTGACTTTACAGTGTACGCCTCTAATGGTCTCCCTGTTGATATACTCGGAGCCAAAAACGTGGACGTAAAGGTGGGCAGAGTGGAGCTGAAGGACCAGGGACTCTTAGTAGTAAAGACTGTAAATGAGGAAAATGGCTTAAATGTGGTTTTAGGTACAAACATTATTAGTAACTGTCTGGGAGAAGTTGTGTTTTTGCTCCAACAGCTCGCCGAAGTTGCCAGGCCAAAGCAAAAGGGAGTGATCCAGAGGAGATTCGGGCCCTGATGTGCCAGCAGCAATCGAAGCTGACAGATGGTGAAATTGGTAATGTACGGGTGACAGACCCGAACCCCATTGTGATACCCCCAATGAGCGAAATGCTTATATGGTGTAGAGCAGCAATAGGTCTGAGAGGACAGAACTACCAAGCAGTAGTAGAGCCCCATTTTTCAGAGCACAGACCTACACTCTTGACTGCTAGAGGGGTAGTGGAAGTACGAAATGGGAGGGTACCAGTACGTCTTCTCAACTGGGGAGAAGATGAAGTGAATTTACCACGTTATGTCACTGTTGCTAAATTACATACCGTAGATAACAACTCCATTCTCACGACCGAGTCCTTAGCCTCCCGCCAACCAGCGGAGGATAATGACCCAGCAACCCAGGTGGAGGATTGGTGTCAGCAGCTCCATGTCGGGACAGACACCACTCCCGCCCACCAGAAACAGGGAGTACTACGGGTGGTACAGGAGTACACACAGGTGTTTAGCAAACATCCACTTGACTTTGGGACAATTAAGGGAGTGCAACATCATATCCCTACAGGCAGCCATCCTCCCATCAAAGAGCGGTACAGGCCTATACCTCCAGCACACTACCAGAAAGCTAAGGAAATGTTGCGTGACATGAAGGAAGCAGGGGTGATAAGGGATAGTTGTGGTCCCTGGGCAGCACCTCTAGTCCTAGTGAGGAAAAAGGATGGAAGCATGAGAATGTGTGTAGATTACAGACAAGTAAATTGCATTACACATAAAGATGCATACCCTTTACCACGCATTGAGGAATCCTTAGCTGCCTTAAAAACTGCTAACTACTTTTCCACCCTCGACCTCACTAGTGGGTACTGGCAAGTAGCTGTGGCTGAGGAGGATCGGGAGAAGACGGCTTTCACCACCCCGATGGGACTCTGTGAGTTTGACAGAATGCCGTTTGGACTCAGCAGTGCCCCGGGAACGTTCTAGAGAGTGATGGAGAGTTGCCTGGGACATCTCAACTTTGAAACCGTGTTGCTGTACCTGGACGACGTAATTGTGTACTCCAAGACGTATGAGGATCATCTGAAGCACCTGGCGGAGGTATTTGAGTCACTGTCCAAGAATGGGATGAAACTGAAGCCTTCAAAGTGCCATCTGCTCAAACAAAAGGTACAGTACTTGGGACATATTGTCAGCTCAGAAGGAGTGGCGCCAGACCCCGAGAAGGTCACTGCCATCCAGAAATGGCCGGAGCCGAAGAATCTCAAGGAGGTGTGCCAGTTCCTGGGACTGACTGGTTACTACCGGAGGTTTGTAAAGGATTACACCAAGAAAGCAGCGCCCCTGCAGGACCTCCTGGTAGGACAACCCCTCAAGAGCAGAAATCCTCCATTCCACTGGGGTAAAGAACAAGCTGAGGCATTCAAGGAGATGAAGGAGATCCTGACAGGCGATGAGATCTTAGCCTACTCTGACTACAGCCAGCCGTTCCTGCTGTACACTGATGCCAGCAATGAAGGATTGGGAGCTGTTCTCAGTCAGAAGCAAAATGGCCAAGAAAAAGTCATCGCATATGCAAGCAGGAAGCTCCGGCTGACCGAGAGAAACCCAGAGAACTATAGCAGCTTCAAGTTGGAGTTCCTGGCGCTGGTCTGGGCCATTACAGAAAGATTCAAGCATTACCTAGCCTCCAGCAAGTTCACTGCTTACACTGATAATAACCCATTGACACATCTTGAAACAGCCAAGCTGGGAGCCATGGAGCAACATTGGATGGCTCGGCTGTCGAACTATCAATTTACCATCAAGTACAGGGCGGGCCGTAAGAACGCCAATGCTGACGCCTTGTCCAGAATGCCGCATGAGTCCGACACGGAAGAGGAATTGGATGATCTAGAAGAGATTGAGCTACCTGCATTCCACAGAAATGGGATGATCCACGAGCAACGAGCCTACAGGAGGCAGCGTGGTAAGACGTTAAACCCTTTACCTCACCACAGCTGGAAGGAGACCCAGAACAGTGACCCGGTTGTCAGCCGCATCAAGGAGCTGATAACTCAGGAAGGTTCCTCCTTGGAGAAGGATGCGTCTCAACAAGCAAAGCAGCTGTGAAACGAGAGAAGCCGGCTGTTTATCTACCGAGAGAAGCTGTGCCGAAGGTACATCAACCCCAGAACCCATGAGATGGTATGGCAGATAGTAGTCCCAAGAACAGACATCCAGATGGTGTTGGAAGCCTACCACGATCGAGCGGGGCACTTTGGCTGGAAGAAGCTGGAAACCCTGCTGAAGTGTCGTTTCTACTGGGTGGGAATGTGCAGTTCCATCGAAAAATGGTGTAAAAACTGTGTGTCCTGTAGCCTCCGAAGAAAAGACTACAGCAGCCAGAAAGCACCCCTGCAACCCATCAAGACGACTCGTCCCTTGGAGATCGTGGCATTGGACCATGTCAAGTTGTCACCCAGCCGGTCAGGATACTCGTATGCCCTGACGATGGTGGATCACTACTCCAGGTTCCTGGTGGTCGCCCCTGTCAAAGATCTGACAGCTGAAACAGCAGCAAAGACGTTTCAGGCGTATTTCTGCAGACCTCATGGATATCCAGAGCAAGTGTTAACTGATCCTGCCTTTGAAGCCGAATTGTTTAAAGAGTTCTGTCACTTGTACGGGTGTAAGAAGATAAGAACCACACCGTACCACCCTCAAACCAATGGTCTCTGTGAGAAGATGAATCACATAGTCATTGATCTGCTGAAGACGGTACCACTTGAGGAGAGGAATCGGTGGCCAGACCTACTACCTGACCTGGTAGATCTGTACAATCACATACCGGTGAGTTCCACCAACTGCACTCCAGCCTACCTTATGCGAGCAAGACCAGGAAAGCTGCCCATGGATTTGGAACTTGGTGTTGTAGAACCAGAAGCCGATGTTACTACTGAAGATTGGGACACGAATCGACAGGAACAGTACAGGAGAGTACAAGCCTGCGTGGAAGATAGTCTCAATAAAGTAAGGGAAAAGCAAGAGGAGAACTACAACAAAAGTGCGCCAGCTAAACCTTTTATGCCTGGAGAAATTGTGCTAAAAAGAAAAAGAAGAATGCACAAATTGATGATCAGTGGGAACAAGAGCCATATGTCGTGCAGAATTCCAAATTTGACAACAGGAAAATCTGTACCATTAGCAAAGATGGAGGAAAGACAACCACCACGGTATCCAGAGACCACCTAAAACTGTGTCCAGACATGTTAAAACTTCCTGAGGAAGAACTTGTTATGGAAAAAGAGAAACCAGGTGAAGTCATACACACGGACCTAGGAGATTTTCCTGCAGATTGGCCTTGTATCGGGGATGCTGTGATTATTCCAGTACTTCAATTTTACCAACCACAAGAAGCGCTTCAACGTCCAGTTGAGCCAGTTGCTGCAGCAGAAGAAATAGTTCAAGAGGAACCTGCTCCTGTAGCACCTCTAGAAGTAGAGTCTCAAGAAATGGAACCTCAAGACGTGGAACTACCAGAAGAATCCCTGGTGAAACAGAACCGCATCGCCCAGCCACAAGTATGCTTGCCAGATCCCTAGAGAGGTTAAGGCAGCATTACAGTTTGCCAGCACACAGGACAGATAGGCCAGAGGCTACTATACCTGACACCACACCACGTAGATCAGTACGCACGACAAAAGGCAGGTTACCTGTTAGGTACCAAGAGTAGTCCTAGCAAATTAATCCAGTAGGACCCAGACAGGGTTTACTGAACTGTACAAAGTTATGAAGAGAATTGCACTTTATTGAGAATGTAATATGATGATAATGTTTACATGCTGAAGTAGTATACCCCAGTTGGGTAATGTGATATGTGAAATGCTGTTTTGAAGGACTGCGTGCTGAGGACTCTTGCAGCACAGAACTGTAATGTAAATAGTTGGCACTCAGTGCCCCATCTTGGTTTTACGTAAACCATTCTACCTCAGAAGAAAAACCCGTATGGTGTGGCCTTGAGTGAGGTTTGCAGCAGAGAAGTCCTGCAGCCCACCCAGGACCACCGTGGGAGGTTTGGTACGGGTCCTCCACAAGTATCCTGTATTTATTTGCACCGTGAAAGTATTTGATATTTTCTATTGCTAATTTGTATACATTGAAACGTTAAAGTGTCCTTACCTCCCGCAAGGGATGAGTTATGTTATTGTTGATGTTATAAAAATTGTTTTCTTTTTCAGACCCGGGAGTGCTGATATTAACTAGGGGGGGATGTGTAGCCCAGCTGCGCTTGGTGCCACATGTACCCTGGAGGATGCACGGAAAGGTAAAATCCATGATAATCTGATAAGCACACATTTCACATTTTCCCTGGTTCCACCAGAGGGAGCCCTTGAGACAGCAGTGAGATGAAGGCAGTCTAGCTGCGAGTTAGCTAGTCATTGGTGTTACCTCAGAACAGAAGAACATCTCAGAACGCAGTTACCTCAGACGAGCTGTGAGGGAGAGATAAGATCTCCTCAGAACACCGGGGAGAGACTCCGGTCAGATTAGCCTGAGGGCTGAGGAAGTCTGAACGAGATAGCTGACATATGCTGCCTGTGCTTATGTTAAATGTGTGAGTAGGACGACAGGCAAGTGGAAAAGGGAAAAGAGAGAGTGACAGAGGTCAACCAGCATTGATAGCTTACCTCCACTCTGCACCACCGGACACCGGGTCCGAGCTTGCTAGTATCTTCACAGCTAGTGGGAAAAACCGGAGACCCTGGACTTCAAGTCGCAGGGGCCCAGCAGTGCTGATACGTAACTGAGGTTAGGAAGACGGGGGTCTGGCAGGTACCGCCATAGAGACACTGTCCTGTCCACAAGAAGACCTCATCACAAGATCAGCCGGGCGTAGCAAAGAGAAGGAGTTAAACTCTGTTTTATGCAAGTTAGAAACTCACACACATAAGGACGTAAGGAGGCCTTACACCTACTCAGTGGATTGCTGGACGTGCATCCTCCACCCTGACGGCCTCCCAGGACGTGCCTGCAACTTCACCACCAGTAAAGGTACGGAAAGAGACTGTCTTGTGTGTGTCTGCATTATTGCTCCTTCACCCCTGTACCGCCATATACCTCGAGGGATCAGTCTTACCTGAGGAAGACTTAACACCTTGCTGCCCAGTAACAACCCCTCAGAGGATTTACCCTGCAGCGCTGGTCACCCTGATCAGAAACCACAGGTGGCATCACGAACATTTCTATCATCCCCTGTAAATATCCCCTTTAGTGAGCGCCCAGGGCAACGGACCGAGCTGCGCTACCCGTGACATTCCCATTGAAGTTAACGGGCTCGGTGCCGAGTACCCCATAGCCCTGTTACGTGCGACTCAAATACGTCTCAAAACAGATAAAGAGCAGATTACAGAAGGCATTTTCCCTTGCTGAGCATACATCGGAAGCTGGATTTGGGAAATTCACCCTTCTTGGCTTCTAGACTTTGTCTGCGCTGATGTTCGGGGGTCTTACTCACTGGACCATTGCTCTCACATAGCTCAGATGCAGAGGGGGAATGATGGGAGAGGGAGTGTCAGTGGACGGCTTCTTCTTCCATAATTTTTTCAACCTGTATCAGCAAATGGTTGAAAATACAATGCAATGGGGAAGGGGGTGGTCTTTCACACTGGCACCGGGCCCCCTCCAACTCATGGGCCCCATAGCAGCTTCGTGCTCTCCCATTTGTCCGAGGCTCCAGTACTTGCCCGGGTGTGCCATGAGGTGACACTGGTCCTGGGTCCCTGTTTCATCCAGAAAAAGCAGATAACTTATCATCCGTATTGTCATCCATATGGCATTCATTTTTTTATACATCAGCAGTTATTAACATTTACAAGATCAATTCCAGTTTCCTATGTATAAGAATTGCAAAGTAGCCGTAAAAATCGGATGCTATACGGTTGATCCATTTGGAATCCTCTTTTTTTTCCACTCATAGACCTGACTAGAAGACTAGTGCATGCTGCCATTTTTTTCATGTGGAAATAGCCCTGATTAACATTGGTCTGAGTGCTGTCAGTTTTGTTTAAGGACAGCACACAAACCGAAAATAGGGATGTGTGAACTGAGCCTTAGGGCTGAGCCATACGGCAGTATAAGGCTACTTTCACACTTGCGTTTTTTTGCGCTGCGTTTCGAGCGCACATGAAGCGCATTAAAAAAACGCATGCAAACGCTTGTAAACGCTGCAATATTTAGTCGCATCAGCATGCGCATTTCGATAAAAAAACGCAGCGTTTGTCTGCGATTTCATGCGTTTTTGCATGCGTTTGAGTTTTTTTGGCGCATGTCGTTTTCTATTTGTCACATTATCATCTCTGCCTCCATCATCTCTGCCTCCATCAGCTGTCTCCATCATCTCTGCCTCCATCATCTCTGGCTCTATCATCTCTGGCTCCATCATCTCTGCCTCCATCAGCTGTCTCCATCATCTCTGCCTCCATCATCTCTGGCTCCATCATCTCTGGCTCTATCATCTCTGTCTCCATCATCTCTGGCTCTATCATCTCTGCCTCCATCAGCTGTCTCCATCATCTCTGCCTCCATCATCTCTGGCTCTATCATCTCTGGCTCCATTATTTACAGAAAAATCTCGTGCGTGCAAAAGCGCTGACGAGCGCAAAGCCATGCGCACACCAGCGCCCCCATAGACTGCAATGTTATTTTTTGCGCATAGCATGCGCACACGTGCACACGCATTTTTTTTAAAGCGGTTGGGCGGAAAAAAAATGCAACATGTAGCGTCTGGCGCGTATGGGCGCACACCGGGAAAATGCGCAGCGCACGACAAACGCACATGAACGCGTGCAAGCGCTAGACCCTGCGCCCGCCATGTTAAAGATAGGGGAACATTGCGCATGCGTCCGATAGTGCAAGATGCGCTGCGCAAATAAACGCAAGTGTGAAAGTAGCCTAACTTGTGCAATAATCGCATCGCACTGAACAGACTGGCCCGGCACCTCTCCTGACCTGAGCATGACAGAATCATGTATTTCTATACAGCTGTCAAGCTCAGGTCAGGAGAGCCGACAGCCAGTGCGAGTTTTACAATGTGATTCTCGCACGAGAAATACGGCAGTCTGTCTCTGCCCTTACTGTGATGTACAATTACACTGGCTTGCATAAAAAGGGGTTCTCTGGTGAAAACCTCGTTCCGCTTTCCCATTCAGTAGGAGCAGGGCTGCGTTAGGATGGGGCAAGATAGGCATTTGCGGCAGACCACATGGCCACTAAGGGACTCATGATCAGGCTCTGCCCTCACCCGACATCGCACATTACACTGTATCATCATCGATAGATAGCGATACAGTTCAAAGCAATGATGCAACGCCATGCTATGCCGGGCAGTGGAGCTGCTGAGAAGTTACGTCGCAGAGACCGGAGCAGCAAGGGTACAGGGAAAGGTGAGTGTTGTTTTGCTTTTTTTAAATCAGTAAGTACGTGGTGGCCATAATACGGGAGTACTATGGGGTGTGCATTATATTATATGAGGCTGTATTACACTATAAGGCCGGCATCACACTGGCGACAGAATCGGACGACTGCAATACGATGAAAAATCGTATTGCAGTCTGCCCTATGTTAATCTATGGAGCAGCTCCTAGTATCAGATTTTTTGTGGTCCGTTTTAAACGTCCGTGTGCAATCGCAGCATGCTGCGATTGTCACCGATTGTGGGTCGACTATCGCCAATGCAAGTCTATGGGAGCGATGAAAAATCTGATTACAAAAGGACCACATGTGTGACTTGCGATTAAATCGCATCGGTGTCCTTTAGAAAAGCCGGCAATTCATCCCCGGCTATACTGTAAAATCACACTGACAGCTTTAATAAAGAATAGAAAGAATAGATATACACACATAGAATACATATATATATATATATATATATATATGTAATTGTGACATGTATATATATATATTTATAGTTCCTAGACTTCTACATACTGTAATAGCCGCTAATTCAATTGCCGGCTTTTGTGAAATCACAGAAGCCGACATGAAATGATACATTGTTTCCACACAGTTAACCATGTCATTTCCTGTATTTTGATATTTGTTTAGAACTTACAATTACATGAGTGTATTTGTGCAAAATTTCAGACATGTAGGGGTTAATTAAAGGTGTAAATTCGTTGAAAAAAAATGCGTGGGCTCCCGCTGTATTTTCTCCACCAGACAGACAAAGCAAGCGAGTGGGGGCAGATAATAACAGCCTAGGGAGGGTACATTTTTTTGGTGCCCCCCCTGACTACTAACATCTGCCCCCAGACACCCCAGAAAGGGCAAATCTATAATTAGATTCGCCCTTTCTGGCACTTTGCCCGTCTATTCCCATTGCCCTGTAGCGGTGGCGAATGGGTTAATAATGTCACCTTAATGTCACCTTAGTATTGAAAGGTGACCTTAAGGCAGGTTAATAATTGAGAGCTGTCAATTAGACAACTATCAATTATTAATCCTATTGAAGTAAATAAAAAAACACACACACACTTTAAGAATAAATAATTTTAATGAAATAAAAACACATATTTTTGACCATCTTTTATTTAACTCTTAATCCGTTCGAAGCCCTTGTTCTTCTAAAATAAATATAAAATAATAAAACAACATTATTCTTACCTATCTGGCAATCTGTCACGTCCCACGATGTAATCCTTCACAAAGGGTTAACTAGCAATCAGATAAGCAGCGCAAGTAATCCTGCGTGCTCATCTGATAGCTCCTGAATGAATGAGCTTATCTCCTGCCGACAGGAGAGGATGTGATTCATGAATGAAGCTTAATTGATTGTATCCCACTTTCATCTTAGGTCAGGTCACTGAAGTGAAAGTGGCAATAAATCAATTAAGCTCCATTCATGAATCTATTCCTCTCCTTTCGCTGGGAGAGTAACTTATTCATTCAGGGGAATACAGGTCTGAGACAGCATTATTAGCTCTCTGCGACCTGTAACCTGTTAACCCTTTCTGATGGATTACACCGTGGGACCTGACTGTACATCGGATTGGTAAGAATCATTTTGCTTTTTTATTTTATTTTTATTACAGGAAATGGTTTTAGCAGGAAAATAAAATATGGTCAAAAACTGTGTGATTATTTCATTAAACTTCTTTTTTATTAAACTGTGTGTGTTTGATTTTTCTATCATACAATAGGATTAATAATTGATAGTTGTCTAATTGACAGCTCTCAATTATTAACCTGCCTTAAGGTCACCTTTCAATACTAAGGTGACATTAAGGTGACATTATTAACCCATTCGCCACCGCTACAGGGCAATGGGAATAGACGGGCAAAGTGCCAGAAAGGGCGAATCTAATTATAGATTTGCCCTTTCTGGGGTGTCTGGGGCAGATGTTAGTAGCCAGGGGGGGCACAAAAAAATGTACCCTCCCTAGGCTATTATTATCTGCCCCCACTCGCTTGCTTTGTCTGTCTGGTGGAGAAAATACAGCGGGAGCCCACGCATTTTTTTTCAACGAATTTACACCTTTAATTAACCCCTACATGTCTGAAATTTTGCACAAATACACTCATGTAATTGTAAGTTCTAAACAAATATCAAAATACAGGAAATGACATGGTTAACTGTGTGGAAACAATGTATCATTTCATGTCGGCTTCTGTGATTTCACAAAAGCCGGCAATTGAATTAGCGCCTATAACAGTATGTAGAAGTCTAGGAACTATAAATATATATATATATATGTCACAATGACATGTATATATATATATATATATATATATATATGTGTTCTATGTGTATATATCTATTCTTTCTTTTGTGATTTAAATACTATTCTTTTGGATCCATTATATGTCAGTTTTGCAAGCCTGCGAGAAATTCTTGCAAGTCGGATGAAAATCGGATGTTACAAGGTACACACACATGCGACTAAATCGCATCTTTGAAGGAAAATCGGATGACAGAAGGATGTGTGATGTTTGCATTTTGATCCGACAATCGACCGACTAAAACGGACCGATTTTTTGTAGTTGTGTGTGACGCCGGCCTAACAGTGTTTCTCAAACTCCAGTCCTCGCGGACCCCACGGGTCAAGTTTTCAGGATTTCCCAGTGGCATACATTATTCATTTGTTCCCACTAATTGTGATTAGGATTTCCATAGTGTTGCACAGGTGAGAGAATTCCTGATGCCTCGATGATACTTCCACCATCTGCGTAATACAGAGAAAATTCTGAAAACATGACCCGTGGGGTCCACGAGGACTGGAGTTTAGGAAACACTGCACTATAAGAATTTTGCATTATACTATATTGGACTGCATTATACTACATGGGGCTGCATGATACTATAAGGGGGCTGTAATATACCATATGGGGGCTGCATTATACTATGTGGGATGTGCATTATGCTATATGGGGCTGCATTATACTATATAGGGCTGCATTATACTATATGAGGCTGCATTATACTATAATGAGGCTGCATTATACCATATGTGTGCTGCATTATACTGTATGGGGGCTGCATTATACCATATGAGGTGTGCATTATACCATATGGGGGCTGCATTATATCATATGGGGGCTGCATTATACTATGTGGGATGTGCATTATGCTATATGGGGCTGCATTATACTATATTGGGCTGCATTATGCTATTAGAAGGCTGCATTATACTATATTGGGCTACATTATACTATAAGGAGGCTGCATTATACCATCTGGATGCTGCACTATACTATATGGGGCTGTTTTATACCACATGGGGTCTTCATTATACTATATGGGGCTACAGTATACCATGTGGGGGCTGTATTATAATCTCTCAATGACTATATGCTGGGCATTATACTATATGTACTATATGAGGGCTGCATTATACTATATGGGGCAGCATTATACTCTAGCAAGGACTATGTGCTGTGCATTATACAATACGTACTATATGGGGGCTGCATTACACTCTGTCGAGGAGTATATTGAGCATTATACCATGTGTACTACATGGTGCCTGCATTATACTCTATCAAGGACTATGGAGTTCATTATACTTATGGAGGACTATGGGGAGTGCATTATACTATTTGAAGGACTATGGGATGCATTATACTATGGGGAGTGCATTGTACTATATGGAGGACTTTGGGGGCGGATTATACAATATGGAGGACTATGGGATGCATTATACTATGGGATGTGGATTATACAATATGGAGGTCTATGGGGCGTGTATTATACTATATAGAGGACTATGTGATGTGCATTGTACTATAAGGAGGATAATGGGGTGGATTATACTATGTGGAGGACTATGGGTGCATTATACTAAATTAGCAAAATGCTGCCTATTTATTGAGTGATTGGATTGTTTATGCAGGTACAAAAATCATTGTTCTCAGCAGTATATCGCCCAGTGTGAACTACAAAAGTGCTGCTGATATCATGATACTGTATGGGGACAGTTTGATATACTGGTGATCGTTCTGTTCCCATCATTTTTTGTCATCCTGTGTAAAGAGACCTCGGCGGTTGTTGGGACCTTGTCACAGCGGCGATTCTGACAAAGACAAAGCAAAATCACGCCTGTGTCGCTGAGTTCTGAGTCGCCAACAAAGTCGCTCAACGTTTTTATGACGTCAAACAGCAATGCATGCTGTCCAGCGGGACAACAACGATTAAAAAATGGCCTAGGACATTCCAGCAGCACGATCAGTGATAACGCAGCGGGGTGCCGGTCACCGCTATGTGTCACACGTAGCGAGATCGCTGGCGAGGTCGCTGTTGGGTCACAAAACCTGTGACGTTTCAGCGATCTCGCTAACGATCTCGCTATGTGTAAAGTACCCTTTAAGCAGATGGGAGAAGTCACACAGCAGAGCAGCACTGGGCCGGGAGGTATAGGAAAGGCACTTCCAGTTTGGAAGCAAATTCCTGGGCAGCTGCCCAAGGGCAGAACGTATGCAGTGGACAGTAACAAGCTGTGGGGGATAAGTCTGCAGATGGCAGTAAGGGGCCCCCCAGCTGGAGAATAGTGCAGTCTGGCATCAGCTTAAAGGAATCATCCCCAGGAAGGATTCAGTGTCTAAGACCGGGGCAGGAGCAGCTGATATGGCTTCCCGGCAACTTTCCCAAATAGAACCGATCAGGGGCTGACAGGGAGCTGGTGATGCTGAAGGTACAGATGGGACACAAACTGTCCAAAGATGCCCGGATGGCAGGTACAGGGAAGCCATGTGTTGGACTCGGATGGTTTAAGGAGATGGCAGGGATTGCCATGTGATGAATACGCTACTGGATCGCCCGCCAGGGCAGTGGGATACTCGGTACCGGGCCGGTGTATTGAAGGGATGTGTCACATCGGAAGTGACCCGGTCCGTGGTTAACAAAAATTTCGGCTAGTAGCCGCGGCTCCTTGATAAAGCCCCACCCACCCTTTAGGCGGAACTCCACCACCTCGCCCTCTCGCAGCGGCCCCCAACCCGTACCTCGCTCCTTCCGGGTCCGCTGCTTGTCTGCGAGGTCCCGTTGATTTGTTCCTTGCGCCAAGTCTGCTCCTCCCGGCGGTGCCGCTCCCACTCTTCGGTGAGCTGCCGGTCATACGCAGCCCAGTCCAGGACCTCGATATCTGCTTCCTGGTCCGGCCTGTCCGGGAACCCCAAGAGTTCGGGGCCCTTGCGGGACCAGCGATAAATCAGCTTTTCTGCGTGGAATGGTGTCTCCGGCGGGAGAGGCTGCATTACCGGTCCAAAAACATCTTCCAGGCCGCAAGGCCGGTCCCCATCCAGGACTGCTCGCGGCCTACTGTGGTCACGGACTAGTGGCGTGGGTAGCGGACCCACTAAGGATTCTTCCTCCGCCGAGGCCTGGTCTTCGGCCTCACTGGTTGCTCCGGGGCCGGAGGTGACTTCTTGTTCCGGGTCCGGAGTGGTTGGGCGCCATAGTGGCCTCTGCGGCTCCAGTGGCTGTTGCTGCTTCAGCAGTGTTTTCTGCCAGGACTGCGCCATCATTTTGGCCTCCTCCTGTTGCTGAGCCACTTCCTCTGCCTCCTCGTCAGGCAGGGCTTCTTCTGCCACCATGGGCATTTCCTCATCTACGACCTCGGGGAAGAAGCTCTCCTGTTGTGAATGTTTTGGAAATGAATTCTGAGCAGAAGCTCCCTCTGGTGGTTACAAACAGTACTGAACCATTCAATGAGAATTGGCAATCAGGATTCACAGACTGGCTTGATATAAGGGAGGTTCCCTCCCATCATGGTTGCCGGTGATCAATTGTTCTTGTCTCAACTGTGGTTCCTGGTTCACTTGGAAGCTTGCTGAGTCTTGCCTCTTCTTCTGCTTTCAGATAAGATATTTTCTGTTTTTGTTTTTGTGCTTACCTTTTGCATATTTCTCTGCATTTCTGTGAGGTTAGCCAGGTTCCCCCCTGGGGGGCTTGGGCTCCTCTCGGTTCCGCTGGAGCCACTGTTGTTTGTTCATTTGCCTTTTCCAGTTTTTTCAGTGGCTGCGGCTTAGTTTTGTTACACCAGAGAACTGATTTAGGTGGTAGAGATCGTGTGATCTCAGGTGTTTTTGCAATTAGTAGCGTTGGCATTTTTTAGGGTTTTTTTGGATTGCAGTGAGTATCCTTTCTATCCTTTTCTGTCTAGGCAGATTGGGCCCCAGCGTTTGCTCATACTATTTTCTGTCTGTGTCTGTATTTCCTCTTGTCTAACCGCCATTACATGTTTGGGGGCTTCCTATGTTCTTTGGGGATCTGCTCCGGGGCAGATAGCTTTCCTCTTTCTATCTTTAGGTGTAGTTAATCTCTCAGGCTGTGACGAGGCGTCTAGGACCAACGTAGGAGCGCTCCACGGCTGCCTTTAGTTGTGGTGGTTAGTCAGGGTACTGCAATCCAATAGATTCCAACCTCTCTGGTGTATTGCCGTTTTTGCCAGCTCTCCTCAGCTACCAAAACATAACAGTATCACCGGCCAAACTGAAAATTGTATGGTACTCACAGAAGGGAAAAATAGTGTGGAAAAAAAAAAAAAAAAAAAGTTGGCAGAGTTGTCAGAGATTTTTTTTTTTTTTTCTGTGTCTTGCATTTTTTCTCTCTTTTTCTCTGGGTGCTGAGGAGGATTTTTTTTTCTCTCAATGGAGCTTGCACAGCTGTCTGGCCGTGTGGATCAGCTTGCCACTGAGGTTCGGAGTATTGCTACCTATCTTGCTGGGTTGCCGGTTGTGGAACCTAGGATTCCCATGCCAGATTTGTTTTTGGGAGATCGGGCGAATTTCTGAATTTCAAAAATAACTGTAAGTTGTTTTTTGCCTTAAAACCTAAGTCCTCAGGGAACGCAGCACAGCAGGTTCAAATTGTCATCTCTCTCCTGCACGGCGATCCTCAGGATTGGGCTTTTTCCCTGACACCTGGGGACCCTGTTTTGAGTGATGTTGATGCATTTTTTCTGGCTCTGGGGTTATTGTACGATGAGCATAATGTCACTGATCAAGCTGAAAGAACCTTGTTGGCATTAAATCAGGGACTTGAGGACGCTGAGTTATACTGTCAGAAATTCCGAAAATGGGCAGTCCTAACCAAATGGAATGATGATGCTTTGACAGCCCTTTTTCGGAAGGGGCTGTCAGAGAATGTAAAAGATTTTATGGTGGGTTTCTCTGCTCCCTCTGGTCTCAATGATTCTATGTCATTAGCGATTCAAATTGACAGACGTTTGCGTGAGCATAGAGGTATGCGTGGAATAGTGTTGCCTTGTGAGCCAGCTTCTGAACCCATGCAGTATGATAGAGTGGCTACTGGGGCACAGCGTCATGAGTTTCGAAAACGCAATGGATTATGTTTCTATTGTGGTGACGCCTCTCAGGCTATTTCTGTCTGCCCTAAGCGGGGAAGACGTTTTGCACGCTCAGTTGTCTTGGGTAGTGTTCAGACTAAATTTCTGTTGACTGTTACCCTGATTTGCTCCCTGTCCACATTTTCTGCTCAGGCTTTTGTTGATTCAGGCGCAGCAATTAACCTGATGGATTTTGATTTTGCCAAACGTTGTGGGTTTCCCTTGATACCCCTACAGAAGTCTATTCCCCTACTGGGGATTGATTCTAAACCTTTGGCTGAGAATAAACCCCAGTTTTCTACTCAGGTGATAATGAGGGTTGAACCTGATCATCAGGAGAGTTGCAAATTTTTGGTACTGTATAATCTGCATGACATTATTGTACTAGGTTTCTCTTGGTTACAGTCTCATAATCCTGTTTTGGATTGGAGATCTGTGTCTGTGACCAGTTGGGGCTGCCAATGTGTTAATGCCAACACTCCTGTTTTTTCTGCCTCTCCCCAGTCTCAGGAAGTTCCTGACTTTTTGACTGATTTTTCGGATGTATTTAGTGAAAGTAAATCTGCATCCTTGCCCCCCCATAGGAGCTATGACTGCGCTATTGAATTAGTGCCTGGTAGTAAATTCCCTAAAGGTCGCCTTTTTAACTTGTCTGTACCTGAACATGATGCTATGCGGTCTTATATCAAGGAGTCATTGGAGAAGGGTCATATCAGACCATCCTCTTCACCCTTGGGTGCCGTTTTTTTCTTTGTGGCCAAAAAGGATGGTTCATTAAGGCCGTGTATTGATTATCGTCTCTTGAACAAGATCACTGTGAAATATCAAAATCCGTTACCCTTGATTTCTGACCTGTTTTCCAGGGTGAAAAGTGCTACTTGGTTTACCAAGCTTGACCTCAGGGGGGCGTATAATCTTATTCGCATTAAGCACGGGGATGAATGGAAGACGGCGTTTAATACCCCAGAAGGGCATTTTGAGTACCTAGTGATGCCCTTTGGGCTCACTAATGCTCCTTCAGTCTTCCAGTCCTTCATGAATGACATTTTCAGGGATTTTGTGGATACATTTCTGATTGTTTATGTTGATGCCTCTGAAATTGGGGCAGGTGCCGTTTTGTCCCAAAGAGATCCAGAGACCTCTAAAAGTAACCCTTGTGCCTTTTTCTCTCGAAAATTTTCTCCAACTGCACGTAATTATGACGTGGGTAGTGTTGAGCGATACGATACCGCAAGTATCGGGTATCGGCCGATATTAGCTCTATCGGCCTTTCGATACTTAGTTCCGATATTTTCGTCATATCGGATACCGGAATCGGGATTGTCACTGTCACTGTCAGTGTCCGTCGGTCGGGTCTGTCAGGAGTCAGCGGCACTTACCTGGCAGAAGATCGCCGGCGGTCACGGGTTGGACTGCTTCATGGCCGCCATCATCTTTCCCCGGCGGTCACATGCAGTTTCTCGCGATAACTGCAGTGACTGCTGGGTAATCCCGGCCGTAAAGCAGTCAGTCCGATGACGTCACCGCCGGGGAAGCAGGTAATCAGCTGTGCTGCGTCGAGATGACAGGCTCTGCCAGAGCTGGATCGCCGTGGGACAGTCGTTACTATGGACTGCGTCGGACAGGTGGTATACTGTTGTTTTTTTTTTTGTTTTTTTTTACAGGAGATCGATGGCGTCGCAGGAATGAGAGTATAATAAAAGAAATGAAAACTGTGTTGTCTCTTTTATTTCATTAAAATACTTTTTCTTGCTGTGTCTTTTTTTTAATACATTTAAAAACTTTGGGATTAATAATGGATCGGTGTCTTATTGACACCTCTCCATTATTAACTGGGCTTATTCTCACCGTGCAATCAACGGTGACATTAACCCCTTATTACCCCACGTGCCACCGCTACAGGGCAGTGGGAAGAGCCGGGTAAAGTGCCACAATTGGCACATCTTTTGATGCGCCAAATGTGGGGCTGCTGTAGCCTGGTATTATCAGGCTGTTGAGGGCCAAAATCCATGGGCCTTGACAGTCTTTTAATACCAGGCGGCAGCAGTCTGCATTTTACTTGGCTGGTTAACACAAATAGGGGGACCACTACGCCTTTTTTTTTCGAGGGGATCCCCTATTTTTGTTAACCAACCAAGCTAAGCAAACTGCTGTGGCCTGGTATTATCAGGCTGGCAAGGTCCATGTATGTTGGCTCCTTAACAGCCTTAAATACCATTCCTCAGCAGCAGGGGCGTACATATAAATCATGGGGCCCCATAGCAAAAGTCTGAATGTTCCCCACCCCCCAAAAAAAAACCACAGAGGCATTGTAAATGTAAAGTGCCAGCACAGTGAGGGAAGTTGAGTCGCACAGAGACAGGGGTTTTGGGGGTACTCGGCACCGATCACGTCGACTTCTATGGGGGATGTCACGAGTAGCACAGCTCGGTCCGTGACCTTGGCGATCACTGGAATGTGGGATATTTCCAGGGGATGATAGAATGTTCGTGTAGTTTGTCGTGACGCCACCTGTAGTACCTGGTCAGGGTGTCCAGCGCTGCTGTGCAGGTCCTCTGGAAGGGATGGTGTAGTGCAGGTAGGTGAAAAGTCTTCTACAGGTAACACGCTATCCTTCCAGGGCAGATAGATGTGAGATAGAGCAATGGTGCAAAGTGATGTAGCAGAGTGGACTATGCGACGTAGTAAGAAAGCAGGAAACACTTCAAGTTAAACGTTGCATAATAAAATTTTTAATAATAACATTACAAAAGTGCAAATGGCTTATATTATGTGACATGTTTTGTTACTGTTCATACCCTTGATATGTGTTATACATGTGTGTTAATAAATACATATTCAACAAAATTGCAAATAGCATTAGTGCCGAAGTTCGTGGAGACTTCTTAGGACTACCCCCACCGGGGTAACTTCACAGTGTCCTTTACTTGTGCTTGTGGAGGACCCGCTCCAAACCTCCAACTGTGGTCTTGGGTGGGCTGCAAGACTTTCCTTGAGCAGACCTCACTTTCGGCCACACCAAACGGGTTTTTAGTTTCTGAGGTAGTTGAAAATAGTGCACAGTAAAGTTTTTTGTAAAACCAAGATGGAGCACCGAAGTGCCAACTATTTACAGAAAAGTTTGCGAGCCAGTACAGTTCATGGCTTCAAAGTTCAACATTTTCATTACAGTGAAACACCATTACCCAACCTGGGTATATTAAGGCAACAATAAACTTGTTCTTCTGAACATTCACCCGTCTGGGTACATCAAACCATTACCCAACATGGGTATATTAAGGCAAAAATAAACTTGTTCTTCTGAACATTCACCCGTCCGGGTACATCAAACCATTACCCAACATGGGTATATTAAGGCAAAAATAAACTTGTTCTTCTGAACATTCACCCGTCCGGGTACATCAAACCATTACCCAACATGGGTATATTAAGGCAACAATAAACTTCTTTTTATGAACATTCACCCGTCCGGGTACATCAATAATTTAACTATTTACATACAGAGACCCTGTCCGGGTTATTTAGACTTCTTTGGCTGGCCTCTTCCAGGTACCACCTGGTACTGTTCTGGAGCTTGCCAAACATCCGTGACAGGAGGGTCCACCCAGACCTGATGACGTCGTGTGGCGTGTACAGTGACGTCGTGACCCGCTATCTGGGTCTGTGTGGCCACCTCTTTCGTCTCCCTCCGGGTCTGGAACCCTATGTCCCGGACTGTACGAACCCCAGGGGGCCTAACAGGCGCCGGGTACGGGCCAGCTATCATTATCATGTCCATAGCTGGGGCTGCTGAGGAGACCACTGAGGGAGGCTGGGGAGATTTACGGCGTGGGGTGGGCACTTGTGCAGAGGCCTGGTTGGGGGAGGCTGAAGGCTCGTAGGGTCTGTCAGTTTCCTGACACTCTGGGGAGTAGGGGTCGCACCTGGTAACATTTAGGGCGTACCATCCATTGTAACCCCAGTGTCGGGTGTAAGTCACCAAGTCTCCTGGCAACAGGTCCCTCCCCGGGTGTCCTTCTGGGAGGTGAGCCTCCACGTCCCGCCGGGTTGCAAAAACTTCTAAATAAAGTCCAGGCTCCTGGATCAAGCCCCAACCACCTTTTAACTTAAAGTTCCGTACTGCACCCTTACGCCGCGGCTCCCTCACCGTACTTTTATCCTTTCTCATACGTGCCTTCTCTGCCAGGTCCTTCTCCAGGTGACGTTGCCGAAGCTTTTGGGATTCTCTCTGCTCCCTTTGTCGCTCTGCTTCCCGCTCCCGACGTCTCCACTCTTCCTCCTGACGCCGGTTGTAATTCTCCTCCACCAGCTGCTCCATGTCTCCACCATCAAATGCCAGCTTACGATGTCCGGTTTGCGGCAGCTCTCCTGGCGCCCGCCAGTCCTGGCGGCGCTCACCTGTGGCGGAAGCAGCCGGCTCTGGAACAGATGACGGTCGGGGCTCCGGTACAGGCAGGTAGTGCTCTGGTGCCTGCGCGGCCTCCTCCATGAGGACGGGTGTCGCTTCTTCTGCCTCAGCGACGGGGGCAGACAGCGGGATCTGGGGTGCTGGTGCGGCGTTTTCTGCAGGAACGGGTGCCTCCACTGTGATACTGGCAACCGGTTCAGATTGCAAGGGCTGGGATGCCCGCACGGCCTCCTGTACTGGAACGGGTGCCTCCACTGAGATACTGGCAACCGGTTCAGATTGCAAGGGCTGGGATGCCCGCACGGCCTTCTGTACTGGAACGGGTGCCTCCACTGAGATACTGGCAACCGGTTCAGATTGCAAGGGCTGGGATGCCCGCACGGCCTTCTGTACTGGAACGGGTGCCTCCACTGTGATACTGGCAACCGGTTCAGATTGCAAGGGCTGGGATGCCCGCACGGCCTCCTCTACTGGAACGGGTGCCTCACCTTCCGGTACAGACACTTCAGGGGGTAAGAGGGATTGGCGCCGCTCCAATTGTAGTTTTAGGGCCCGCCAGCTCGCTTCCATCCTGGCGACCTCCTCCTGGTGCCGGGCCAGGTCTCTCAGGGTATCCTCCGCTTCTTCCAGCGTAGGAGGGTTTCCAGGCCGGGTGCCAAACGGTGGCTCCGTGGCGATCGGGTCGCTTCCGTGGGGGGAGAGCTCTGACTCCTCCATCCCTTCCCACTTCTGCTCACGTCCATTCGCCATCTCAGCAAAGTCACATGTGTCATTAGCATCAGGAGAGGCGACATCTTTTGTAGGGAGGCGGGACCTTCGCATTCGTTTACGCCCACTGAGGAGGATGAGGAGGCGGAACTCCAGAGCTGTGGGGCACGATCTTACATTGCAGTAACATTTAGAGTCTGCGGACATCGTTTTCGCGCCACGGAGTGAGTGTACGCCCACGAGAGCACCCCCTTATTCTTCACCTGTGCCTCGTGGCGCAGATATGACGGAAAAATGGCAAATACAGTCTATGATGATTTTTGCAATTCTCAAGCAAAAAAACAGTTCAATTAAGGCACACAGGACTCGCTTATAGCGAGCTTCTGAATCCTGTTCGCTGGGTGCGATGCAACATCTCTGTGGCGACTGGACCCTCGGGTGCTTCTGTCTTTTCACAAATGCCGGCTTTACCCGGAAATTGAATCATAGGCTATTTTACTATGTAGAAGTGAATAAACTATAAATATATGTATATATATATGTCACAATGACATGTATATATATATATATATGCATTCTAAGTGTGTATATTTTTTGTTTACAAGGAAAGAAAGTGTTTTTTTAGTTGCGATATTTTGTTCCCATAGACTTACATGGGACTTCCGGTATCGGAATCGGATATCGACGATATTTAGTGATATCGGCGATACCATTCCGATCCGATATTTTTAGATATCGAGCAGTATCGCTCAACACTAGACGTGGGTAATCAGAAGTTATTGGCCATGAAGTGGGCTTTTGAAGAGTAGAGACATTGGCTGGAGGGAGCCAAACATCAGGTGGTGGTCCTCACGGACCATAAGAATCTGGTTTATCTGGAATCAGCCAAGCGACTTAATCTTAGACAGGCCAGGTGGGCCTTGTTTTTCACACGTTTTAATTTTGTGGTTTCCTTTCTTCCTGGCACTAAGAATGTTAAGGCGGATGCCCTTTCGAGGAGTTTCCTTGCGGACTCTCCTGAGTTATCTGATCCTGCTGTTATTTTGAAAGAGGTTGTAGTTCTTTCCGCCATCTCGCCCAATTTGAGACTGGCTCTGGAAGGGTGTCAGGAGGATAAACCCGAGCGCTGCCCTATTGGGAAATTGTTTGTCCCAGACCGGTGGAAAAAGAGTGTGATGTCTGAGATTCATTGTTCCGCGTTGGCCGGTCATCACGGAATTTTTGGTACCAGAGACTTGGTGAGTTGGTCCTTTTGGTGACCTACTTTGTCTCGTGACATCAGGGAGTTTGTGCAGTCCTGTGGGACTTGCTCTCACTCCACGCCTTGCTCTCACTCTAGTGGTTTGTTGATGCCATTGCCTGTGCCCAAGAGACCATGGACCCATATCTCTATGGATTTTATTTCCGACCTCCCTGTTTCTCAGAGAATGACCGTTATCTGGGTGATTTGTGATAGGTTTTCCAAGATGATACATCTTGTGCCATTACCTAAGTTGCCTTCCTCCTCCGAATTGGTGCCTTTGTTCCTTCAGCATGTGGTTTGGTTACACGGCATTCCTGAGAACATTGTGTCTGACAGAGGAGTCCAGTTTGTTTCCAGATTTTGGAGGACTTTTTGTTCTAAACTTGGTGTTCAATTGTCTTTCTCCTCTGCTTTTCATCCTCAGACCAATGGACAAACTGAGAGAACAAACCAGACATTGGAGACTTATCTGAGATGCTTTCTGTCTGCTGATCAAGATGACTGGGTCTCTTTTTTGCCTTTGGCTGAGTTTGCTCTTAATAATAGGGCTAGCTCTGCCACCTTGATGTCTCCATTTTTCTGCAATTTTGGGTTTCATCCTCGATTTTCTTCGGGACAGACAGAGGCTTCTGTCTGTCCGGGTGTTGACTCTGTTGTGGAGCGTATGCAGCAGATTTGGGACCAGGTAGTGGAGAGGTTGTCCCTCTCTCAGGAGAAGGGCCAGCGGTTTGCCAACCGGAATAGACTGATGGTCCTCGGTTTAAAGTGGGGGACTTGGTCTGGTTGTCCTCAAGAAATATCCCTATGAGAGTTGCATCTCCTAAGTTTAAGCCTAGGTTCATTGGACCTTATAAGATCATGGAGATTCTTAATCCTGTTTCCTTTCGTTTACTTCTTCCAGGGACATTTAAGATCCATAACGTGTTCCACAAGTCCTTATTGAAGAGGTTTGTCGAGCCAGTGGTTCCTATGGCTGTGCCTCCTGACCCTGTTTTAGTTGAGGGCAATCTGGAGTATGTGATTGAGAAAATATTGGATTCTCGTTTTTCTAGACGGAAACTCCAGTATTTGGTTAAGTGGAGAGGTTATGGTCAGGAGGACAATTCTTGGGTGTTTGCTTCAGACATCCATGCTAGGAGACTGATCCGTGAGTATCACCAAGCTCATCCTGACCGACTGGTTGCACAAATGAGGGTACGGTGACCCCTCCTCAAGGTGGGGGTACTGTTGTGAATGTTTTGGAAATGAATCCTGAGCATAAGCTCCCTCTGGTGGTTACAAACAGTACTGAACCATTCAATGAGGATTGGCAATCAGGATTCACAGACTGGCTTGATATAAGGGAGGTTCCCTCCCATCATGGTTGCCGGTGATCAATTGTTCTTGTCTCAACTGTGGTTCCTGGTTCACTTGGAAGCTTGCTGAGTCTTGCCTCTTCTTCTGCATTCAGATAAGATATTTTCTGTTTTTGTTTTTGTGCTTACCTTTTGCATATTTCTCTGCATTTCTGTGAGGTTAGTCAGGTTCCCCCCCCCCTGGGGGGCTTGGGCTCCTCTCGGTTCCACTGGAGCCACTGTTGTTTGTTCATTTGCCTTTTCCAGTTTTTCAGTGGCTGCGGCCTAGTTTTGTTACACCAGAGAACTGATTTAGGTGGTAGAGGTCGTGTGATCTCAGGTGTTTTTGCAATTAGTAGCGTTGGCATTTTTTAGGGTTTTTTTGCATTGCAGTGAGTATCCTTTCTATCCTTTTCTGTCTAGGCAGATTGGGCCCCAGCGTTTGCTCATACTATTTTCTGTCTGTGTCTGTATTTCCTCTTGTCTAACCGCCTTTACATGTTTGGGGGCTTCCTATGTTCTTTGGGGATCTGCTCCGGGGCAGATAGCTTTCCTCTTTCTATCTTTAGGTGTAGTTAATCTCTCAGGCTGTGACGAGGCGTCTAGGACCAACGTAGGAACGCTCCACGGCTGCCTTTAGTTGTGGTGGTGTCATGTGTGCATCGCCACGAAGATCGTCGCGGTTGCACATTCTGACTTCTCACAGCTGAGTTGCTGTTTCTTTGTGTTTGGCAGTTAGGGAGTTAATTCTGTCTGTGCTCAGTTCTGGGACTGGGTGCAGTTTCTCCCGGCTGCAATTAATTATTTGTTGATTGGTTTCCTTTAAATCTCTGGTGGTCTGTTTTGGGAGTTGCCAGTGAAATTCTTCATGCAGACCACAGATAGGATTGTATCTGTATAGACTTAAGTTAAAGAGCTCCTTAGTTGTTTTAAGCTCACCTTGCTTAGAGTTTAATATCCCAGATCATTTATGTTCCTTCTGTGTTTGAGTGTGTATGCAAGTCTGTGTTTTCTCCAGTCTGTCTTATATGTCTAATCTGTGTATTTAGCAGAGATCAGCCCATATCCCTTTGGTGGTAATCAGTATCCTTCTTAGGACTGATTACAGGGTTCAGGGACTGATAGGAGACAGGGTTAGGCTGGAGACTTGGACCTCTGAACCATTATCAGTACCTCCAAGGTGAGGGATTAGTTAGGACCCCAGTTTAGGGTCAGGTTAGACCCCCGGTCCTCCTCTTTCCTGTGACAGTGTATCAAGTCCTCAAGATTAACCCTGAGTTCAGCAGATATCGTGTCAGGTAAATCTATTCTATACTTACATGCTGATGTTGCTATACTAGTTGTTGTATAGAGTGTTGTTCCTGTATTAATAGTTTACTGACATTGTATACATATCATAAGACCGCGTGACATTTTCACTGGCCCATAAAATTATTCCCAGTTGCCATGGATCCAGTAGCCCAGCTGGCTCTGCAGTTGCAGGGATTATCCATGGAGCTGACGGACATTAAGTCCAAAGTTTTGTCTCCCTCGGAGCAAACCAGATTTGAACCTAAAGTAACTCTCCCGGACAGGTTCACTGGTGGGCGAGACAAATTTTTTACCTTCAGGGAAGCATGTAAATTGTATTTTCGGCTTCGGCCTCGATCATCAGGAGTGAAGAGCAGAGAGTGGGAATTGTTATCTCGCTCCTACAAGGGGACCCTCAATCCTGGGCATTCTCCCTTCCTCCGGGATCCCCGGCTCTACAGTCTGTAGATTGATTTTTTACTGCCCTGGGTTTGGTATATGATGACCCAGATCGGGTCTCTCTTGCTGAGACAAAATTACGTAAGATACAGCAGGGAGATCGTCCGGCGGAGGAATTTGCTTCTGAGTTCCGTAGATGGGCCACAGATACTCAGTGGAATGACCCAGCTCTTAGGAGCCAGTTTTGTCATGGGCTTTCTGACAAATTAAAGGACGTTTTGGCTCAGTATGATTCTCCTCCATCACTGGAGGCTGCTATGGCCCTAGCTATCCGTACTGATAGACGGCTCCGGGAGAGGTGCGAGGTAACTCCGCCCCCTGTTGTTACTCCACCTACTACTAAAGTCCCTTATGTTGAGGTTCCCCTTGTCTGTTCGGAGGAGCCTATGCAGTTGGGAGGGACATCATTTCGTAGGAGGGGATTGGCGGTACGCCGCAGGACTAGAAGGTGTTTCTTCTGCGGGAAAGAGGGACATTTTGTTGGGGATGTCCATCCCGTGCCTTGTTGAGCAAAAAGTCGCCGGAAAACTGTTAATCCCAGGTTGTGTGGTGGACGACAACCTGGGAGTATGTATTTCGTCCGCTAGTTCTTCTCAGTTCCTTGTACCAGTGGAGGTGGTGGTTGGTACGAGAGTGGAGAGATTTTCTGTTCTTCTTGATAGTGGGTCCGGGGCTAATCTGGTTGACGCTCAGTTTGCTCAGGCTCAAGGTATGCATCTGAGTGTATTGGTCAAACCGATCCCTATATTCTCCATTGACGCCAGGCCTCTCGGCCAAGGTAGCTTTGTTCATGAGGTTCATAACATTGACCTTCGGGTAGGGGCAATACATAGGAACTATTATCTTGTTATGTGTTGGAGGGTCTACCTACTCCTATTGTGTTGGGACTTCCTTGGTTGGTTAAACATAACCCTGTGATTAATTGGGAGTCCAGAGAGATAAGCCAATGGGGTGAGTTTTGCAAAAGTAACTGCATGAACACAGTCATCAGTGCGGTCGTGCCTAGTACTTTGCCTCCTTTTTTGGAGGACTTTGGGGATGTGTTCTCTGAGGAGGGGTGTCAGGAGTTGCCTCCTCATCGCGTGTATGACTGCTCTATTAATTTACTTCCTGATGCTAAGTTACCTAAAGCTAGGTTATATAACCTTTCTGGTCCTGAGAGGCAGGCTATGAAAGATTATATTTCGGAAAGTCTGGCCAAAGGGCATATTAGACCTTCATCTTCCCCAGTGGCCGCGGGGTTCTTCTTTGTGAAGAAAAAAGATGGAGGCCTACGCCCTTGCTTGGATTTCCGCGAACTTAATCGGATTACTGTTCGAGATCCGTATCCACTCCCTCTTATTCCTGATCTCTTCAATCAAATTGTTGGCGCCAAATGGTTCTCTAAATTGGATCTCAGGGGGGCGTATAATCTGATTAGGATAAAAGAGGGGATGAGTGGAAAACGGCGTTTAACACGCCGGAGGGACATTATGAGAACCTTGTCATGCCTTTTGGTCTGACTACTGCACCAGCAGTATTCCAACATTTTGTTAATGACATTTTTCGTCATCTGGTGGGGCTGTTTGTGGTCGTATATTTGGATGACATTTTAATTTACTCACCAGATCTTGTGTCTCACCAGGAGCATGTGAGACAGGTGTTGCAGATCTTGCGAGACAATAAACTATACGCCAAACTGGAAAAGTGTGTATTCGCCGTACAGGAACTTCAGTTTTTGGGTTTCTTGGTGTCAGCCTCCGGTTTCCGTATGGACCCTGAAAAGGTGAGAGCAGTGCTTGAATGGGATCAGCCAGAGGATCTTAAGGCTCTGCAGCGTTTTCTGGGGTTTGCTAACTACTACCGGAAATTTATTTGTAATTTCTCATCTGTTGTCAAACCTCTCACTGACATGACAAGAAAAGGGACGGATTTTTCTAAATGGTCGGACAAAGCTTGCCAAGCTTTTTCCTCTTTGAAAAAATGTTTTGCTTCGGCACCCATTCTCATCCAACCAGATGCATCACAGCCGTTCGTTGTGGAGGTGGACGCGTCTGACGTAGGGGTGGGTGCAATATTGTCCCAGGGTCCGTCCCCTGGTAAATGGCATCCGTGCGCTTTCTTTTCTAAAAAATTGTCATCCGCCGAAAGGAATTATGATATCGGCAATAGGGAACTTTTGGCCATTAAGTTGGCTTTTGAAGAATGGGTCACTTTTTGGAGGGGCAGTCCACCCGGTCACTGTCTTTACTGATCACAAGAACCTGCTGTATTTGGAATCTGCTAAGCGTCTGAATTCCAGACAAGCTCGATGGTCGTTTTTTACCAGGTTTAATTTTGTTGTCACTTATCGCCCTGGATCTAAGAATGTTAAGGCGGATGCCTTGTCTCGCAGTTTCCCAGGGGCCGGGAAAATGAATGACCCGATTCCTATCTTTCAGGAGGGGGTGGTAGTGTCGGCTGTATTTTCTGAGCTTGAGGAGGAGGTGTTAGAGGCTCAGGGGACGCCCCTGCAGGACCTCCAGGGAGACTGTTTGTCCCAAATCAGTTGAGACAAAAGGTTATTGAGGCACATCATAATTCTGCTTTAGCAGGACATCCAGGGAGTAAGGCTACTTTAGATCTCCTTTCTCGCCAGTTTTGGTGGCCTAACGTTAATAAAGATGTTTTAACTTTTGTCGCGTCCTGTGGGGTTTGTGCTCGCTCTAAGACCCCTCATACCCGTCCGTCTGGGACCCTCTTACCCTTGAAACTTCCGGAGCGTCCATGGACTCATTTGTCTATGGACTTCATCACGGACCTTCCTCAGTCGTCAGGGAAGACTATCATACTGGTGGTTGTTGACAGGTTCAGTAAGATGGCACATTTCATTGCTCTTCCTGCCCTCCCTAATGCTAAAACTCTGGCGCAGGTGTTCATTGGGGAGATTGTGAGACTTCATGGGTTGCCTTCTGATGTGGTGTCAGATAGGGGGTCTCAGTTTGTATCCAAGTTTTGGAGGGCATTTTGTTTACGTCGGGGATGCAATTGTCATTTTCCTCGGCTTTTCATCCGCAGACCAATGGTCAGACAGAGCGTCTGAATCAAAGCCTAGAGACTTATCTTCGGTGTTTTGTCTCAGAGAACCAGGAGGACTGGTCTTCTTTCTTGCCTCTGGCAGAGTTCGCTCTTAACAACAGGCGGAGCGAGTCCACTGGTAAGTCCCCGTTTTTGGGGCATATGGTTTTCATCCCCAGTTTTGTACTTTCAATGGGGGGGGGCCCTTCTGGGGTTCCTGAGGAGGAGTGTTTCTCGTCGTCACTTGCTTCAGTGTGGAGAGGTGTATTGAATAATCTGAGTGCTATGGGGAACCGTTATAAACGTATGGCTGATAGGAGGAGAGTTTCTGGTCCAGATCTTAATGTGAACGATCTGGTATGGTTGTCTACCAGGAATATAAAACTTAAAGTTCCCTCCTGGAAGCTGGGCCCCAGATTCATCGGGCCGTACAGGATCAGTTCCATAATTAATCCTGTGGCTTTTTGTCTGGACCTCCCTCCTACGTTTAAAATCCACAATGTGTTCCACAAGTCATTACTTAAGAGGTACGTGGCACCAGTCATACCATCACCTCTACCTCCTCCTCCAGTGGTGGTCAATGGTAACTTGGAGTTTCAAGTGTCAAAGATCATTGACTCACGTCTGAATCGCCGGTCCCTTCAGTACTTGGTTCATTGGAAGGGGTATGGTCCAGAGGAGAGGACGTGGGTTCCTGCGTCTGACATTAACGCAGATCGTTTGGTGCGGACCTTCCACAGAACTCACCCGGGCAAACCTGGCCCTGAGGGTCCGGAGGCCCCTCGTAGAAGGGGGGTACTGTCATGTGTGCATCGCCACGAAGATCGTCGCGGTTGCACATTCTGACTTCTCACAGCTGAGTTGCTGTTTCTTTGTGTTTGGCAGTTAGGGAGTTAATTCTGTCTGTGCTCAGTTCTGGGACTGGGTGCAGTTTCTCCCGGCTGCAATTAATTATTTGTTGATTGGTTTCCTTTAAATCTCTGGTGGTCTGTTTTGGGAGTTGCCAGTGAAATTCTTCATGCAGACCACAGATAGGATTGTATCTGTATAGACTTAAGTTAAAGAGCTCCTTAGTTGTTTTAAGCTCACCTTGCTTAGAGTTTAATATCCCAGATCATTTATGTTCCTTCTGTGTTT
Organism: Oophaga sylvatica; assembly: GCA_033576555.1. Lineage (NCBI taxonomy): Eukaryota > Metazoa > Chordata > Amphibia > Anura > Dendrobatidae > Oophaga > Oophaga sylvatica. The sequence goes on from JARQOD010000003.1 coordinate 319,007,848, forward strand.
GAGTGTGTATGCAAGTCTGTGTTTTCTCCAGTCTGTCTTATATGTCTAATCTGTGTATTTAGCAGAGATCAGCCCATATCCCTTTGGTGGTAATCAGTATCCTTCTTAGGACTGATTACAGGGTTCAGGGACTGATAGGAGACAGGGTTAGGCTGGAGACTTGGACCTCTGAACCATTATCAGTACCTCCAAGGTGAGGGATTAGTTAGGACCCCAGTTTAGGGTCAGGTTAGACCCCCGGTCCTCCTCTTTCCTGTGACAGTGTATCAAGTCCTCAAGATTAACCCTGAGTTCAGCAGATATCGTGTCAGGTAAATCTATTCTATACTTACATGCTGATGTTGCTATACTAGTTGTTGTATAGAGTGTTGTTCCTGTATTAATAGTTTACTGACATTGTATACATATCATAAGACCGCGTGACAGGTGGTTAGTCAAGGTACTGCAATCCAATAGATTCCAACCTCTCTGGTGTATTGCCATTTTTGCCTGCTCTCCTCAGCTACCAAAACATAACACTCTCCTCAGCTTCTCCACTCCCCTGGTCTCCTCCGTCCGCCATCTTGCTCAACTCCAGTAATGTGGCCGCATACAGGAGTTCCCACTTTTTTTTGGGGGTGGACCTTCTTCCTCCTTCTCCCGCCAATTGGGATCAGGAGGCGGATCTCTCTTGTGGACTGGCAAGTCCTTATAGTGCAGTAACATTTAGACAGGGCAGCCATATCTTTCGCGCCACTAGGTGGGTTCCCGCCCATGACGATACGCCCTTCTTCTTCTTGCGCGCAAATATTGCGATAGTCTCTCACAATCTCCAACAAAGTTTCTAGCGCTTTAAGTAATTCTCCTTGCACAAAATACAGTTCAAAGTAGGCACACAGGACCCGGTGATATCGGGCTTCGTAATCCTGTACGTGATGCCAAAATGGATCACCTACCTGGGCAGTGGGATACTCGGTATCGGGCCGGTGTATTGAAGGGATGTGTCACAGCAGCAGTGACCCGGTCCGTGGCCCTGGGCATCCAATAAAAGGGTAATATTTACAGGGGATGATAGAGTTTGTGGTAAGGTATTCGTGACGCCACCTGTGGTATCTGGTCAATGGTGACCATCGCTGCGATGCAGATCCTCTGGGATAGATGGTGAGATGCAGCAGAGTTGGTGCAGCCTCCCACAGGTGAGGCTATGAGATCCCAGGGCAGGTAGATGTAGTAAAAGGTGGTAATGGTGCTGGGAGATGTAGCTGAGTGTAGTAGGTGACGCAGGAAGAAACTGAGAAACAATCAGCGAGTTGCAGTTTCCAAAGCTTTACTCACAGTTCTGGTGCATGCAGTACAGATGCCTGCTTGGTACCGTGTCCTCCAGGTGAGGGGCTCAGCAAACCCCCAGGTAGATTGGGAAACACCTTTCCAGGACTCCTTTCTATATTTGTGTTCCTTTCACTGGCCGTCTCACTGTGCTGATTTCCCCGCCTGCTATCCTTCCAGCATCTTCACAAACAGTGTCCCAGATCATGACTGAGAATCCTGTCGGATAACGTCTTATTTCTGCGTTCCTTTGATTCTATATAGCTACCTCTCTGGCGAAGATATTTGTGGTTATTGTCTGTGATCCTTATGTTATCACAGCAGTCGACTTGCTAGCTGAGTCATAAAATCCTCCACTAGGCTAAGGGGTCGAGGTCTGCAACCTGGTCCCTCTGCCAACAGACCAGGACCGACGGATGGCTCCTGCTCTCTCCGTATCCCTAGGACCCCTTCCTCTCTTACTCCAGAAGCTTCTCTTTCTTTCTGCTTTTTTCTCTCTACTTCTGGACCAAGCTCTTCCAGCTTCTAGTCCGTTCTGAGTCTCTCTCTAGACTCCTTCCTTTTCCACTACAGCCTCCCCTCACTGGGAGCTGCTCCAATACACGTCCTACTCCTTCCTCTTCCTCCTCACAACTCCCTAAAAACTCTGTACTTGCTTCCTCAAGATTCACTCCTCCTCCTTGCTACTGACTACTCCACCCACCCATACACCCTTTCCTATCTCAGCCTGGGATGAGACCATCCTCCCGCAGGGTACATCCAGGGTGCCCAGCTGTTTTAGTGTGTGTTGGGTGCAGTTGTTAGAGTCCTAGGTGGTGCTCCCTCCTTACCTGAGAGTGAAGTATCACACCTCTGGGTGAGGTGCAATACCTCTGTGACGACTGAACCCTCAGGGGCGCCACGCTACTATTTAGTAAAGTTGAACTGATGGAAAAAGACCAAGTCTCAGAAGTAATTTGCGCAGCCGACATGGCAGCAGCTGAGTGGAATCTGACTGAGCCTTTGAGTGTGCTGCGGTGCATGCTGCACATGCAGTACAAGGGACTTTATTTATCTTTTCATTTACAAGGTGCCGGCGTGCTCACTGACTGTTGCTTAGTGAACTCACCCCCCCGACTACCACCCCGTGCCACTTTGTTACATTTGGCGTAGTTGGCAGGATCAAACCCAGCAGCCCTGCAGTTACAAGACTGATTGAAAAGACTCCCGGGATTTGTGGACTGGTGACAGACATGAAAGAGTTAAAGATGGTGGCTGACAGTGACTTTAAGATGGCGCCGAACACTGGCAAGGAGACAGTGGTCGGTGGCGCAAAAATGAAGGATGGTGCCGCCTGTCCTGGGCATCATGGAAGAAACTTGGTGCCAAAAAGAAGGAGGCCTTGTCCCACTGTAAGGCCCACCCGAAATGGGTGCGGGCAAACGATAAGCTACCACCCGTGCAACAGAATATGAGGGAACGGATGGAGCAGTCAGAAGAGACTCTGCCCACGAAGGGTGGAGCCCAGAAGAGCAAGACGGCATGCCCGGAAGAGGGACGCCATTACCCAGCCAGTTACCTACTGAGTGCAGAGACACCATGGATGCAGAGGAGCTGGCGCCAGAAGGAATGAAAGAGAAGCCGGAAGTCGTGGAGAGGGGACCATCTCGGCTGTGATTCGAGGGTCACGTGGCCGCAGGGAGGACCGTCCCAGCCGACCGCAGCTCCGATGAGTGAGAGGCCTGCGCCCACCTCAGATCTAACACCACCTCCTGCCCCGTCACCTTCCCGGCCCCCGCATCCTCCCGCAACGTCTATCTGGACTAATCCTGGTCTCCCACGTCAGAAGAGGACCAGTGGGTAGCGGGAGTGATTGAACAGAGGATACGGCAGGAGCACCGAATTTTAAAGGATCTGCAGCGCCCTGGCAGAGGAACCATGTCCAGCCAGATGACGCTCTGCCCAAACAGAAAGACAGAGGGCAGAAGCGTCCTTAAAGAAATCGGTGGCCACAATGCCGCCCACTATTCTGGCCGCAAGTAGTGAGGGCGGCCCCTTTAAGAAGAAAGTGTTGTGCCGGTTTCACCATAATATGTAAGACTGTTCCGCATCTCTGGAAGGGCAGTGAGCCCTAGATGATACCAGGACTGAGTGTCGGTGGTGACTCGAATGGTCACGGATAAAAGACTGTTGTTTTTGCTTTCCCCTTTCCTCATCCAAGTTTAATTTGCACACGATTGCGCATCCCCTGCTGGATTACGGGACTGTAACCCTACAACGGTTAATCACTATGGACTATGGGTGCGGCAGCTTTAACCCCTTCATGACCGGAGCTTTTTTAGGTTTTGCGTTTTTGGTTTTCGCTCCCCTTTTTTTCCAGAGCCATAACTTTTTTATTTTTCCTTCAATATGGCCGTGTGAGGGCTTATTTTTTGTCAGGACGAGTTGTAGTTTTTAACAACACCATTGGTTTTACCATGTTAGGTAATCGAAAACAGGAAAAAAATTCCAATTTTCGGTGAAATTGCAAAAAAAAGTGCAATCCCACACTTGTTTTTTGTTTGGCTTTTTGCTAGGTTCACTAAATGCTAAAACTGACGTGCTACTATGATTCTACAGGTCATTACGAGTTCATAGACACCAAACATGTCTAGGTTCTTTTTTATCTAAGTGGTGAAAAAAATTCCAAAGTTTGCTAAAAAAACAATAAATTGCTCCACTGTCAAGGAGACCTCTGGTTGTCATGCCGACACACCTGTGACCCGCGACCGCCGGTGTATGTATTTTGGGCCCAATGGCCGGAAGCGCTTGTTAAATGCCGCTGTCAGAGTTTGACAGCGGCATTTAACTAGTTAATAGCCACGGGCGGATTGTGATTCCGCCCACAGCTATTGTGGGCACATGTCAACTGTTCAAAACAGTTGACATGTTCCGGATTTGATGTGGGCTCACCGCCGGAGCCCACATCAAAGCGGGGGATACTGACATCAGCGTACTAATACGTCCGATGTCAGTAAACTGAACTGAATGTTTTTTAACCTTGAACTTTACCCCTCTTTTAACCCTGAACTGTTAAAAGCAGCCCACCTCTGTTTAGAGGCCCACCACTGTTTAGAGGGGGAGAGATCTGTGCAGGAGGACCCGAGGAGCTAGCCGGGTCAGGACTGAATGGACTGCTGAGTTGACCAACGGGCCATGTATTGAAAGTGACTTCCTGTGTTTGGCTACCCAGAGCAGGAAAGGACTGAACCATGGGCTTAAATTGTTGTTGTTATGTACGGGTCCCAGAAACAAGAGTACCGTGGTCAGTCGGACCCATGTTAAAGGAACTTGATCTTTTTGTTCCAGAGCTCCAACCGAGTGGAGCCGAGATCACGGTTGACCCAACCAAAGTTATCAGATAGAGACTGTATTAATTGTAAATATGTTTAAAAAAATTTCTAACAGTTTTACATTGACAGGTGCTGCCATGTTCGGGGACGACCATATTTTAAGAGGGCGGAGTGTAAGGAGGTGGTGGGGACCCTCATGTACTCTCTCCTTAATGCTGTTCACCTTTGTCACATCCTGCACCCTGAGATTTTACTAATGTTTTGCTATTGTGTGCACTGTAATGTATTTGTCATGTACTCTAATGTGATGTATTGTGCTTTAGCTTAGGGATAGATTAGTAAGTACTACAGGACCATAGAGGGATTAGAATAGAGGGGGCACAGTAGAGATAGAGCATAGAGTAGATCAGGACCCGGGCCCATCCGGCCCCCTGTCGTGAGCCGCATCCGGCGCCAGCCGGGTCTGTGCCATATTCCCCGTGCCCCGCTGTCATGCAGCTCGCTCCACGGCGCTTGTGCAGGAGCGCACGCGCGCTGGCAGAAGTGTAAGACGTGTCTCTGTGTGTGTCTGTGTGTATGTAGTGCGGTGCTTTGTGTGTGTGTGTGTGTGTGTGTGTATGTATGTGAGAGAGTGCTTATGTGCTGTCTGTGTGTGATGATGGGCAGGCATTGCTGATAATGGGGAGGCATTGATGATGATGGGGAGAAGATGATGATAATGGGCAGGCATTGATGATAATGGGCAGGCATTGATGATGGGGAGAAGATGATGATAATGGGCAGGCATTGCTGATAATGGGGAGGAATTGATGATGATGGGGAGAAGATGATGATAATGGGCAGGTATTGATGATAATGGGCAGGCATTGATGATGGGGAGAAGATGATGATGATGATGGGCAGGCATTGATGATGATGGGGAGAAGATGATGATAATGGGCAGGTATTGATGATAATGGGCAGGCATTGATGATGGGAGAAGATGATGATGATGATGGGCAGGCATTGATGATGATGGGGAGAAGATGATGATAATGGGCAGGTATTGATGATAATGGGCAGGCATTGATGATGGGGAGAAGATGATGATGGCAGGCATTGCTGATAATGGGGAGGCATTGATGATGATGGGGAGAAGATGATGATAATGGGCAGGCATTGATGATAATGGGCAGGCATTGATGATGGGGAGAAGATGATGATGGGCAGGCATTGCTGATAATGGGGAGGCATTAATGATGATGGGGAGAAGATGATGATAATGGGCAGGTATGTATATATACAGTATATATATATATATATATATATGTATATATGCAGTATTGGGTAGAACGGAGTTAATTATATTAGTCCGGCCCTCTAAAACCATCCCAATTTCTCATGCGGCCCCCTGGCAAAATTAATTGCCCACCCCTGGAGTAGGTAGAAGTGTTAGCTACAAGCAGCATAGGGGTTAAGCAGATGGGAGGAGTTGCAGAGCAGAGCAGCACAGAGCAGGGGGTATAGGACAGATGCTTCCTGGTTCTGTCAGACACCTGGGCAGCTGCCCAAGGGCAGAACTTTTGGCCCCATACTTACCCAGTCCTCCGCTGCCGGGGTCGCCTCCGCCACAGCTCCCGCCCGGTCTCCTCCTCCTCGCCTCCTCGCTCCGGATTTCCGACATGCAGCTGTGCGGGTACCTTGGCGCATCCTTCCTATGCCGTCGGCTGCATGCACAGCAGTCTCGCGCATGCGCCTTAGGCCCAGGCCGTGCAAACTCCTGGGACCTTTAGTCGGCATGGTGACCTGAACCAGATGCACTGCCTGTCTAATGGGGGACAGGCACAAGGTATTTCAGGCCGTCCTCCCTTAGTGCAGGCACCTGATTATTGTGTATAATCTGAACCAGTACTTGGGCCCCCTTTTGCTATTGTTCTGGTGTCTCTGATCTTACTGTGTGTCTCTCCGTGTCTTTTCAGTTCCTTTTCCAGCCCTCCGTCCAGTTGGTCCTCTGTCCCCTCTTTGTCTCCAATTACCCTCTGTACCCGGAACCTTGCCTCTCAGCATCCATTTCTCCTCTTCTCTCAGTCCTCCTGCACCCGCTCCTGCCTTATCGTCCCTTCTCCCAGCTTCTTCTGTCTCGTTTTCATTGATGTTCCTTCCCATTGAGCCGACCATGACTCTGGCTGTCGTGGTACCTGAGCTTCCTGAGCCTGCCCGTAACGATCCCTGTATGGGGGTTGGTCCCACCAGGTTCGCTCGCTCAGGGGAGGCTCGGTATCACAGTCCAGAGGGTCCACTCTTGGTAGCTCGCCGTCCTTGGCCTTACAAGAACGTATGCAGTGGACAGTAACAAGCTGTGGGGCATAAGTCTGCAGATGGCAGTAAGGGGCCCCCTCGGCTGGAGAATAGTGCAGTCAGGTACCAGCTTAAAGGAATCATCCCCAGGAAGGATTCGGGGTCTAAGACCGGTGCAGGAGCAGCTGAGATGGCATTCCCGGCACCTTTCCCTAATGGAACCTGAAAAGGGGTTGACAGGGAACTGGTGATGCTGAAGGTACAGATGGGACACAAATAGTGATGAGCGAATGTGCTCGCCACTACTCGTTACTCACCCAAGTATCACGGTACTTGGTATACTCAGCGAGCACTGAGCATTTCCGGGATCAATCGGCGGGAACTCAAGTCTCCACCCAGCTTTTTTGGCGGACGCATGTTTCTTTATGTGCTGTTTTCTTTATCTTGTAGTGCATTAATCCTTTAGCTGTCACTTGTATTTTTGTATGAATATCTTGTCTTGTTTGTATAATAATATATGTGCAATATATTTCATACATTTGTCTAAAAAAAAAACCTTATATCTTGTATTTGGATTATCATATTATTGTTTATTTTAAGTATAATCTGTTGATCCTTTTGGGAGGATTTTTTATAAAAATATCCCTCAGGTCTTTTTTCAGTTTTCACAATGCAGGATTTGTCTGCCAGGCAATGAAACGCCGCAGCCATCTTTGTTGTGGTCGTGCAGTGATTGGCTGGCCGCACAGCATCATCAGGGGTATAAGAGACCGGACGCCGACCTGCTCGCCGCATTCAGCTCCAGATTGAGATAGTGTAGGGAGAGCTGCTGCCGAGATAGGGTCAGATTTGGAGATTTATTAGTCAGTGTGGGGTCTACCATCCTAAACTACTCAAATCCAGCTAAACCAACAGTCCTTCTAAGGACTAATTCCAGAGTACATAGATTCCAGTGGTAGGTAGGCAGGGGAGTGTACGTCACTCTATACACATCAGTGCAAGGCCTGCAGGCACTGTATGTGTGTCTATAGATCCCTGCATACATCAAGAGGGTCCATTCCCTTCCTGTGTTATGGTGCTGCTGCTGCTACCTGTATGATATATTGGCTGTATATACAGTGGTGGCCAAAAGTATTGGCACCCCTGCAATTCTGTCAGATAATACTCAGTTTCTTCCTGAAAATGATTGCAAACACAAATTCTTTGGTATTATTATCTTCATTTAATTTGTCTTCAATGAAAAAACACAAAAATAATTGACCTAAAGCCAAATTGGATATAATTCCACACCAAACATAAAAAAGGGGGTGGATAAAAGTATTGGCACTGTTTGAAAAATCATGTGATGCTTCTCTAATTAGTGTAATCACCAGCACCTGTAACTTACCTGTGGCACCTAACAGGTGTTGGCAATAACTAAATGACACTTGCAGCCAGTTAACATGGATTAAAGTTGACTCAACCTCTGTCCTGTGTCCTTGTGTGTATCACATTGAGCATGGAGAAAAGAAAGAAGACCAAAGAACTGTCTGAGGACTTGAGAAACCAAATTGTGAGGAAGCATGAGCAATCTCAAGGCTACAAGTCCATTTCCAAAGACCTGAATGTTCCTGTGTCTTCCGTGCGCAGTGTTATCAAGAAGTTTAAAGCCCATGGCACCGTGGCTAACCTCCCTAGATGTGGAAGGAAAAGAAAAATTGACAAGAGATTTCAACGGAAGATTGTGCGGATGGTGGATAAAGAACCTCGACAGGGGCGGAACTATCGTGGAAGCAAGGGAAGCAGCTGCCATAGGGCCCGGGCTAGCAGGGGGCCCGTCCCTGCTGCAGCTGTCTCCCTGCGGCTGTGTTCCGCCGCCCATGGCCTGAGAGTCGGCGGTTCCCTGTGCTGGCTGTCATGCTGACAGCCGGCGCAGAGAAGCTGCTGCGTGCCGTCTCCCAGGAATCAATTGCACTGGTGTCTATACAGACGCCAGTACAATTGAAGCTCTGACCGCCGGGTCAGAGCGACGTCTGCAGCGTGATCATGTCATGTGATCACGCTGCTGATGTTGTGACCCGCACCACAATTGTGGGTTACCAGAGCAATGGGGTACTCAGAGCCGAGCCCATGGAAGTCTATGGGGTTGTCACAGGTAGCGGTGGCTCGGTCTGTGGCCCTGGCGGTCAGGCGTATGTTGGGGGGTATATTTACAGGGATAGGTGTATAACAGTTCGTGACGCCACCTGTAGTTCTCTGATCACTAAGACCAGCGCTGCTGTAGATCTCTGAGGGGATGGTGTGGCAGCTAGATGTCGGGTCCCCTACAGGTGGGACTGGTCCCTCAAAGTCTATGGAATTAATGATGTCGGGTGCAGATAAATAAATCAGTCTCACACCATCCAGCGTCTTTCCATACCTTTTACTTGTCAGACGATAAGGCAGGTCCCAGGGAGGCTGGTCGGGTGGAGGATGTGTTTTGAGGTAACGGCAGAGCAGGTTAGGGGCCTCCTTAACTTTCCAATATGATGAGTCCAACCTGCATAGAGCTAAGTTCTCTCCGATTTCTCCAAAGCTGTACTGCCCGGTCAGTTTTTGTGGTCGGAGTCTTCCGGTGATGGAACTAGGTTCTTGCTTTTGTCGTGCACTGACTCAAAGTCCCTACTCCACCTGACCCCTGTTACGTACTGACACTCCAAGGCTGCTTTCTGCGACCTAAGGTCCAGTAAGACTCTGGTTTTTCTATCTCTACGCCTGAAGCTGTAGTGAACTTCGGTCTCCAGTGACCGGAGAACAATGCCGGATAGTCCAATCCTGAAGGCACTTTTATAATTCTTTCCTCTGCGCCCTTCGCCCTGCTCAACTCTGAATATCAGCACTGACTAGGCTAGGATAAAATTCGGTTATCCGTACTAGCCTCCACTTTTGCACTGTCTCTCTGTATTGACAGAAATCTCGTTTCTCCAACAGGCACTAGTCCTGACTCCCTCCACACTCAGGAGAAGCCTTCAGACTCCCCTGTCTGCACGCTCACAGGAGAACTCTCAGACTCCACTGTGCTACAGGACACTCCCCTATACACCCCTGCTGGGTGTGTCTGAAGTGTATGTGAGTAATGTCGAGCTCTTAACCGTTACCTCTCCGCACATCCTCCAGGGTACTGTGTGTCTGACATACCAGGGCTACACACTGACGTCACTCGTCGGCGGCGCCCAGAAGGGTGAAGACTGGTGGTGAGTGTGCTCCACTGTGGAGCTGAAGATACCACCGAAGATTAACGGGGGCACATACTGTGTGAGTGATAACTCTGCATTCTTGGCTGCATTACTACTTGAGGGGCACATTACTACTGATGGGAGAATAAGAGGGCTTATTACTAGTTATGGGGGCATAATGTGCCTGCATTAATAGTTATGCGGGACATGGTTACTAGTAATGGTAGCATAAGGGGGCTGCATTGCTACCAGTCCATTATATTATATTGTGTTTCCATAATGTCTGCTTTAAATACAGCTCTGATTTGGGCAAAAAGCTGGCCGTTATGAGACTGAAGAGTATTTTTTGGGCCTAGAGAATTGCTGTGATTTGCTCCGCCCACTGCTATTGGCTCCGCCCACTATCAGAACCCCGCCCCCCCCCGCCGCCCGTTTGGGAGAGGGGGCCCCGTTCAAAATTTTGCTGTGGGGCCCCGCCATTTCTAGTTACGCCACTGAACCTCGACTAACATCCAAACAAGTTCAAGCTGCCCTGCCGTCCGAGGGTACAACAGTGACAACCAGTACTATCCGTCGGCATCTGAATGAAAAGGGACTGTATGGTAGGATACCCAGGAAAACCCCACTTCTTACCCCGAGACATAAAAAAGCCAGGCTGGAGTTTGCCAAAACTTACCTGAGAAAGCCTAAAACGTTTTGGAAGAATGTTTTCTGGTCAAATGAGACAAAAGTCGAGCTTTTTGGGAAAAACCATCAACATAGAGTGTACAAGAAAAAAAAAGAGGCATTCAAAGAAAAGAACACGGTCCCTACAGTCAAACATGGCAAAGGTTCCCTGATGTTTTGGGGTTGCTTTGCTGCCTCTGGCACTGGACTGCTTGACCGTGTGCATGGCATTATGAAGTCTGAAGACTACCAACAAATTTTGCAGCATAATGTAGGGCCCAGTGTGAGAAAGCTGGGTCTCCCTCAGAGGTCATGGGTCTTCCAGCAGGACAATGACCCAAAACACACTTCCAAAAGCACTATAAAATGGTTTGAGAGAAAGCACTGGAGGCTTCTAAGGTGGCCAGCAATGGGTCAAGACCTGAATCGCATAGAACACCAGTGGAGAGATCTCAAAATGGCAGTTTGGAGAAGGCACCCTTCAAATATCAGGGACCTGGAACAGTTTGCCAAAGAAACATGGTCTACAATTCCACCAGAGCATTGTAAGAAACTCATTGATGGTTACCGGAAGCGGTAGTTCGCAGTTATTTTGGCTAAAGGTTGTGCAACCAAGTATTAGCCTGAGGGTGCCAATACTTTTGTCTGGCCCATTTTTGGAGTTTTGTGTGAAGTGATCAAGGATTTGATTTTTGCTTCATTCTCTTTTGTGTTTTTTCCTTGCAAGCAAATTAAATGAAGATAGAAATAGCAAATAATTTGTGATTGCAATCATTTTCAGGAAGACACTGAGTATTATCTGACAGAATTGCTGGGGTGCCAATACTTTTGGCCACCACTGTAGCTAGCCCCAGGTGTAATTGGAATACAGGCCACACATTTTTTTGGTGTGGTATCTCCGTGCCAGCTCATATCTGTGCGTGGTCAAAGTTTGCCCAGTTTACGGCGGTTTCCTTTTTTGTCTTGTGTTATACTGTACTTATATACTTATGTACTTATAAAAAATACCCACACATTTGTCATAGTGCTATCGCCGTGCCAGCTGATATCTATGCGTGCTCAAAGTTTGGCTAGTTTACGGCAGTTTTCTTTTTTTTGTCCTGGGTGTCACTGTACTTATGTACAGCAGTATTTCGCCAAAAAATAAAAAAAATACAGGCCACACATTTGTCGTATTGGTATCTCCGTTGCAGCTCATATCTCTGTGTGTTCAAAGTTTTGCCAGTGTAGGCCGATTTTCCATTTTTTGCCCTGGGTGTCACAGTACTGATATACAGCACTAGTTAGCCCAAAAATTAAAAAAATACAGGCCACACATTTGTTGTACTGGTATCTCGGTGGCAGCTCATATCTGTGTGTGCTCAAAGTTTGGCCAGTTTTCTTTTTTTTTGTCCTGGGTGTCATTGTACTTATATACAGCAGTATTTTGCCAAAAAATAAAAAAAATACAGGCCACCCATTTGTCGTACTGGTATCTCCGTGGTAGCTCATATCTGTGTGTGCTCAAAGTTTGACCAGTTTACAGTGGTTTCATTTTTTTGTCCTTGGTGTCACAGTACTTATATACAGCACTATAACCAACCAAATTCCGTTTATAATGGTAAATTCACCTCCAATTAGACATTACAGAACAACTCCCCATTGAATAAATAGGGATACAGAGGCAAAAAAATAGATAAAAATAATTTTATTCATAGCATTAAAATAATAAACTCAACAAACAAGTAATCCTCATCAGGGGAGAAAAACTGGGTACAAAAAATGTCATGCGATAATAATCACAACTACAACAATATCCTCAAGAAATTATACAAAAATATAAAGTGCATAGTGCAAATATCATCATCAAAATATTATTAAATTACACAATTGTATTCATGAAAAATATGTTCTTTACAAAATATATAAAAAACACATGTAACACCAATCTATAATGAAAATAAGCAGCAAAAGTGATCTATCAAAATGAACATAGCAAATGCTGCAAAGTGAACATAGGACTTACATATGAATCATCATCAGATATCCATGACTAATCACAGCACTATGATACAAAATAGCAGCGATCATGAATAAGAAAGTGCATTGTGCACTTGCTGTGGCATAAGCTATATGGGTAATAACAAATATGTACTGTATTTTTCGGACCATAAGACGCACTTTTTTTCCTCCAAATTTGGGAAAAGTGTGGGTGCGTCTTATGGTCGGAATGTAACGTGGGGAGGGGGGCAGGGGGAATCCAAAGCTGGGGAAACCACTTGTAAGGTTCTATGTATATATTCCTGAAACTCAGTTTGTTCGTCAGCCATTTTACTTTCTGTCTTGCTGCAGCTATCTTGCCCTCAGTCAAAATGGAGTTTCCAGCTTGCATGTTCCCGCCCTGATTCTCTCCTTTGCTTCTTAAGCAGCCACAGCTGAGCAATCAGTGCTTCAGAATCTAGCCTGCAGTGAACCTGTGACTTGACTCCTGTAAGCCTTGGACCTTGTACTCCAGCTATTCCTACTGAGGAACTCTGAAGCACTTGTGGACTCTGAACCCTGCTCTTTGAAAGACCCACGTTTGCATGGACTTACGGTAACAGAGAAGAAGATCCTGAATCTGTATTGGAGAGTGATTGCTGAGCTTGGATTACTCTGGCCTGCTGTGTCTCCTGTTTCTGTGTCTGCAAACTGTGTGACTATTTCTGCCAACTTGTATGAAGTAATACAGGACTTTTCTATATCAAACCTGTGACTCCTGTGTTTTCATCGCACCCAAGCACAAGACGCTATATGAACTGTACTACATACATTACAAGATTCTGAAGCCAAAACGTTAGTGTCTGCTGGGTCTGGAAGGCTGTGTCTGCTGTACTGTGGATATCAGATGTCCGGTTGTACTTTCTGTGATGACAGTGGTTGTGACTTCTCACAACCATTCCAGGTGAGCAATTCCCTTAAGTTTTTTCTTTTTGCAGTGTTACCACAGGTAAACACTATTGTTTTTTTTTTTTTTTTTCCTTTCTTTTCTCTTTTTTGTCTGCTGTAACTCTGGATATCAGATGTCTGGTTGAAACTTTCTGTGATGATAGTGGTTGTGACTTCTCACAACCATTCCAGGTGAGCAGTTCCCTTAATTTTTTTTTTCTCTCTGCAGTGTTGCCACAGGTGAACACTATTGTTTTTTTTCTCTCCTCTTCTTCCAGTAATCCTGTCTTAAAAGATCTGGAAAATGGAGGCCCGCATAAAGGAACTTTGCGGAGTGACTGATAATATCCTTGCAGATTTGCAGAATATAAAGACCCGTTTTACAAATCTACAGGACCTCAATAATCACAATTTGCAAGTGGTTGGACAGACTACCCAGGATTTGCGAGCCAGGATTGAGGTTCTAGAGGGGCGAGTCCAGGCTCCTGCCGTAGCCCCGAGTGCTGGGATTCCCAAATTGCCCCCTTTTCGTTTTGGCGGTGAACGTGAGAAATTCAGGGGATTTATTAATCAATGCAATTTTTTTTTTTCTGCACATGCTTCACAATTTCCCACTGAACGATCTAAGGTGCTTACTATAATTATGTTGCTTACCAACAAGGCTTTAATGTGGGCAAACCCTCTGATTGAGACTGAGGATGATTGTTTGAATCACCTTGATGATTTTATTTCAGCCATGGGGCAGGTGTTTGATGACCCCAATCGAGGTGCAACAGCTGAAGCAGCCATGTTAGCTTTGCGCCAAGGTAAGCACTCGGTAGCTGAATATGCCTTGGATTTCAGGAGATGGGCCCTTGATACCACCTGGGACAGTTCCGCCAAAAAATCTATTTTTCGAAAGGGGTTATCTCCACTGATTAAGGATGAACTTGCTCGTGCCGACCCTCCCACTGCGTTAGGTGACTTTATTAACTACTGCATCCGTATTGATACTCGTCTGACTGAACGCAGGCAAGAGAGATGGTTCGAAAGCAATCGTACTAACCTTTTCCTACCTTCCTCTCCAGCTAAGGAACCTTTGAGTAGGATTACACGGGAACCTGAACCTGAACCCATGCAGGTAGACTCTTTACAACGACGGGTTAGTGATGCACGCAAGGAACATCGTTTTAAGGAGAATCTATGTTTCTATTGTGGTAAGTCAGGGCACTTCATTATAAACTGCCCCAGCCGTTCTCGTAAGACTACTGCAGCACTCATTCATTGTGAGTGTTGCGAGAGGGGATCTGTCAGGTCCGAGCCTCAGGCTCCAGAGAGATCTGCAGCAACAGATCTTGATTTCTCGGACTTAAACTCCGTTACCTCTGAGGACGTTGACTGTGTAAACGCTGCCATTTTTCAAGTTTCCTCAGCGGTGTCCCAGCTGAGTTGTAAGAAAAACAATTCTCATTGCTTTCTTTCCATCAAACTCTGGGTTGACTCAGCTTGGGTGTCTAGCTCTGCTATGATCGACTCAGGGGCAAGTGGAAATTTTATGGATGTCTCCTTTGCTCTGAAACAGGGAATACGTTCAGTGAAGAAGGCTACTCCAGTACAGATGGAAACTGTGGATGGCTCCCTGCTGACCTCTGGACCAGTGGATCAGGAAACAGAGCCTTTGAGGGTTCTTATGGGTAAAGATCATCAAGAGAAACTGTCCTTTATGCTTATCTCTTCTCCCCACTTTCCCATTATTCTAGGGCTACCATGGCTGCAGGCTCAGAATCCTACCATTAACTGGGAGACCAAGGAATTACACTTTCCAGAGAAACAGATGAGTCCAAAAGTTTCAGCTTGCTCTGTTCCTAAAGGAATCATGTCAGTCCCTGAACTACCAGCTGTATACCAGGACTATGTGGATTTATGTGACAAGAAGAACGCTGACCAGCTTCCTCCTCACCGTCCATATGATTGTCCAATTGAATTATTGCCTGGAGCAGAGATACCTTTTGGTAAGATCTACCCCCTGGCGGGGCCCGAGCTAAAGGCTTTAAAGGATTACATAGATGAAAATCTAGCCAAGGGCTTCATACGCCCCTCTTCATCTCCTGCAGGTGCACCCATCTTCTTTGTAAAGAAGAAAGATGGATCTCTGAGACCATGCGTAGACTATAGGGAACTCAATAAGGTTACTATTAGAAACCGTTATCCATTGCCTTTAATCCCTGAGTTATTGGAGAGAGTGCGACATGCCAAAATTTTTTCTAAACTAGATCTTCGTGGGGCCTATAACTTAGCCCGTATTAGACCTGGGGATGAATGGAAGACTGCATTCAGGTCACGCTATGGACACTTTTAATATCTAGTTATGCCTTTTGGTCTGAGTACCGCCCCAGCCACTTTCCAACACTTGGTGAATGACATCTTCAGGGATCTCCTAGATACATTCGTGGTAATTTATTTGGATGATATTCTAATTTTTTCTAACTCCACAGAGGAACATCATGGACATGTGAGAATGGTCTTGGAACGTCTAAGACAAAATCATCTTTACATCAAACTTGAAAAGTGTGAATTCCATAGGACCGAAATTCAATTTCTGGGGTATGTACTGTCTACACAAGGAATTAGTATGGATGGAAGCAAAACCCAAGCCATCAAGGATTGGCAAAGTCCTAGAAATGTGAAGGAGGTACAGCGCTTCATCGGGTTTGCCAACTTCTATAGACGTTTCATTAGAAATTTCTCTGAGGTAGTGTCACCTATCACTCAACTTACCCGGAAAGAGTCTAGGTTTTCCTGGACTCCCCAAGCCCAGGAAGCATTTTCCCGTCTAAAAGATAAATTTACCACTGCACCTATCCTAGTACATCCCAACCCCGAGCTTGCCTTCATAATAGAGGTGGATGCTTCAGACTGTGCCGTTGGAGCTATACTCTCTCAGAGAACAGGTGAGAAGAATGTCTTGCATCCCTGTGCCTTCTTTTCCCAGCAGTTGTCTTCGGCTGAGAGGAACTACGATGTGGGCAATAGAGAGTTGTTGGCCATTATTGCCGCCTTCAAAGAATGGAGACACCTTCTTCAGGGAGCTGCACAGCAAATAGTCGTCCTGACAGACCATCGTAACCTTGAGTTTATCAGGTCGGCTAAGTGCCTGACTCCTCGCCAGGCTCGCTGGAATCTTTTCTTAAACCAATTTAATTTTATCATCTCTTATAGACCAGGATCGCGCAATGGAAAGGCTGATGCACTCTCTAGGATTTACTCAGCAGAGACACGTCCAATTACTCCTCCTAAGACTATTCTTCCTGACTCTAGATTCCTAGGAGTAATTCATAATCAAGACCTACTTAAGGACATCAAGGAAGCATACCATGCGGATTCCTTTTTGGCACAACTCCCAAGGGACGTAAGTCTTGTCTTTAAGAATGGTGTGTGGATTCAGGGACAACGTCTGTATATTCCTGAAACAGTCAGATTAAGAGTATTGCAACTCATTCACGATTCCAAGATAGCTGGGCATAGAGGAATTCTAAAGACACAGGAATTTCTTTCTCGTTTCTTTTGGTGGCCCACTTGCAGGAAGGATGTTTTGAATTATGTCACTTCATGTGAGGTCTGTGCAAGATGCAAAACACCTCGCTCCTCACCAACTGGTCTGTTACAGCCTCTTCCCACCCCGTCCCGCCCGTGGGGATCCATTTCTATGGACTTCATTGTGGAGTTACCAACCTCTCAGGGGAAGAACACCATTCTAGTGGTGGTTGACCGTCTAACAAAGGCAGCTCATTTTATCCCTTGTGTTGGCTTACCCACTGCAAAACAGACATCAGATTTGATGATTAAAGATGTGTTTCGCTTACATGGAGTACCGGATGAGGTTATTTCGGATCGAGGGGTGCAATTCACTTCTAGGTTTTGGCAAAATTTCTGTGCAGCATTGGACATTAAAGTAAACCTTTCTTCTGCTTTTCATCCCCAGACTAATGGACAGACCGAACGAACCAATCAAACCCTGGAGCAGTATCTCCGCTGCTTTATCTGCCACCTACAGGATGATTGGGTGGATCTACTTCCATTAGCTGAGTTCTCGTATAACAACTCTCAGAGTGCCTCCACTAAACAGTCTCCTTTTTACTCTAATCTAGGTTATCATCCTAACATTCTACCACGATTTCCCATAGAAACGCCTTTACCAGCAGTGGCTGAAAGAATCACGTCTTTACAGAAGAATATGGATCTTCTAAAGGAAAATCTGGAATCGGCTCAAGAAAGGTACAAGAAAGCAGCAGATAAATTTCGTAAACCTGCACCAGCTTTCAAGGTAGGAGACTTGGTCTGGCTGTCAACCAGAAATCTTAAGTTAAGGATTCCATCGTCTAAGTTGGGACATACGTACATTGGACCCTATAAAATCAGTAAAATTATAAGTGCCGTTGCTTGTCGTCTTCAACTGCCCAGAACTATGAGAATCCACCCTGTCTTTCATGTATCCCTACTAAAGGCTGCGACACCCAATACGTTTCCTGGACGTTCCTCTCCTTGCCCTGACCCAGTGCTAGTCGATGGTCAGGAAGAATTTGTGGTGGAAAGGATTTTAGATTCCAGGTTGTATAGAAATCAGTTACAATATCTGATTAAATGGCAGGGCTACCCAGTGGAGGACAACTCATGGGAACCGGTCAATAACGTTAATGCTCCTCGCTTGCTCCGTCAGTTTCATCAGAGGTACCCACACAAGCCTGGTCTGAGGTCATCCGGAGGTTGTCCTTAAGGGGGGAGTAATGTAAGGTTCTATGTATATATTCCTGAAACTCAGTTTGTTCGTCAGCCATTTTACTTTCTGTCTTGCTGCAGCTATCTTGCCCTCAGTCAAAATGGAGTTTCCAGCTTGCATGTTCCCGCCCTGATTCTCTCCTTTGCTTCTTAAGCAGCCACAGCTGAGCAATCAGTGCTTCAGAATCTAGCCTGCAGTGAACCTGTGACTTGACTCCTGTAAGCCTTGGACCTTGTACTCCAGCTATTCCTACTGAGGAACTCTGAAGCACTTGTGGACTCTGAACCCTGCTCTTTGAAAGACCCACGTTTGCATGGACTTACGGTAACAGAGAAGAAGATCCTGAATCTGTATTGGAGAGTGATTGCTGAGCTTGGATTACTCTGGCCTGCTGTGTCTCCTGTTTCTGTGTCTGCAAACTGTGTGACTATTTCTGCCAACTTGTATGAAGTAATACAGGACTTTTCTATATCAAACCTGTGACTCCTGTGTTTTCATCGCACCCAAGCACAAGACGCTATATGAACTGTACTACATACATTACACCACTAGTCCCGATACTTAAGTGCAGCGAATATTCATTAGCCGCTTCCCCGCCCACCTATCAGCTGAGCAGTGAGCAGGGAGCAGCGAATGACAGAGCCATATGGTTCCCCAGCGCCTGATTCATGCAGCAGCCGGGCGATGTGTGTTGGAAGGAGAAGGAGGCGACAGGAGCAGAGTGCAGTAGGAGGCATCGCATACCTGACAGCACAGGGGCTGTGCTGATGATGCTGAATGCTCCTGTGGAGGACCTGTGATGAGGTCATGATGAGGGCGGGCTGGAACATCACATGACCGCACAAAGCCCTGCCTCTTCATGATGTCATCACAGGTCCTGCAGACACACTGTACAAGAATTAATTAAAAGGTTAGTAATGACAGCACATAAAAAAGCACTCTGCCATCCTGTGGTGGACTATAACTCCCAGCATGTCATAGGATCTGCAGGACATGCTGAGATTTATAGTTCTCCCATGGGATCTTAAAGCAGCACTCCAGTGTTATCAGTGCTGGAGTGGTGCTTTAAATATAAGCCCCGTGCCCCCATTCATATACTCACCCTCCAGCGTCTTCACATAGTACTTTACAGACACCACACTGGTCCCGCAGCACCATCTCCTACCCGTAGCTTCCAACATAATAACATACTATTATATATAATAACACCACATATAATAGTATGTTATTTATGTTATTAAATATTTTACCACATTTTTTGCTTCAAATATATTTTTCCCTATTTTCCACCTCTAAAACCTGGGTGCGTCTTATAGTCCGGTGCATCTTATAGTCCAAAAAATACGGTATATATATCTCAGTATAGCAGCAAAATTTAAAGTGCACCGTGCAAAAAGCTGCATAATATTAGTTAAAGCATTCCCATATAGACTTGTACCGGTTCTAGTTACAACATGAATACTAGGTAACTTGATAACTTACACCATAAGTGTCTTTGCCCGACAAACTGTGCAACCCAGCCGTACCCCAAATATACATACATATATATATATATATATATATATATATATATACATAAATATACAGCACTATGTTGCATTATTTTAAAAAACAGGCTACATTTTACAGTGGGGTCTATCTCTGACATGCCTCATACATCTGTGTGCCAAAAATGTAGGCATTTTAGGCCTAAATTCCCTTTTTTGGCACTCTTGTTATATCCAGTACTCTTTTGCATCCCCCCCCAAAAATATGTTTACAGTGGTGTATGTCTGCAAAAGATTTGTGTTTCAAGTTGTTGTGGCAGTTTCATGACTGTGTTAAATGCTTTAACTACTACCACCATCATCATCTTCAGCCTAGAGGCATTCACTGCGCAGATAGAAAGTCTGAGTAGCAGAGGGTGAACGCTTAGGCGATGTTGTACTCTGTATTGTACTCTGTCTCTGTATTACAAAGGCTAAATCTTCTTGATGAAATCAAGGCTGGAAGAGCCATAGCAAGATAACTATGAGAACTTGTGGAACTCCTAGAGTGAACCCGCTGGGCCGCGACAACGAACCTCTCCAGTGCGAGCTGACCTGGTGAACCACCCCCTATACAGGGAGCGTCTGGGGCAGGCCCAAGGGAGACTATCTGTTACGTCCTCGTATGCCGACTCCTTCCCCTGGTGTGCTCCCGACGGGGTCCTCGCCGCTCTCAGCCTGACTTCTCAGGCTCGCAGCGTGTCGGCGGTCTGCGCATGGACAGTCGCGCATTTTCCGTCGCCAGGCTTCCTGGGAGGTCGTGTCCCGGTGGCTCCGCCCCATCATGGCGGCACCCACCGGGTATTTCAGAGCGGCGTCTCCCCAGGTAAGATGCCTGTGTGTCTATGCTCTGGCGCTAGCATTCTTTGCTAGTGTTAGCTCAGATCCTCAGTTCCTGCATCTTTGTCTTATCTGCCTGCCCAGCGCCTCTGTCTCGCTTGTGCCTGCCAGCCCTGAGTCGTCCGTGCCTGTCAGTCCTGTGTCATCCATGCCTGCCAGTTCTGTGTCATCCGTACCTGCCAGTTCTGTGTCATCCGTGCCTGCCAGTCCTGCCTCACTCGTGTCTGCCTGTCCTGTCTTTCTTTCATTCCCACCAGTCCGGAGCCACTCGTGCCTGCCAGTCTTGTGTCTCATTCGTGCCTGCCAGTCCGGTGGCTCGTCCATGCTTGTCCGTCCTGTGTCTCGTCCGCATCTGCCTGTCCTGTGTCTCATCTGTGCCAGCCCGCCGGTGTCTTAGCCGTTCCCGCCTTCTCTCTCATTGTTATTATCCCTCTCTCTCTCTCTTACAGCTACGGGACACTGCCGGTCCTCGGCCCTCCCGGTTCCGACAGTCTCCCTCAGTTCCTGGTACCTCCCAGCCCTTGTCGGTACACTGTACTCCCCTTGGCCTTCTCATTATCTTTGTGGTGTTGCCCTAAGTCGCCCCTTTGGCTCCAGCCATTGCGATTCCATCTCCCTCGGGCCTGCCCCTAATGCTCCCTGTATAGGGGATGGATCACCTGGGCCACTCGCCCTCGGGAGCTATGGAGCCGCGACCCAGAGGGTCCACATCTGGGTTTGCTTCCTAGAACCCTAAAACTATCACTGTGACAGCTGGTACCCAGGGATAGACAATAGGAGACACAAGCGGGAGATGGGAAGGACAAACAAAGAGGCAGACACTGCCAAGGCACTGGCAGGCTGGTACGGCTGAGACACTGGCATCAAGACACAGCTGAGGCAATGGCAGGTGGATACGGCTGAGACACTGGCAGGGAAGCACGACTGAGACACTGACAGAAAGGCACGGCTGAGGCATTGGCAGGGAGGCACGGCTGAGACACAGGGACACCAGCAGGACTGAGACACTGGCAGGCGGGCACTAGGGGAGAACACAGAGAGGGACCTGAGTGAGGACAAAGGAAAGGGGCAACAACACAAGACAGGGCGAGAAGCCAGAGGACAGAGAAAGCGCCCGGAAGCATGGGGCCAGAATCATAAGTAATGCACAAATGATCATTAGGCACAGCCTGGAGGAAGAGGCTGCTTGATATGCAGAGCGTGCTGCGGGACTTCTGGGTCAGGGTCCTCCCGGGGCATAGAGAGGACGGGAAGCAGCGGCCGAGGTCAATCAGAGAGTTGTGCACATGCGCCGCTGAGCCTGGCACGAGAGACGCGCACGTGCACCCGACGGGAGCCAGGAGCCGACCGCGAGACCAGAAGGTAGGACACCCGGTGACGCGCAACAGCTCCGTGAGCGTTCCGGGATGCCACGGGCAGGTAAGTATGTCGGGGATTGAAGGGTGGCGTGACAGTACCCCCCTCTCTACACCCCCTCCTCCTAAGGCAGGAAAGAAATCTTGCCAAGATTCGAGGGCCTGGATGTTTCTCCCGATGCTCCCAAGATCTCTCCTCAGGACCAAAGCCTTTCCAATCAATTAAAAAGAAGTCTTTCCCTCTAACCCTTTTCATAGGAAGAATGTCTTTAACTTCAAAGACATCCTTAGCGGAAACAGGCTGAGGCGAATAACCAGTAGAAGCATGGAACTGATTAAGGACAACTGGCTTTAGAGACATGTGGAAGGAATTGGGAATGCGAAGCGAGGCGGGCAGCCTCAACTTGTAGGCGACATCATTAATGCGGGCCAGTCCCTCGAAAGGTCCGATGTACCGGGGGCCCAGTTTATATAATGGGATCTTAAGGTGAACGAACTTAGAAGATAACCACACCTTATCACCAAGATGATACAAGGGAGGATCCAGGCGCCTTTTGTCTGCATGATTTTTCATTCTGTCACACGCTCGCTCAAGTTCGATCTTGGTCTCCTGCCAGACCCTGGAGAACTCCTCAGACAGAAGATCAGCCGCCGGGACACCCGAGACAGGAGTAGTACCGGCAGAGGCACGCCAGGATGTTGCCCATAGACGAAAAAGAAAGGCGACTTGGAAGAAGATTCGCTGGTGTGATTGTTGTATGCAAATTCCGCCCAGGGAAGCAAGCTGGACCAATCATTCTGATGGGCGCTAGAGAAATGGCGGAGATAAGTCACCAGGATCTGATTCGTACGTTCCACCTGACCGTTGGTCTGAGGATGGTAGGCAGAGAAGTCTAGCGTGACATTCATAAGCTTGCATAGGGTTCTCCAGAACCGGGAAGTGAACTGGACTCCTCTGTCCGAAACTATATGTTGAGGAAAGCCATGAATCCGAAAAATATGGTTAATGAAGACTTTTGCCAACTCGGGTGCAAATGGCAAACCAGGCAAAGAGATGAAATGAGCCATCTTGGAAAATCGATCTACGACCACGAGGACAACTGTGCAGCCAGAAGACCGAGGTAGATCGGTAATAAAGTCCATTGCAATGTGTTGCCATGGAGCCGAAGGGACTGAAAGCGGGTGTAGAAGACCAGAGGGTAGCTGCCTAAGAACCTTGTTCTTGGCACAAGACGGGCAGGAGGCTATAAAGCTGCAGACATCTTGGAGCAGAGTTGGCCACCAGTAGTAGCAAGACAAGAGAATGAGGGTCTTTTTAAGGCCGACATGTCCTGCAAGTTTGGAGTCATGTCCCCAGTGTAAGACTCGCCTCCTATTGTTCACTGGAACAAAAGTCTTACCCGGAGGTAGAGAAGTTAGGCTGACAGGAGCTACCGTGATGACCTTGGAAGGGTCCATGATGTGCGTAGGTTCCTCTTCAGCATCGATAGACAGAAAGGACCTGGACAAAGCGTCGGCCTTGAGGTTCTTATCGCCAGGACAGAAATAGAGTTCAAAATCGAAATGGGCAAAGAACAGAGACTACCTGGCTTGCCGGGGATTAAGTCTTCGTGCCGCCCGAATGTACGTCAGGTTCTTATGGTACGTGTAGATCTTAAAAGGATGTACGGCTCCCCCCAATAAGTATTGCCACTCCTCCAACGCCAGCTTGATGGCCAACAGCTCCCTGTCACCAATGGAATAATTCTGCTCCGACAAGGAGAACGTCTTGGAAGAGAAGCCGCAGGTGACCAGCTGTCCGGAGGAAGACTTTTGAGAAAGTACCGTACCGGCCCCGGAGGCTGAAGCATCCACCTCAAGAATGAAGGGTTTGTTAGTCTCTGGACGATGGAATACAGGAGCCATAGCAAAGGCTTGTTTCAAGGACCGGAAGGCGTTCTCGGCCTCAGACGACCAGACATGAGGATTGGCCCCCTTGCGGATCAGGGAGGAAATTGAACCAGTCAAGGAGGAAAAGTGTGGGATAAACTGCTGGTAGTAATTCGCGAAACTAAGGAATCGCTGGATCGCCTTAACACCATGAGGACGCGGCCAGCTGAGCACAGCGGACACTTTTCCCGGATCCATGCGTAAGCCAGAATCAGAGATGATGTAACCCAAGAATGGAAGAGATGACTGTTCGAAGGCGCACTTCTCAAGCTTAGCATAAAGATGATTCTTCCTCAGATGCAGCAGTACTTGGCAGATGTCTTTTCTATGGGTAGACAGATCCGGGGAAAACATGAGAAAATCGTCCAAGTACAATACCACACAGGAGTACAGTAGATCCCAGAAAACATCGTTCACAAACTCCTGGAATACTGCAGGGGCGTTGCACAAGCCGAAGGGCATAAACAAATACTCAATGTTCGTCTCGGGTGTTAAAAGCGGTCTTCCACTCATCTCAGGGGCGGATACGGATTAGATTGTAAGCCCCACGAAGATCCAGCTTAGTGAAAATTTGTGCTCCCCGTAGCGGGTCAAAAAGCTCCGGAATGAGAGGAATCAGGTACTTGTTCTTAATGGTGATATCGTTGAGGCCCCGGTAGTCAATGCAGGGACGGAGGGAACCATCCTTCTTTTTGACGAAGAAAAAACCCTCGCCTGCGGGCGAATTGGACTTCCAAATAAAGCCTCTGACCAGATTCTCCTGGACGTACTCGGTCATGGTTTGGGTCTCAGCGGGGGACAACAGGTAAATCCTGCCTCTGGGCGGAGTGGAGCCTGGCACAAGGTCGATCGGGCAATCATACGGACGATGCGGGGGCAGGCTCTCCACCTCCCTCTTGTTGAAGACGTCCGCAAAGGACCAGTAGGCCGAAGGCAGGTCTGCAGGCACCGAAGTTGGCCGAGAAGAATTCACTGGCTGAACCGGAAGCAAGCACCTTCTCTGGCAGGACTGTCCCCAATGCAGAATGTCACCAGACCGCCAATCAAGAATGGGCTCATGAGCTCTTAACCAAGGAAGTCCCAAAAGAAACGTATGGGACAATGAGGGCAGAACGTAGAAGGCTATCTTCTCCCGATGCAAGGCTCTGATCTGTAGCTCCACCTCTTCGGTGACCTGAGTAACGGTTTCGCACAAAGGCTTGCCGTCAACTGAAGCTATTCGCTGAGGAGTCTCCAAGGACCTGACAGGAATCCGAAATTTACTGGCCGCCTCGAGCTGAATGAAATTTTCCTGCCGCACCTGAATCTACAGTACCGACCAAAAGTTTGGACACACCTTCTCATTCAAAGATTTTTCTGTATTTTCATGACTATGAAAATTGTACATTCACACTAAAGGCATCAAAACTATGAATTAACACATGTGGAATTATATACTTAACAAAAAAGTGTGAAACAACTGAAAATATGTCTTATATTCTAGGTTCTTCAAAGTAGCCACCTTTCGCTTTGATTACTGCTTTGCACACTCTTGGCATTCTCTTGATGAGCTTCAAGAGGTAGTCACCGGAAATGGTTTTCACTTCACAGATGTGCCCTGTCAGGTTTAATAAATGGGATTTCTTGCCTTATAAATGGGTTTGGGACCATCAGTTGTGTTGTGCAGAACTCTACTTTGAAAAACCTAGAATATAAGACATATTTTCAGTTGTTTCACACTTTTTTGTTAAGTATATAATTCCACACGTGTTAATTCATAGTTTTGATGCCTTCAGTTTGAATGTACAATTTTCAGTCATGAAAATACAGAAAAATCTTTGAATTAGAAAGTGTGTCCAAACTTTTGGTCTGTACTGTATGTAGGCCACCTCAGAAAAACAACTGGAACCCAAAATCAATAGAACAGAGAGGGTTAAGGGCAAAGAGGAATCGCAGACACCTAGGGAGGCCTCTCTTACCTATCCTAGATGGAGGCGTTTCCCGGCCTCTCGCGACAAGAATGCAGTAAATGCGAAGCACTGCCACAGTAAAAGCAGAGTCCTTGTGCGAGCCTCTCTTTACGGCGCTGTTCTACCGGCTTGAGTCGGTCCACTTGCATATGCTCTGGTGCAGATGTGTCGACCCGCCACCACAATTGTGGATTACCAGGGCAATGGGGTACTCAGAGCCGAGCCCATGGAAGTCTATGGGGGTTTTGTCACAGGTAGCTGTGGCTCGGTCTGTGGCCCTGGCGGTCTGGCGTATGTTGGGGATATATTTACAGGGGATAGGTTTATGTACAGTTCGTGACGCCACCTGTAGTATTCTGGTAATTAGTACCAGCGCTGCTGTAGATCTCTGAGGGGATGGTGAGGCAGCTAGATGTCGGGTCCCCTACAGGTGGGACTGGTCCCTCAAAGTCTATGGGATTTGTGAAGTCGGGTGCAGATAAAGAACACAGTCTCACACGGTCAGCGTCTTTCCATACCTTTACTTGCAAGATGATAAGGCAGGTCCCAGGGAGGCTGATCCAAGGAGAGTGTATCTTGAGACAGCAGCTGGACAAGTTAGGGGCCTCCTTTACTTCCAATACAACGAGTACAACCAGCCTGAAGCGTAGTTCCCTCAAAATCTCCAGCTAATCTATAGCTGTACCTGCCCAGTCAGCTTTGTGTTAGGGGCCTTCCTGTGAAGGAGCTGAATTCTTATTTTGTCCTGCAGAAACTCCAAAGTCTTCACTCCCCCTGACCCCAGTTACGTACTGACTATAAGGGGCTTGTTTGCCGCGACCTAAGGTCCGGTAAATTCCTGGTTTTCTTATCACTCTGCTTGAAACAGTCGTGATCCTTCGGTCCCCAGTGACCGGGTGCAATGTGCTGGACTTCTTCAATCCGTAAGCACTAATCCAATAAATCCACTTTGCCTTTCGCCTTGTCCACGCTGGTAACATAAGCACTCAAACTAGCCAAGGGTCGAGCAGTCACTTCTTTCTTTTCCTTCCTTCAAAGTTAGCTACAGATGCTCAGTTATCAACAGGCAGGAG
>JARQOD010000003.1:319035035-319106286 GCA_033576555.1 Oophaga sylvatica
ACGCACAGGGCCTGTTAGCATATTCAATACGACAGGTTTATGCCACTGTGAATCAAAAAGGGTTTTAGTAGCTAAGTGATTTGGCCCATGTTTAAATGGCAAGGTCTTTATATGGTAACGAGTTAAGACCCAAAACAGAGCCAAGCCAGCAGGGTGAATAGAAAGGGTTTTGGGTTAGCATGGTAATGAGATCCTGGGGCTTTAATTTAGCATACCTTTCACCCAGACCATGAAAACACATCTATGTAAAATCCCAGACACAAGGCTCCGTTCTAGGATTATGAATTATGAGCACATCTTTGTGGGTACATTCTCATAAAAATATCTGTGTGACCCTGCGGACCTCGGGCATTTGATGGTGCAACCTGAGTCGGGATGGCTGGGGGGCTGAATATAGAGTTTGGGCCCATCCACAATGACCCAATCGGGTCAGGTTTGATAATCCATTGCGACAGCAAACATACTACACCCCGCGGGTACCTCTCGTGCCCTGATCCGATCGTCCTGAGAAAGTTAACCCCTTTATTAGGTATTGGGAATAAATTCTGCAGGGGGCTAAGGGTTGAGATTGTCAGCCCACCCTCGACACCGAGGGAGGCCCAAAGCAGGTTTAAGAACTGTGAGCAAAGGGGCAGACCAGAATCCATTCTCACAGAAGCCAAGAAGAAACCAGGACAGACCTCCAAGGAGCAGCGGGCACACTTTTTGGGGGGGACTGTCCAGCAACTAAGACTTTCACCTGTGGATCGCAGAGCTCCCTGCCTCCACATGTCCCTACAACCTGGTAATATTGACCTCTAGCTAATACCTCTAAGCCTTGTACATTATTGTTGTATTTTACTCTGACTGCAAATCCATTGTAATTCCGTTGTATAGCTTATTGTATATTTCTGCAATTATCTAGTGCGCCCTTAAGGTAATTAAACCATAAAATTAATCTTGGGCTGATGCTTTTACTCTGATCACGAATCTTAGAATACCCAGTGGGTAACAGGACACCCTCCCCGGCGGCCATTTGCTCTAGGTGCAGTTCCCTTACTGACCTGAGAGACAAAGGGGGCGCCAGAGAGCTGTGCCTGTGGAGTTACGTCACATTGGTGACGTGGATGGACTGGGGCCATCCTTCTCACCTCAATTAGACTTTTTTTTTAAGCCTAAATTAACAAAAAATTTTCCTGCATTTCTTTGCACTGTATTCATCACTTATTTGGAACACATCAAGGGTTTTCAAAAGTTTGCATTCAATGCTTAAAAGAGAAAGGTGATTTAACCGCTCTTTGGCCATTTGGCTCCTAAGCTAATTTTTTACTCTTTTGAGTTTTGAAAAAGACCTTTCGCCAGTACAGTTTGACACCATCATACTCAAATATATCCTGAGTATAATTTCAGTGTTACAAAATGTCTGAGTTAAATTATGTTTGTGTAGAAGTACAAACAAATTCAGTTCAGACAATTCCTTTTTTCCTGTCTTCTCTCTTATAAAGGAGGTGGATAAAAATTTAGAAAACTGAACTAACTCTGTTTCAGTTACATCTGGCATTAGGTCTTCTGGATATGAACGAACAAGATTACTTTCAGCTTCTTTAATCTCCAATGGAGAAAGTTTAGACAAATTTGACAAAAAGGCAAATTTGGAGCAAACATCTGAATATGCTCCAAGACGTTGACTCAGGCCACTCATTAGGTTGTCTATGAGACCTATAAAAACTTCAATTTAGAATTTATCCCTTGGGGTTAAGACAATAGCTTCAGAGTTACCATCATCATAGCGCCGATTTCTCTGCCGAAATCGTCGTACAGAAGAATTATACATATTATGGCCACAAATCTTGACAGCCTTATTTTCATATTTATCAAATTCTTCTCTCAGACTCTTGACAAAGTCTAAGGCCTCTTTCACATTTCCGGTGGGCGCATGGCGGCGCCCCCGGCATTTTGCCGCAGCGCCGCATCTGAAAATCTGATGCGCCGCATGCGGCTTTTTTCGCATTGACATGCATTAGCGCCGCATGGCGCCGCATGTCAATGCGTTGCATGCGGTTTTGTCCGGATGCGGCGCAAATGTACATTGCGGCGTCCGGAAAAACGCTGCATGTAACGTTTTTTTTTTTTTGCCGGATGGTTTCTTATCTCTCCAAGCATCAGAAACCATCCGGCAAAAAAACGCATTTGGCCGCCGGAAGTGTGAAAGGTTTTCACATGCGGCGCTGCGGCAAAATGCCGGGGCGCCGCCAGGCGCCCCGCCGGAAATGTGAAAGAGGCCTAACAAAGACTGAAGTAAAGCCACAACAGTATTTAAATTTAAACCTGCCTCTTGTAGGGACAAATTGGTTTTATGAAGCCGATCTAAAATTGCATGCCACACCACGAGAATAAAAGTAGAATCAAGTTCACTTAACTTCTCACCCAAAGCCTCAGCCTCATTTTTACATGAACTGAAGTCTGGATCTGTAGTCATGCTGTGTAAAATATCACATATTGGCTGGTAACCTTTGTACAAAGCTAAAACTGCCTCATATCTTGCTGACCACCTGGTGGTGGAAAGCTGTATCACAACTGGTAGCCCAAGGGGTTTTAGTTTGTCTACCAGTACTCTCCATTTACCTGTAGATTATAAAAAAAAGACATAAAGTTGTTCCAAAACATTGAAAAATCTGAAAATTTCTAGAATACTTTCAGCACAATTTTGAATGTGGCATGAGGACATACATTCCTGACATGTGTTTGGACCCCGTTGTATTTTCCACTCATATTGGCGGCGTTATCATAAGACTGGCCACGGCAATCTTTAATATCGATATCGTTTTTAGAAAGAACACCAACAATCAACTCGGCTATTTGTTTGCCAGTGTGACCATTAACAGGAATGAATTGTAAAAATCTTTCAACAGGTCCAGAAGGCAAAACATAACGGACTATAAATGTTAGTTGGTCACAGTTTGAAACATCTGGTGTAGAATCGACAGAGAGTGAGTAAAATTTAGCTTTCTTCAATTCCTGCACAATAAGTGACAGGACATTGGTTCCTAAACTCTGCATCAGTTCCTCACACACAGTAGAAGACAAGATGTGTGCCCCCTGCCTTTATTTGCATGTAGTTTTATATGTTCACCTAGGAATTCATCCACATTCGCCATTACTTCCATGAACCCAAGATAATTCCCATTGTGGGAAGAACCAATTGTTTCATTTTTCCCCCTAAAAGGAAGCCCTCTTTCAGCAAGGAACATTATAACTGAAAGGGATCTCTTTAACACTTTACACCAGTATAGTTTTTCGCATTGCATTTGTAAAAGCATCTGACTGTCTATCCGACATGTTGTCTGCTGTCTGCTCACTACTGACAGGACAGCTTGCTTGTGGTTCTCACTACATTCATGCATAACTAGCCTGTCCTCACCATGTTTCCAGTCATTAAAACCATATGTAAATGCACAACACCTGCTAGAAAACAGTTTACATGGAAAACAGAACAATTTGCCTTGAGATGGTGAATAGCATAGCCAATTTTGTGGTGAAATTTCATTAGTTTTGGGGTTTACATGTGTGAAGTATTTTTTATTACACTACCTATGATAGTTAGCAGTATTGAGACCACCTTGACGATGGTTGGTGGGCTTTAAAATGTTTGGCCAAATGTTTATACTAAGCGTCTAAAATTTTTCCTTATATTCCAAAGCCATA
Organism: Oophaga sylvatica; assembly: GCA_033576555.1. Classification (NCBI taxonomy): domain Eukaryota; kingdom Metazoa; phylum Chordata; class Amphibia; order Anura; family Dendrobatidae; genus Oophaga; species Oophaga sylvatica. The sequence goes on from JARQOD010000003.1 coordinate 319,038,720, forward strand.
TTGCTATTCTAAATTTCATGTATTCCATATTGTCATGCTTTAGTATGCTTGAGTGCAGCCTTTTTTTGTATGTTTTACATGGGGGTAGCTTCCCTTGGTTTGCACCTAGTTCACATTAGTCTGGATGTGTCAGTCAGGTTTTTTTGTCTATTGAAAGTCAGCAGTGGTAAGCACAGCAGAGTTGTGGAAGTCTGCCTCAGAGTTTTGGAAAAAAGTAGCTCCTTTAGCAAGACAATATTCTTGCATTTCTTTTGAAATTGTTCACCCCACAGCCCAATATCTGATGAACACTCTGAAACAGCTTCGGCCACTTCCTGAGCATGCCCCATTTCATCAATTACGTTTTCTGGCTCTACATCAGGTTTTTGGGGCAATAGAATTTGTGTCATCAGATGAATGACATGGAGATATATATTTATCACAGCTGTTGTTATTTTCATCACTTTGACTTGGACCATCAGATTCTGTAGATTTTCTTTTAAAGAATCTCTGTAACTTTGGAATTTTAGAAACGTCTTCATGTATTTGTTGAGTTCTCTGCCGCTGCTCTTTTCTTTTCTGAGCACCCGATTTTTGTAAAGAATGCATCTAGGGGCATAGGATGATACAGTGTAAGAGAAAGAATAATGTAGTAAACTAAAAATGGTTGCTGTGTCAGCCTGTGTATGTGTTTTGTGAAGAACTTACAGTTTGGCTGGTACTTTCAAGAGGAAGCGCACAATGGTATGTACTTGATTGTTGAATACCTAAAAGAAATAAAGGAAGAACTATAAGTTTCTAACATTTGTGTACACCTAATGCATTTGGTGTGTGTACGTGGCATGAGACATACACTTACTAGAAAGTCGCTGGGTCTTTGTTCCTCTTTAGCTTTGTCTTTCTCCAGCAGCTTCTTTGTCTTGCCTCCTGATCCCTTTTCCATTGATTATTCAAGTCATGAGAGAAGTTCCTGTAGATAAAACCTCCCAAAAAGATAACGTTAAGGGTATGCCACACTGAACAATATCGCTAACGGGATCGCTAAAAAACGTCACTATTTAGCGATCCCGTTAGCGATGTTGTTCAGTGCGGCATCTGCCAGCGACGAGCTTCCTGCTGTGATCTCGCTCGTCGCTGGAATCGCTCCGGACCCTATTTTCTCATCGGCGCTCCCGCTGGTAAGTATATATCGCTAGTGTGGCACCTTTTCTTAGCGATTTAGCGGTACTTTTGTACCGCTAAAGTCGTTAAGAAGATCGCTAACGGCGATAGCGTCGTTAACTATATCGCTAAATGTGGCCGCACTTAGCGATATAGAAACAATCCCGCTAGCGATCGCATTAGTATGCGTCGTTATCGTGATCGCTAGCGGGATTGTTTAGTGTGGCAGTACCTTTAGTGGGAGAACAAGAGACTGAAAAAAAGACATCACAAAACAAGAGTGAGACAGAAGCAGACACACAAGGAGCCAAAAAAGTAGGCTATGTGCCCACTCTGCATATTTGTATATGCTGCAGTCTGCTCCCATGTCCAGCATTCTGCCCCCATGCCTCACAGTCTGCCCCCATGTCCAGCATTCTGCCCCATGTCTCAGTCTGCCCCCATGTCCAGCATTCTGCCCCCATGTCCAGCATTCTGCCCCATGCTGCCTCACATTCTGCTCCCATGTCTCAATCTGCCCCCATGTCCAGTATTCTGCCCCATGCTGCCTCACATTCTGCCCCATGCTGCCTCACATTCTGCCCCATGTCTCAGTCTGCCCCCATGTCCAGCATTCTGCCCCATGCTGCCTCACATTCTGCCCCCATGTCCAGCATTTTGCCCCATGCTGCCTCACATTCTGCCCCCATGTCTCAGTCTGCCCCCATGTCCAGCATTCTGCCCCCATGTCTCAGTCTGCCCCCATGTCCAGCATTCTGCCCCATGCTGCCTCACATTCTGCCCCCATGTCCAGCATTCTGCCCCATGCTGCCTCACATTCTGCCCCCATGTCTCAGTCTGCCCCCATGTCCAGCATTCTGCCCCATGTCTCAGTCTGCCCTCATGTCCAGCATTCTGCCCCATGCTGCCTCACATTCTGCCCCCATGTCCAGCATTCTGCCCCATGCTGCCTCACATTCTGCCCCCATGTCTCAGTCTGCCCCCATGTCCAGCATTCTGCCCCATGTCTCAGTCTGCCCCCATGTCCAGCATTCTGCCCCATGTCTCAGTCTGCCCCCATGTCTAGTATTCTGCCCCATGCTGCCTCACATTCTGCCGCTATGTCCAGCATTCTGCCCCATGCTGCCTCACATTCTTCCCCATGTCTCAGTCTGCTCCCATGTCCAGCATTCTGCCCCATGCTGCCTCACATTCTGCCCCATGTCCAGCATTCTGCCCCATGCTGCCTCACATTCTGCCCCCATGTCTCAGTCTGCCCCCATGTCCAGCATTCTGCCCCCATGTCTCAGTCTGCCCCAATGTCCAGCATTCTGCCCCATGCTGCCTCACATTCTGCCCCATGTCCAACATCCCCCATGTCCAGCATTCATCAATCAATTCATCATGTTCATGTCCCGACTCCCCATCATGGCAGGCAGAATCTTCCCCCATGTGTCCGTCCAGGGCAGCAGTGAGTCTGCCCCCGGCCCAGAGTCTCGTCTCAGTCACAGGCTGCCCCGGGCCGCCGGCGCCGCTCAATAAAAAAAAAAAAATTCTATTCTTACCTTGCCGACCGAGCTCCTGCGCCGAAGTTCCCTCCACAAGCGCGCACTCGCCGGCAACTGACAATGACGTCAGACGCCAGCGACTTGTGCGCTAGCCTGGGGCTGACGTCAGCTGCCACTGCCAGCCTCCGATTGGCTGGCGGGCGGCGGCTGTTAACTATTGATGTGCGAGCGCCAGGCGCCCGCACGTCAATAGCGGTAAACTGCCGCAGTGCACCGCTGTCAGGGCATTAATGCCCTGATGGCGGCGGCCCTGTGGTGGGCCCCCCCCACACCACTGGGCCCTGGGCTACCGCCCAGAATGACCCCATTATAATCCGCCCCTGGCCGCACATGGAATGGAGAAATAGTAAAGATGACAATGGACAAGTAGTTTCACATAAGCGGTAAAACACACTTCAACAAGTTGCTTTAACTCTTACAACATTATATTCCAAAGCGTTGAAGAAAAAGATGAATATATTGTGAACCAAATAGGTATGAATAATTAATCACTCAAATGATGTAACATAATTCTAAACATACATAAGCTATCGGGGGAAATTATTTTCCACCAATTTTTTTAAGTATGAGACTAGTGTCATCTTGTCGAACGATATGAGATACAAAGTCCTTCAAATTGAAACTATTCTGGATGTACTGTACAATTTTCTGTAGAAAATTGGAAGTACATGCCTTCTATGCTGCTTGCATTAAAGAACTGATTTGCCAGATATGTGCGGGTACCTGTGCTGCGCCATGTCCTGAACTGTCAAGGCTGTGTCCCCTGTTTCCTGGCAGAAGGAATAGGGTAACGCACAGGACCCATTACACCGATAGAGGGGTGGTGTTTAGACAGGGAACCTGGCCGGAAGCTGAGGGAAAAAAAAGCAAAGCAGGAGTGAGTCCTCAGCTGTGACCGAGTGAGCAGCAAGGGGGGCAGTGCATTATGCACCCGAAGCGCCGACACTGTGGCGAAATGCAGCAGACAGAACCGGTGACCTAGAGGCATGGGGCCAGCTTAAGAGAAAGCATTCAAGACATTATTATTATTATTAAGACATCAAAAATTTGTGGCTTGGACAAGCAGCGTGTAGGAGGTTGAGCAGCGTGCTTCATCCTTAGAGCACTGGCGCTTCAAAGGACTGTTCCCGTTGGCTCCCGCCACTAAAAGGGTACTGCCATATAGCGAGGCGCCGTGTGACCAGTGACCGCCAGAGAGCGAGGCGCCGTACACTCCTTGACCGTGAGTACAGCGCACGTACGCAGTACAGAGAGCCAGGTCATGCCAAGTGTTCAGTGTGGATAACCAATAATTATAAGGCACAGAGGAATGAGAGAGGACGTTGGTACCATCAGCAAGTTACTCCCTCAAACATTTTCAGAAACTTTTCACTCCTTGTGAAAGTCCACCATGCCCCAGGGCCAGGGGGATGGGAGGGTCTGAGAAAACTCTCCCCGAACTTTGCCAGTGTTCCACTGCCTCTGCTGGAGTGGAGTTGTGTCTCTCTCACGTGTACTCCTTGCTTGGCCAACAAACTGTGACCTCTGCTGCCAGCATTTTCACATGGGAATTTTTTTAATAATTCCGCAAGAAAGGCCCTCTGGTCCTCCAACATTTTAGTACACCTGTCTGCCTCTGGAATAATAGATAGAAAGTTCTCCTGGTAGCATGGGTCTAGAAGTGTCACCAATCAGTATTGCCCATCACCCCAAATTTTGAGAACGTGAGGGTGATGGGAAAGGCAGCGGAACATAAACTCAGCCATGCGTGCAAGACTGCTAACAGTCAATACTTCTGTGTCCTCAACAAGAAGAGGACTGACCATGCTCTCCTCCTATTGTCCTCGGGCCTCTTCGACTTTCGACTAACCTCTGTAATATAATTATAAATACACCCCTGTAGTTTTTATCTCCCCCACCTCATTGTAGATTTTAAGTTGTCACGAGCAGGATTTTTTTGGGGGGTTTAATTATTGTTATCGTTGTTACTTAGTGTAGATTGTAAGCTGTGATGAGCAGGGTCGTTTTATTTCTGTATAATTATTGTATTATTGTTATCGTTGTTACTTAGTGTAGATTGTAAGCTGTGACGAACAGGGTCATTTGATTTTGGTTTAATTATTGTATTATTGTTATCGTTGTTACTTAGAACTGTTGTTTTTCAAAAGGTTAAACTGTAAATATGTTTGCGCTATATAAATAACTATAAATATTCAGATTAGAACACGGAGAAGCAGGATGGAGATGTTAATGATGGCGTCATTTAAGCTCACCATCTTGTTGGATTCTTCAAACTTTTGGAGGATGGTACATTATTATTATTTATTATTATTATTATTATTATACATTTTTATAGCGCCATTTATTCCATGGCGCTTTACATGTGAAAAGGGGCAAATATAGACAAGTACAATAAACGTGAGCAATACAAGGCACACACAAGAACAGAAGGAGAGAGGACCCTGCCCACAAGGGCTCACAGTCTACAGGGATGGGTGAGGATGCACTAGGAAAGGGTAGAGCTGGTCATGCGGTGGTTCAGTAGACTGAGGATCATTGCAGGTTGTAGGCTTGTCGGAAGAGGTGGGTCTTCAGGTTCTTTTTGAAGGTTTCCATGGTAGGCGCGAGTCTGATGTGTTGGGGTAGAGAGTTCCAGAGTATGGGGGAGGCATGGGAGAAGTCTTGTATGAGGTTGTGGGAAGAAGAGATAAGAGGGGAGTAGAGGAGATCTTGAGAGGATTGAAGGTTGCGTGTGGGTATGTACTGGGAGACCATGTCACAGATATATGGGGGAGACAGGTTGTGGATGGCTTTGTATGTCATAGTTAGGGTTTTGAACTGGAGCCTTTGGACGATCGGAAGCCAATGAAGGGTTTGGCAGAGAGGAGAGGCTGGGGAATAACGGGAGACAGGTGGATTAGTCGGGCAGCAGAGTGCAGGATGGATTGGAGTGGTGCCAGAGTGCTAGAGGGGAGTGTTATGTTTTGGTAGCTGAGGAGAGCAGGCAAAAACGGCAATACACCAGAGAGGTTGGGATCTACTGGATTGCAGTACCCTGACTAACCACCACAACTAAAGGCAGCCGTGGAGCGTTCCTACGTAGGTCCTAGACGCCTCGTCACAGCCTGAGAGGCTAACTACACCTAAAGATAGAAAGAGGAAAGCTATCTGCCCCGGAGCAGATCCCCAAAGAACATAGGAAGCCCCCAAACATGTAATGGCGGTTAGACAAGAGGAAATACAGACACAGACAGAAAACAGTATGAGCAAACGCTGGGGCCAAATCTGCCTAGACAGAAAAGGATAGGAAGGACACTTACTGCAATCCAAAAAACCCTAAAAAAAACAACGCTACTAATTGCAAAAACACCTGAGATCACACGACCTCTACCACCTAAATTAGTTCTCTGGTGTAACAAAACTAAGCCGCAGCCACAGAAAAAACTGGAAAAGGCAAATGAACAAACAACAGTGGCTCCAGAGGAACCGAGAGGCGCCCAAGCCCCCCAAGGAGGGGAACCTGGCCAACCTCACAGAAATGCAGAGAAAATTGCAAATGGCAAGCACAAAAACAAAAAACAGAAAATATCTTAACTGAGAGCAGGAGAAGAGGCAAGACTCAGCAAGCTTCCAAGTGAACCAGGAAACAACGTTGAGACAAGAACAATTGATCACCGGCAACCATGATGGGGGGAAACCTCCCTTATATCCAGCCAGTCCGTGATTCCTGATTGACAATCCTCATTGAATGGTTCAGTACCATTTGTAACCACCAGAGGGAGCTTCTGCTCATAATTCATTTCTAAAACATTCATAACAGTACCCCCCCTTGAGGAGGGGTCACCGAACCCTCATTTGTGCAACCAGGTCGGTCAGGATGAGCTCTGTGATACGCACGGATCAGTCTCCTAGCATGGATGTCCGAAGCAAACACCCAAGAATTGTCCTCCTGACCATAACCTCTCCACTTAACCAAATACTGGAGTTTCCGTCTAGAAAAACGAGAATGCAATATTTTCTCAACCACATACTCCAGATTGCCCTCAACCAAAACAGGGTCAGGGGGCGCAGCCATAGGAACCACTGGCTCGACAAATCTCTTCAATAAGGACTTGTGGAACACGTTATGGATCTTAAATGTTCCTGGAAGAAGTAAACGAAAGGAAACAGGATTAAGAATCTCCATGATCTTATAAGGTCCAATGAACCTAGGCTTAAACTTAGGAGATGCAACTCTCATAGGGATATTTCTTGAGGACAACCAGACCAAGTCCCCCACTTTAAACCGAGGACCATCAGTCCTATGCCGGTTGGCAAACCGCTGGGCCTTCTCCTGAGAGAGGGACAACCTCTCCACTACCTGGTTCCAAATCTGCTGCATACGCTCCACAACAGAGTCAACACACGGACAGACAGAAGCCTCCGTCTGTCCCGAAGAAAATCGAGGGTGAAACCCAAAATTGCAGAAAAATGGAGACATCAAAGTGGCAGAGCTTGCCCTATTATTAAGAGCAAACTCAGCCAAAGCCAAAAAAGAGACCCAGTCATCTTGATCAGCAGACACAAAGCATCTCAGATAAGTCTCCAATGTCTGGTTTGTTCTCTCAGTTTGTCCATTGGTCTGAGGATGAAAAGCAGAGGAGAAAGACAATTGAACACCAAGTTTAGAACAAAAAGTCCTCCAAAATCTGGAAACAAACTGGACTCCTCTGTCAGACACAATGTTCTCAGGAATGCCGTGTAACCGAACCACGTGCTGAAGGAACAAAGGCACCAATTCGGAGGAGGAAGGCAACTTAGGTAATGGCACAAGATGTATCATCTTGGAAAACCTATCACAAATCACCCAGATAACAATCATTCTCTGAGAAACAGGGAGGTCGGAAATAAAATCCATAGAGATATGGGTCCATGGTCTCTTGGGCACAGGCAATGGCATCAACAAACCACTAGAGCGAGAGCAAGGCTTGGAGCGAGAGCAAGTCCCACAGGACTGCACAAACTCCCTGACGTCACGAGACAAAGTAGGCCACCAAAAGGACCGACTCACCAAGTCTCTGGTACCAAAAATTCCGGGATGACCGGCCAACGCGGAACAATGAATCTCAGACATCACACTCTTCTTCCACTGGTCTCGGACAAACAATTTCCCAACAGGGCAGCGCTCGGGTTTATCCTCTTGACACCCCCCAGAGCCAGTCTCAAATTGGGCGAGATGGCGGAAAGAACTACACCCTCTTTCAAAATAACAGCAGGATCAGATAACTCAGGAGAGTCCGCAAGGAAACTCCTCGAGAGGGCATCCGCCTTAACATTCTTAGTGCCAGGAAGAAAGGAAACCACAAAATTAAAACATGTGAAAAACAAGGCCCACCTGGCCTGTCTAGGATTAAGTCACTTGGCTGATTCCAGATAAACCAGATTCTTATGGTCCGTGAGGACCACCACCTGATGTTTGGCTCCCTCCAGCCAATGTTTTCACTCTTCAAAAGCCCACTTCATGGCCAATAACTCCCGATTACCCACGTCATAATTACGTTCAGTTGGAGAAAATTTTCGAGAGAAAAAAGCACAAGGGTTACTTTTAGAGGTCTCAGGATCTCTTTGGGACAAAACGGCACCTGCCCCAATTTCAGAGGCATCAACCTCCACCTGAAATGGCAGAGAAACATCAGGCTGTCGTAGAACAGGAGCAGAAGTGAATCTCTGTTTAAGTTCCTGATACGCAAAGACTGCCTCAGGAGGCCAAATCACCACATCAGAACCCTTTTTGGTCAAATGGGTCAATGGTTTAACAATAACAGAGAAATTACCAATAAATTTACGATAAAAATTGGCAAAACCCAAGAATCTCTGAAGAGCCTTTAATGAAGTAGGTTGGACCCAATCACAGATGGCCTGAACCTTGACCGGGTCCATTTCAATAACAGATGGAGACAAAATGAATCCCAGAAATGAGATCCTCTGTACGCCAAAAAGACACTTTGATCCCTTCACATACAGAGCATTCTCTCTCAAAATCTGGAACACAGTCCGAACATGTTTCACATGAGAGTCCGAGTCATTGGAAAAAATCAAGATATCATCCAAATAAACAATCAGAAATGTATCCACAAAATCCTGAAAATGTCATTCATGAAGGACTGGAAGACGGAAGGAGCATTAGTCAAGAGACGATAATCAATACACGGCCTTAATGAACCATCCTTTTTGGCCACAAAGAAAAAAACGGCACCCAGGGGTGGAGAGGATGGTCTGATATGACCCTTCTCCAATGACTCCTTGATATAAGACCGCATAGCGTCATGTTCAGGTACAGACAAGTTAAAAAGGCGACCTTTAGGGAATTTACTACCAGGCACTAATTCAATAGCGCAGTCATAGCTCCTATGGGGGGGCAAGGATGCAGATTTACTTTCGCTAAACACATCAGAAAAATCAGTCAAAAAGTCAAGCACATCTTGAGCCTTGGGAGAGGCAGAAAAAACAGGAGTGTTGGCATTAACACATTGGCAGCCCCAACTGGTTACAGACACAGATTTCCAATCCAAAACAGGATTATGAGACTGCAACCAGGGGAAACCTAGTACAATAATGTCATGCAGATTATACAGCACCAAAAATTTGCAACTCTCCTGATGATCAGGTTCAACCCTCATTATCACCTGAGTAGAGAACTGGGGTTTATTCTCAGCCAAAGGGGCAGAATCAATCCCCAGTAGGGGAATAGACTTCTGTAGGGGTATCAAGGGAAACCCACAACGTTTAGCAAAATCAAAATCCATCAGGTTAATAGCTGCTCCCGAATCAACAAAATCCTGAGCAGAAAATGTGGACAGGGAGCAAATCAGGGTAACAGTCAACAGAAATTTAGTCTGAACACTACCCAAGACAACTGAGCGTGCAAAACGTCTTCCCCGCTTAGGGCAGACTGAAATAGCATGAGAGGCATCACCACAGTAGAAACATAACCCATTGCGTTTTTGAAACTCATGATGCTGTGCCCCAGAAGCCACTCTATCACACTGCATGGGTTCAGAAGCTGGTTCACAAGGCAACACCATTCCACGCATACCTCTACGCTCACGCAAACGTCTGTCAATTTGAATCGCCAATGACATAGAATCATTGAGACCAGAGGGAGCAGGGAAACCCACCATAACATCTTTTACATTCTCTGACAGACCCTTCCGAAAAAGGGCTGCCAAAGCATCATCATTCCATTTGGTCAGGACTGCCCACCTTCTGAATCTCTGACAGTATAACTCAGCGTCCTCAAGCCCCTGATTTAATGCCAACAAGGCTTTTTCAGCTTGATCAGTGACATTAGGTTCATCGTACAATAACCCCAGAGCCAGAAAAAATGCATCAACATTACTCAAAACAGGATCCCCAGGTGTCAGGGAAAAAGCCCAATCCTGAGGATCGCCGCGCAGGAGAGAGATGACAATTTGAACCTGCTGTGCTGCGCTCCCTGAGGACTTAGGTTTTAAGGCAAAAAACAACTTACAGTTATTTTTGAAATTCAGAAATTTAGCTCGATCCCCTAAAAACAAATCTGGCATGGGATCCTAGGTTCCACAAACGGCAACCCTGCAAGATAGGTAGCAATACTCCGAACTTCAGTGGCAAGCTGATCCACACGGCCAGACAACTGTGCAAGCTCCATTGAGAGAAAAAAAAATCCTCCCCAGCACCCAGAGAAAAAGAGGGAAAGAAAAAAAAATATATATATATATCTCTGAGAACTCTGACAACTTTTTTTTTTTTACACTATCTTTCCCTTCTGTGAGTACCATATCAATTTTCAGTTAGGCCGGTGATACTGTTATTATTTGGTAGCTGAGGAGAGCAGGCAAAAAAGGCAATACACCAGAGAGGTTGGAATCTACTGGATTGCAGTACCCTTACTAACCACCACAACCAAAGGCAGCCGCGGAGCGCACCCACGTAGGTCCTAGACGCCTCGTCACAGCCTGAGAAGCCAACTACACCCAAAGATAGAAAGAGGAAAACTATCTGCCCCGGAGCAGATCCCCAAAGAACATAGGAAGCCCCCAAACATGTAATGGCGGTTAGACAAGAGGAAATACAGACACAGACAGAAAATAGTATGAGCAAACGTTGGGGCCAAATCTTCCTAGAAAGAAAAGGAAGGATAGGAAGGACACTTACTGCAATCCAAAAAACCCTAAAAAAAATACCAACTCACTAATTGCAAAAACACCTGAGATCACACGACCTCTACCACCTAAATTAGTTCTCTGGTGTAACAAAACTAAGCAGCAGCCACTGAAAAAACTGGAAAAGGCAAATGAACAAATAACAGTGGCTCAGATAAACTGAGAGGAGCACAAGCCCCCGGGGGGGACCTGGCTGACCTCCACAGAAGTGCAGGACAAAATGCAAAAAGCAAGCACAAAAATAAAAGCAGAAAATATCTTATCTGTTAGCAGAAGATGCAGGCAAGACACAACAGGCTTCCAAGTGAACCAGGAACCAAAGTTGAGACAAGAACAATTGATCACCGGCAACCCTGATGGGAGGGAACCTCCCTTATATAAGACCAGTCAGTAACACCTGATTGCCAATCTTCACAATCTTCATTGAATAGTTCAGTACTGTTTGTAACCACCAGAGGGAGCTTCTGCTCAGAATTCATTTCTAACACATTCACAACAGCATCCCTACACATCTACTTGCCCTGGAAGGACACAGCCTCACCTGTAGGAGGCCTAACATCTAGCTGCACAACACCATCCCTTACAGAGGATCTGCACAGAGCGCTGGTCACTCTTACCAGGTACTACAGGTGGCGTCACGAATCATCATACAAACATTTATTCCCCTGTAAATATCCCCCATTTATGGTGAGCGCCCAGGGCCACGGACCGAGCTGTGTTGCCGTGACCTCCCCCATAGGAGTTAATAGGCTCGGATCCGAGTACCCCCACTGCCCTGGGAGGGCGGCTCAGGTAAATCGCTTTTAAAGCCGGAGCATCAGGAACAGGTTATGCCTTACATTGACGAAACAACCTCCAGCTCTATCGCCTCCTCTTCTAAAGTTTAAAAAAATGCAAGCACTGAGTCGTCAGTGCAGGCTCCTGGTCAGGAAGAACACCTTTCCTTCTGTCCTTCACCCCCACTAAAAGTGAAGATTCGGCAGCCCACACTTCAGATTACTCCATGGAGCTCTTTTCACATACCATGCCTGGGTTATCAAGTCAAATCCTGAGTTTCACAGTCCAGCATTAATCAGAGAAGGAGTGCACTGATGCACAGCCACTGCTAAATGATTCTGCTGGTACATTCACCCAGAGCACTACATTTCCTTCGCAGTCTACTGAGCCAGAATGTGACCCTGATGAAACTCAGGTGCCCCTTCCTGCATACTATACCACCTTACATGGTGACACAGAGGAAGGTGCAGATGAAATTGAACAGGAGGTGATGGATGACCCAGTTGTTGACCCTGATTGATATCCAGTGGGGAAAGAGAGTGCCGCTGGCAATAGGTCAGAAGAGGAGAAGGATCCGCAGCAGGCATCGACATTGCAGCAGCGGTTATCAGGCAGGCCTGTAGCAGTCCAAAAAGGTGTAAAAAAAAAAAAAAAGAGTTGCAGGACAGCTTGTCCAGACGGTCAAATTAGCACAGCGTGCAAGCCCCGAAAATTTATACCATAGTAGGAACAGTCCAGTGTGGCACTTTTTTACCTAAATCCTATTGATGAGGCAAAGGTTATCTGTAAGCAGTGCGGAAGGACCTTTAGCCGAGGTAAAAATCTCAGAAATTTGAATACCAGTTGCATGGTTAGACATTTAATGAACATGCACTTGCAAGCATGGACAGACTGCAAAACCTACAAATCCCCCCCCCTAGGGCCGGCGTCAGCACCTGGCGCACCCGGGCAAGTGCCGCTTCCCTAAGCATGTGAGGGGGCCGACTAGTGGGCGACGGCACTGGCACAGGGCCCCTCATAGTACAAAAAATTGTCTCTTGAAGGTGGGAGGGCCCACTCGCCGTCAGACTCACCGGCGTACTATGAGGGGCCCTGTGCCAGTGCTGTCGCCCACGAGTCGGCCCCCCCTGCTTGCTCAGGGCCCCAGCACTCGCAATACTTACCTCTCCCTGCTCCACCGCTGTGACGTCTTCCGCATTTCCTGACAGTGACATTCAGCTTAGAGAGCGCGATGACATCACGTCTGTCCGCCCTCTGCCTGAACAGTCCAAGTGCAGAGAGCTGTAACATGGCGATGCTGAGGAGTCCAGAGTAGAGCAGTGCACAGCGAGGAGAGGTATTACATTTTTTTTTAATGTTTGGAGCAATATATGGGGAGCATTATACACTGGAGCATCATCCATGGGGCCCAACATATACTGGAGCATTCTAAATGGGGCAGATCAGACACTGGAGCATCATCCATGGGGCCCATCATATACTGAAGCATTGTAAATGGGGGACAGCAGACACTGGAGCAGCATTTACGGGGCCCATTATTCACTGGATCATTAATAATGGGGCCCATTATATATGGACCTTGATTTTGGCCCATAACACACTGGAGCATCATCCATGGGGCCCAACATAATACAGGAGCATTCTAAAAGGGGGAAAACAGACACTGGAGCAGCATTTACGGGTCCCATTATACACTGAATCATTAATAATGGGGCCCATGATATATGGAGCATTATTTTGGCCCATAAGACACTGGAGCATCATCCATGGGGCTCATCATATACTAGAGCATTCTAAATGGGGCAGATCAGACACTGGAGCATCATCCATGGGGCCCATCAAATACTGGAGCATTGTAAATGGGGGACATCAGACAATGGAGCAGCATTTACGGGGCCCATTATACACTGGATCATTAACAATGGGGCCCATGATATATGGAGCATTATTTTGGCCCATAAGACACTGGAGCATCATCCATGGGGCCTATCATATACTGGAGCATTGTAAATGGGGGGACAGCAGACACTGGAGCAGCATTTTACGGGGCCCATTATACACTGGATCATTAATAATGGGGCCCATTATATATGGACCATGATTTTGGCCCATCAGACACTGGAGCATCATCCATGGGGCCCATCATATACTGGAGCATTCTAAATGGGGCAGATCAGAGACTGGAGCAGCATCCATGGGGCCCATCATATACTGGAGCATTCTAAAAGGGGAAAACAGTCACTGGAGCAGCATTTACAGGGACCATTATACAATGGAGCATTATAAATGGGGCCCATTAAATATGGAGCATTATTTTGGCCCATTAGACACTGGAGCATCATCCATGGGGCCCATCATATACTGGAGAATCATATGGGGTTAATTATTTATGGGGCATCATATAGGGTATGGAGCATCATATGGGGCACATATGGGGCCTATTCTTTATAGAGCATTATATGGAGCCCATTCTGTATGGAGCAATATATGGGGCCCATCATATACTGTATGGAGCTTTATATGTGACTCATTATACTGTATGGAGCAATATGTGGGGCTCATTCTACTCTATGGGGACCGTCCTATACTGTATGGCACATTATATGGGGACCATGATATACTGGAGCATTATGTGGAGCTCATCATATACTGTATGGAACATTATATGGGACCAATTATTATGTATGGAGCAATATATGGGGCTCATTATTCTGTATGGCGCACTATGTGGTGGCCATAATACTGTATGAAGGAATATACTGTGCGTTTTTGGAGCTATTATAGATTTTAACATAGATATCAGTCATGTCATGTAAGAAATTAAGTATTTTTCATTGTACTATACCTATATTTCTGTGCCGTATCTGAGCATGATGAATTGTGGTATGTGTTAAAGGGGCCCACTGACACTCTTTGGCCCGGGGCACACGAAAACCGGGAGGCAGCCCTACCCGCCCCCACAAGTTTAGCCAAATAACCCCCCAGTTTTCAATGCGTAACTATTATTATAAAGTTTATTAAGGTTGCTAAGCTTAAGTAATAAGAATTTATGTTGTTGGCATTGAAATGGGCACTGTAGGTGTGTTTACTGTCCTCCACTCCATGGCGACTTTGCTTCCCCATTGACTTGCATTGGGTTTCGTGTTTCAGTCGGACCCCCGACTTTTCCCGATAATCGGACGATTTTGTTCGACCCGACTTTTGAGAAACTCGGGTTTCATGAAACCCGACTCGATACGAAAAAAGGGAAAGTCGCTCATCTCTACTCACCACCTCTCGTGACTGTCTGTTCCACTCATTGATCACTCTCACTGTCAAAAGTTTTTTTCTAATATCTAATCTGTGTCTCCTCCCATTCAGTTTCATCCCATTGCTTCTAGTCTTTCCTTGTGTAAATGAGAATAAAGCTGATCCCTCTACAGTAACAGCCTTTGAGAGACAGCTATTAAATCTCCTCTCAGTATTCTCTTTTGCAAGCTAAACATACCCAAATCCTCTAACAGTTCCTCAAAGGACATTGTTTGCAGACCGGTAACCATTCTGCAAAAAATGTCCTTTGAGGAATGGTTAGAGGATTTGGTAGGAAACCGGAGTCCCACGGACAACATGAATCAGATACTGGTTACACAATTGCAGCCAGGTATGTTTTATTCTGAAATACTTTGAATTTTTACAGTAAACATACTTTGAAAAGCTTCTCATCACCTTGATCCCTTTGACTGACACATCTCTCACTATGTCTGGTATAACAGTCTGGACAACTTGAAGTAATAGCATAGATACACATTCACACACACAGGTCTCGGAAACAGGTTCAGGTTCCGCCAGAGTGGCTTCAGAGTTCGGATACTGCCAGATACGGTTTCAAGATTCAGATACCGGCCACACACGGACCAGGTGAGTAGGTTCAGGTACTGGCAATAGACGAACCAGGGGAGCAGGTTCAGACCTGGCCACATATGGGACCTAACAACTCACTAGTTCCACACAAACTCACTAATGAACCTTCCTATTGGGGAGGGGCCTTTTATACAAGATGCCCCCATCTATTGGCTGGGATATTGTAGCAGGTGCATGCGCTGCGCCTTTAAGAACAGAGGAGTTCCTCCGCCTGGTTGTTGAAAGACAGAGACTTAGAACGTGCCACCTCTTCGATGCTTTCAACATCCAATCACCTAAAGGCTGAAGATACCTTCTCTTGGTCAATCTTCAGACTGGTTTCCACAAAGACATGTTGGGTTGAGGCTTCTGGGGACAAGTAATTGGAACAACCGTCGGGACTGTGAAGGGACATCACCTCCGCTTTCCTTCCTTTGGAGACGCCAGCACACAGCGACTCGCAGCACACCTGGCAGAGAAGATGGCGACACTGCTGGCTGAACTGGACATATAGGGATCAGACACCTCTTGTGACTCGACTGTCCCCATCGAAGCACCTTTTGAGACATCCAATCTAGAATGGGCACTTGAGTTTTCTGCTCCGGACAATCTAAGAGAAGTGGATGAAATAAACCAGACAGCACATGGAAAGTGATCTCCTCCGTATGCAATGGTCCAATCTGGAGCTCTAGTTGTTCAGAAAAGACTCAACTGTTTTTGGGTAGGGCTTGTCCTTCAGGAGACAACACCCTCACCCAGATTGGAATCTGGCACCAATTCTCTATGGCTTGCATCAAGAACTTTCCCACTGAACTGAAGTCTGCACTTGCTACAGATACAGTCAGAGTCATAGGTGGAGAGAGAACACTCTCGCCAAGGGAAGCCTCTCCCACCGGCCCAAGGCTTCGGAGTTTTACAGACTTCTCAGGACAAAAACAGCAGGTATAGACCACACAATCGCAGCAATAGGACTATCATCTCACACGACAGAGTTCCAGGTGCTGCTCAGCCTGCCAACAATGTCGACCTTTATGCATTCAGTATGGTCAGCTGCCTCATGAGACTGGGCAACAAGTGGTATCTGCAAGGAAAGAGCTAGATGTGATGGCCTCCTCACATGCGTCACCTCTTTGGTCTGCTCCTGGAAGCTGGGAAGCAAAGATTTTGCATAAGATTGGAGACTCGGCTCATCGAAGACCTTTTGGAATGCCACCAGGAAAGTTTGCAGGTCCGAAGTCAAAGGATCCCCTCTCTTCCACAAAGGGTTGAGCCATACTAAGGCATCATCTGCTAGATATGACATAAGAAAGCCCACCTTGACCCGATCAGAGTGAAACTGCTGACTGAAAAAATTCAAAGTGCTCCATGCACTGCTTCGGATCCCCATAGTACCATGGCAGATCAGACAGGATGGGTTCCTTTCCAGGAGTGTAAATTGCAGGTTGAGTAGACACGGCTGCAGGAACTGCAGTTTGGGCTGGTACAAAAATGGGAGAAAACATACGACCATAGAGTCCAAAATAGCGTATAAAACAATCAATTTTATTAATCAACATAGAGAACATGTAAACAGGGTGAAACACTAAAGTGCAGTGTGCAAAGCGTTTAAGCATGGGACGCGGGGTGCTACTCAATTAGTATATACTATTACAAATATTGTTATGCCATAGAATACAATAATAGAGAATTAATCTCTCTAGTGGAAATCAGCAAAACATGGCCTGGCAAACCTCTATATGGTAAGACCACTAATTACAAGGAAGCTACCCGGGAGGCCAGTGGATGATATGGACAGGAGTATAGGAGAGAGCAGCACACCACGCGTCACCCCGACGCGCGTTTCGGCAACAGCCTTCGTTGTTAGCGACTTGTCCAGTGTATTTTGTCCTTATATTTAGGTATCATTATGAATTTTCTGCTAATATTATTTAATATCATTCGTAATACATTATGATACCGTTTTCTGTGTTGAAGTGTGTTCTTAGTTTGGGCTGGTGCAGCAAAAGTCAGGGGCATCCAGACATCCAGGAGGAACAAGATTTTTGCCTGTTGCTCATGCTGGCAAAGCAACTGCTGGTATAGTGCTGATTGCGAAAGGCCAAGGGGATTAGCATGATCCATAGCCTAAGCAACCTTTCACGCACACAGGTGGCGCACGTGGTTCGTGGACCAACTTTGCCACGGGGCCGGGCTTAACTATTGCCTGAGGACATCTTAGCAGGTGCGTGCTCTGCCCCTTTAAGAACTGGGGGCATGCCACTGGGAAGTGCACAGAGAAAGGAAGCAGGGAGACAGGGACCAGGCGTCCCTTCATGGAGAGGGAAGGGAAATCATGCAGGGGCATCGGCATTAGTGTTACAACTGGTATGTAGAGCTGTATCTCTATGTGTTAGTATAATCTGCCTGTGATTTCAGAGCCTGCACTACAGATTCAAGTATAGAAAATTCACCTATACTTGTCAGTGTAGGCTGTGGCTCATAGATTTAGCCGCTGCCTGCAGTGATACATGTTGTGGGTTTGTTTCCTTGGGAGACCAGATCACAAGAAAATAATTATTTATTTAATTAATTGTATGCGTGTACAGAACAGAGATGCCAGCCCCACCCCCGAGGAGGAGGAGCTACAGAACAATGAAGACAATAGGAGAGTAGACATAGCTCAGAGAGAGTGTCACATTATTGCCAGGTACAATGGGCAACTACCCTGTCCCTCGAACTAGGGGAACCCTAGTTTATCTCTGTCCCCGGATTACTCCTGATGGTGGAGAGGCCAGGGTCTCATACCTCGCTATAAATAAAGGGTATGCCACACTAAACAATATCGCTAACGAGATCGCTAAAAAACGTCACTATTTAGCGATCCCGTTAGCGATATTGTTCAGTGCGGCAGCTTCCAGCGACGAGCTTCCTGCTGTGATCTCGCTCGTCGCTGGAATCGCTCCGGACCCTATTTCGTCGCTGGCGCTCCCGCTGGGTGAGTATCTAATCGCTGTGTGGCACCTTTTCTTAGCGATTTAGCGGTACTTTTGTACCGCTAAAGTCGTTAAGAAGATCGCTAACGGCGATAGCGTCGTTAACTATATCGCTAAATGTGGCCGCATTTAGCGATATAGAAACAATCCCGCTAGCGATCGCATTAGTATGCGTCGTTATCGTGATCGCTAGCGGGATTGTTTAGTGTGGCAGTACCTTAACACTTATCTGCTCCCTCCCCACCCAGGGAGGTATGGGACAGAAGTGTATAGGATAACACAAACCAGACAGACGGGTAAATAGGGACAAATGAAAACAACGATCATACAAAAACACTAACCAAACAACTGAGTGGGGATCAAGGAAGGAATAGGTGCGAAAAAAACAGATGAGAAGAGGATTAGGAGGAATCACACAAACCAAATCCAAACCAGGAAGAGGTAAAACTATCACAGGCAAGGTCAGAAGCAAGGAGGAAGGTTCTTATACCTGCTGGAAATAAAGAACTCTGAACTGCTAATGCAACCCAAGACAGAGAACTCCAGGAGTCCAACTAAGCAGTTTAACCCTTGCAGCATCAGAGCAAAGAAAGCCAGAACTGCTAACAGAATGGTAAAGCAGGTGTATGTGTCACGAGACGCTGCGACCATCTGACCCCACTCTGTCGCAGTATCCCCATGACAGAGAGTGAGTGGAAGGCGTGTCACAGCCCTGACCTGTCAGGATGACACTGCCCCCTGAAATCAAGACTGTCCCGCTAGAACCAAGACAGTTGGGAGCTATGGTTATGTGGGGTGTTGCATAGGACTGCAAGTAACTTCTACTACATAATCTGTACTCATAGTTATCACTGTATTATGTGTAGTGTTACATAGGGCTGCATGAATCATTTAGCTGAAAGCAGTTTTCAAAAGAGAGAAGAGGTTTATGCTTCATGATTTTTGTATATGATCCTTACATTCAAGATATTAATAAGTATCGGGTCCATGTACTTGGAGTGTATTGTTTTTGTAGATAATAATGATAAAAAATTATTTAAAAAAATAAATTGATTTTAAGAAGTGATGCAGCTGTAAAAATATCTTTAGATGTACAAGGAGGTCTATCATCTTCGAAATCCCAGATACACACGTGGTCAAAAGTCTTGGTACCCCTCCTTTTATGACAGAAAAACCCACAATGATGACAGAAATAACTTGAATCTGACAAAAGTAATAATAAATCAAAAATCTATCAAAATGAACAAAAGAAAATCAGACATTGATTTTCAACCATGCTTCCACAGAATTAAAAAAAATAAAACTCATGAAATCGGCCTGGACAGAAATGATGGTTCCCTTACCTCAATATTTTGTTGCACAACCTTTTGAGGCAATCACTGCAATCAAATGATTCCTGTAACTGTCAATGAGACTTGTGCACCTCTCGACAGGTATTTTGGCCTACTCCTCAAGAGCAAACTGCTCCAGTTGTCTCGTATTTAAAGGTTGCCTTTCAGCTCTTTCCAAAGATGTTCAATAGGATTTAGGTCAGGGCTCATAGAAGGCCACTTCAAAATAGTCCAATTTTTTCCTCTAAGCCATCCTTGGGTATTTTTAGCTGTGTGTTTTGGGTGATTATCCTGTTGCAAGGATGAGACCAAGCTTTCTGACACTGGGCAGCACATTTCTCTATAGAATCCCTTGATAGTCTTGTGATTTCATTGTACCCTTCACAGATTCTAGACACCCTGTGCCAGATGCGGTAAAGCAGCCCCAGAACATAACAGAGCCTCTTGCATTTTCACAGTAGGGACAGTGTTCTTTTCTTGATATACTTCATTTTTCCGTCTGTGAACATAGAGCTGATTTGCCTTGCCAAAAAGTTCCATTTTTGTCTCATCTGTCCATTCTCCCAAAAGCTTTGTGGCTTGTCAACATGTAGTTTGGCAAATTCCAGTCTGGCTTTTTTATGATTTTTTTTTCAACAATGGTGTCCTCCTTGGTCGTCTCCCATGAAGTCCACTTTGCTCATACAACGATGGATGGTGTGATCTGACACTGAGCTTCCTTGAGCTTGAAGTTCATCTTTAATCTGTTTAGAAGTTTTTCTGGGCTCTTTTCTTGCCATTCATGTTATCCGTTTCTTTGATTTGTCATCAATTTTCCTCCTGTGGCCACATCCAGGGTGGTTGGCTACAGTCCCATGAAACTATAATTTCTGAATAATATGTGCAACTGTTGTCACAGGAACATCAAGCTGCTTGGAGATGGTCTTATAACTTTTAGGCACCAGGACCAGCGGCGGATACCGCGTCCCTCCCACGGCATGCAGCGGAGACCTGACTTAAAACTCTCACCCAGATACTCACCTTTAACCCTTACTTTGGAGATCTACCTGATCCCAACAGTATCTATGGCTTACCTCTGAATTGGGTATTTCTACCCCCTCCCGGTACTTAATGTGGCTGATGAAGGTCCGTAATTTAGGACCGAAACGTTTCACTACCGTGGACTACAATAAATATTTACCCTTTTCGCTAAGTTGAGTGCCGAGTTCTCTTTTCATTATCTTCACGGTGTAGGAACCTACTCTGGCACCTTTCAGGCTGTGCACACGATTTATCTTTATACAGAGAGTGAGTGGAAGGCGTGTCACAGCCCTGACCTGTCAGGATGACACTCCTGTGCCACAGAGGGGCCCTTCAGTGCTGATACGTAATCGGGGTCAGGAAGAACAAGAGTCTAGCAGGGCCCTGCATATAGAGACTAGTTCTGTCCAAAAGAAGGCTCCACCACAAGATCAGCCGGGCGTAGCAAAGAGAACGGAGTTAAACTTTGTTTTATGCAAGTTAGAAACTCACACTCATAAAGACGTAAGGACGCCTTACACCTACTCAGTGGATTACTGGACGTGCATCCTCCACCCTGACGGCCTCCCGGGACGTGCCTGCAACTTCATCACCAGTAAAGGTACAGAAAGAGACTGTCTTGTGTGTGTCTGCATTATTGTCCTTCACCCCTGCACCGCCATATATCTCGAGGGATCAGTCTCGCCTGTGGGTGACTTAACATCTTGCTGCCCAATAACAACCCCTCAGAGAATCTACCCTGCAGCGCTGGTCATCCTGACCAGGAACCACAGGTGGCGTCACGAACATTCTATCAATCCCCTGTAAATATCCCCCTTTAGTGAGCGCCCAGGGCAACGGACCGAGCTGCGCTACCCGTGACATCCCCAGTGAAGTGAACGGGCTCGGTGCCGAGTACCCCAAAGCCCTGCTACGTGCGACTCATTTTTGTCATAGTGAGTCGCACAACACCAGGGTTATGGGGTACTCGGCACCGAGCCCGTCGATTTCTATGGGGAATGCCACGGGTAGCACAGCTCGGTCCGTTGCCCTGGGCGCTCACTGTAATGTGGGATATTTACAGGTGACTTGAATAATGATATGGGGATTCGTGACGCCACTTGTGGTGCCTGGTCAGGATGACCAGCGCTGCTATGCAGATCCACTGGAGGGTTAATATTGTGCAGCTAGATGTTAAGCCTCCCACAAGTAAGGCTGAGTTATCCTCCAGGGCAGATAGATATGCAGAGGTGCAGGACAGATGGGGACCCGGCAATCAGGAATAATAAGGGAGACACACACATAAGTCACTTTGGTACCTTTATCTGAAGATGTTGCAGACACTTCCCGGAGCGCTGTAGGGTGAAGGGTGCACATCCAGATTCTTCCACTGGTAGGTGTGTGGCCTCCTGTACTCTGCCTTTTTGTGATAAAGTCCTGACCTGCTTGTAGCTAGGTCTAACTTGGTCTCCGTCTTGCACCTGGCTGACCTTGTGATTGGACCTCTTCTTGAAGTACACAGTCTCTATTTGCAGTGCACTGCTAGACTCCGTCCTCCTGATCCAGCTACGTATCAGCTCTGTGGTACTCCTGGGACTTGTAGTCCTCCAGGAACTCCGGTGTTCTCCTAATGGGTCGTGGAGATCCCTATAGGCTCGGACTCCGGTGTCCGTGGTACTTGCTGAGATGAGCTATTAAGGCTCCTCTGTCTCATTAACTTCCACTCGCCTTCGGCCTACCTGGATCCTCACACGGTCACACACACTGGCAGTTGGTGGGCTGCCTCTTCGCCGCTCTCTAAGCGTCGGCACGCTTCTACTGAGCTACACTCCTCGATTCAGCTCTGACTAGACTGAAGTGATTTCTCTGTATCACTCTTACTAGACTCCACTAGCAGACTGAGCTCTCTGAGCAGACTGAGCTCTCTGAGCAGACTCCCTAGAAATGGCTGCTCTGACTAGACTCGATGTTTCCTGTGTCACTGTCTTTTATATGTCTTACACAGCTCCCTCTGGTGGTCTCTGGGATAACTTGTACGTGTGTGCATGTGCATAATGACCTCTGGTGGTATCTTCTTTCAGTGCACCCTTCTGGAAGATATGGATCCAGTCACAGCTGGGCTCCACAATAGCATATACTGATTTCAGTCTTATTAGATGGACACAAGATACTATTTTTTGAAATAATCTATTTTTTGAAAAGAACATTTAGACCAGTTTTAATGGGGAATTATCATTAAAGGGACTCATCAGGAGGGGTCAAAAAATTATAAGGGAAGAAAAAATTCACAGTTTAAATCGTTGTAGAGGACACTGCGAGAATTGATGGTTATAGTTGTTGGAAAAATGGAAGAAATTAGTGGGTAAATAGAAAGATGTGTTTCGTCACCCATTCCCTATTACACCTATTGCTTTCCCTACCTAACAGCGGAGGTTGGCACCCTAGGACAGTAAACGAGAGTGGCGCCCCCACTCCTCGGCGGCTGACCCTTCTAAGCCCTACAAGGCCCTATTCGTGTAAAAGGTTTGAAAGGATAGAAAAGTATCCACACATAGATGGATAGTATCTCATAGGGTTAATTCAAGTATGGAGTTTATAGAAAACAACTATAGGTCAGTATCTCATTAAGACCCCTTGGTGTCTGTGTCTTCAAGTGAAAAATCCATTTAGTTTCACATTGTAGTATGGTTCGATCCCAATCCTTTTCCTTGATGTTCTGTATTTATATGTCTGGCTATTGGTGTGTCTCTTTTTAACGCCACATCTCTCAAGTGTTCGCCCACCCGTCTTCTAAATTCTCGTTTTGTTTTGCCCACGTATTCCAATCCGCATGGACAAGTGACCCTGTAGATCACTCCTTTTGTTCTGCAATTAATGAAATGCCGAATTTGGTATTCCCTCCCGTCAACATTGCTCTTTAACTTGGAGTCTGTCTGAATCACTGGACATGCCACACAGCTACTACACTTAAAACACCCTTGTGGCTTATTGGGGAGCCATGTTTCCTTTTTTTTGCTCCATATAGCGGCTATGCACAAGTCTATCTCCTAATGACCTACCCTTTTGGAAGGTAATACTGGGGTTTGACCCCACCAATTCTCCAATGTCCTCGTCCATGTGCAACACAGACCAATGCTTTTGTAAAATGGAACGAATTTGTTGTGCTCCATTATTAAATGTGGTGATAAACCGACATGTGTTAGTTTCTTCTCTCCTTGGAGCTGGCACCAAAAGACTGTTTCTATTAACTTGTTTAGAATCATGATAGGCTTTTCTCAAAATACCATCTGGATAGCCTCTACTCAAAAAACGATTTCTCAGATCGTCCGCTTGGTTCTGAAAATCTACCTCTGAAGAACAGTTTCTCCGTAATCTTAAATACTGTTCTTAGGAATTCCTTTCCTGAGGGGAACTGGATGGTGGCTGTCCCATCTCAGAAGGGCATTGGTGGCCATGGGTTTCCTATAAGTTTTTGTAACGAGATGACCATTAGGTAGTTTTTTTATCATCAGATCCAAAAAGGGTAATTCATTTTAATGTAACTCAAAGGTGAAAAACAGTCCCAAATTGTTTATAAATTTAAGATTCTCAACAAACTGTCTCAGTTCCTTTTCATCCTCATTCCAAATTAGTATTACATCATCGATGTAACGTTACCTAATGGTCATCTCGTTACAAAAACTTATAGGAAACCCACGGCCACCAATGCCCTTCTGAGATGGGACAGCCACCATCCAGCTCCAAGGAGAGAAGAAACTAACACGTCGGTTTATCACCACATTTAATAATGGAGCACAACAAATTCGTTCCATTTTACAAAAGCATTGGTCTGTGTTGCACATGGACGAGGACATTGGAGAATTGGTGGGTCAAACCCCAGTATTACCTTCCAAAAGGGTAGGTCATTAGGAGATAGACTTGTGCATAGCCACTATACGGAGCAAAAAAAGGAAACATGGCTCCCCAATAAGCCACAAGGGTGTTTTAAGTGTAGTGGCTGTGTGGCATGTCCAGTGATTCAGACAGACTCCAAGTTCAAGAGCAATGTTGACGGGAGGGAATACCAAATTCGGCATTTCATTAATTGCAGAACAAAAGGAGTGATCTACAGGGTCACTTGTCCATGCGGATTGGAATACGTGGGCAAAACAAAACGAGAATTTAGAAGACGGGTGGGCGAACACTTGAGAGATGTGGCGTTAAAAAGAGACACACCAATAGCCAGACATATAAATACAGAACATCAAGGAAAAGGATGTGATCTCAGATTTATAGGAATTGATAGAGTTTACTTCCCTAAGAGAGGGGGGATTGGGATCGAACCATACTACAATGTGAAACTAAATGGATTTTTCGCTTGAAGACACAGACACCAAGGGGTCTTAATGAGATACTGACCTATAGTTGTTTTCTATAAACCCCATACTTGAATTAACCCTATGAGATACTATCCATCTATGTGTGGAAACTTTTCTATCCTTTTAAACCTTTTACACGAATAGGGCCTTGTAGGGCTTAGAAGGGTCAGCCGCCGAGGAGTGGGGGCGCCACTCTCGTTTACTGTCCTAGGGTGCCAACCTCCGCTGTTAGGTAGGGAAAGCAATAGGTGTAATAGGGAATGGGTGACGAAACACATCTTTCTATTTACCCACTAATTTCTTCCATTTTTCCAACAACTATAACCATCAATTCTCGCAGTGTCCTCTACAACCATTTAAACTGTGCATTTTTTCTTCCCTTATAATTTTTTGACCCCTCCTGATGAGTCCCCTTAATGATAATTCCCCATTAAAACTGGTCTAAATGTTCTTTTCAAAAAATAGATTATTTCAAAAAATTGTATCTTGTGTCCATCTAATAAGACTGAAATCAGTATATGCTATGACAAAAAGATGACCTCATAATGAACATCATAATGGGGTATTTTCCCTAGGATATATAGGTCAAATATGGGTAATCATATCAGTAACTCCCTTATGGTTAGGTGATGCTGTTATGATAAAAGTTCCCTTTTTTTATGAATCCCGGACTTTTTCTCGGTATTTATTGAATTGACATCCGGATAGGATGCGGAAGTTATTTTGAGATTATTAGAACATGATAGGTAGCGAAGGAACAGGATATGACGCATCGGTGTCTTATTGACGGCGGTAACCAGAAATGAACACTGCGGCTCAGCCGCGATCCATAGACCGGATGTGACATGGTCCGGGATACCGGAAGTGACGATGCAGGTAGCGCCCAGTTGTGGGACGCACCCTGATGACGCTCAGACGCCGCTGACACGTGGATGGTATAGCGGCTTATTTAAATGGGACACACTGAGAAAGCAGGTGATGCCTCTTATTCCCCATGCATAATTATGGATGATTTATATTCCACCGGGCTATATTCTTCACTCTTCACCTGATGAGTTATGACAACGAAACGCGTCGGGAAGTATCATATGGGGCAATTTTAGAAAGTTTATAATTATTTTTGGTGTTGTTATCGGAATGAAGGTAAATGATATATATAACCTTCCCCCAATTTGAACAGAAATCTATGGCTCTATGAGGCTGAATGACAGCAAATGAGGTGAGATTGTTCCAATTTATATATAAGAAATTTGGATGATAAAAGCGATACACTTCACTAACTACTTTCTTTATGGGGGCTTTGATTGACACATGCCCCTGGTTATTTGCTGTATTATGAGAATAGGCCGAGTATCAATTTTGTTTGTTATTGTGTGTCTTTGTATGTCATTCTGGGTTTCTTTCTTTTTGATTTTAATATAATTATTATTAAAGGTTATATTTTAGAATAGATCCTTACCCTGCTTTTTGAACGAAGCCATACAAAATTAACCCTGTGAGGACAGGGAAGGGAACCCTGTTCACAACCATGACAGTGCCCCCCTCTTAACGGGGGGCCACTGGACCCCTAGGCTTCTCAGGATGCCTGGCATGAAAAGCCCGAACTAACCGATCGGCATGCACTGAACTGGCAAGGACCCAAGACCGATCCTCCAGACCATACCCCTTTCAGTGCACCAAATACTGGAGATTCCGACGCACCCACCGAGAATCAATGATGCGCCCCACCTTATACTCCAGATGACCCTCCACCAATACTAGAGTGACGGATGAGGAGTCCTCCTCAACCGCTCCCAGTGGTTTTAAGAGGGATCTGTGGAACACATTGGATATTTTGAAAGAGGCTGGAAGCTGTAACCTGTAGGCCACCGGGTTGACTACCTCCACAATTTTATATGGGCCAATAAACTTAGGCCCCAGTTTGGCTGGGTGGACCTTGAGCTTAATATTGCGGGTGGATAACCATACCTTCTTGTCCACTAGGAACACAGGACCTGATCCCTTCTCTTGTCTGCAAAAAAATTTGTACTTTTCCTGGGCCTTGGTGATGTTTCTCTGAACCTCCCTCCACAGGGCCTTCAAACGTTGCACTGTACACTCTACCCCTGGACAACCTGAGTCCATGCGAGAAAACTCCCCAAAATGCGCGTTAAACCCATAGTTGACCAGGAAGGGAGACATCCCTGTGGACTAACTCACCCAACCGTTGAAAGCAAATTCTGCCATGGGCAACGCCTCACACCAGTCATCCTGTCTGGAAGATGCCAAACATCTTAGAGTTTGCTCCAAGGACTGATTAGTGCGTTTGGTCTGCCCATTCGATTCCGGATGGTAAGAAGAAGAAAAAGACAATGTGATTCCCAACTTCTTACAAAAGGCCCTCCAAAACTTGGCCACGAACTGTATACCTCTGTCAGACACCACATTCATAGGAACCCCATGCAGACGGACCACATGCTGCACAAACAACCTGTCCAAGGTTTCAGCAGAAGGTAAAGCGGACAGAGGTACAAAATGAGCCTGTTTGGAAACTCTATCCACCACCACCCACACAACGGAGTTGCCCCTGGAAGAAGGGAGATTAGTAATAAAGTCCATGGACAAATGTGTCCATGATCTATCCGGAATTGGTAAAGGCACCAATTCCCCAGCCGGCCGGCAATGAGAACTTTTAGAACGGGCACAAACCCCACACGAAGATACAAACCTTTTAACATCTGCAACCAAAGAGGGCCACCACAAAACCCTAGCAACAGCCTCCCGGGTGGCCGAAATCGCAGGATGAGCACTCAATACAGACTCATGAAACTCCTGCAGGAGTCTAAGATGGAAATGTTCCAGTACAAACAATCTACCCATAGGTTTATTACTGGGAGCCAGTGCCTGGGACTCAAAAATCTCTGTCCAAATCAAACGAGATTTCGGCCACTACTACCCCTGGTTGAAGAATGGAGGATAGGGGTTCAGGAGGAGACACAAAGCTTCGGGACAATGCATCTGCCTTAACATTTTTAGACCCCGGGCGGAAGATGATGGAAAATTGAAATCGGAAAAAAAAGTGACCAACGGGCCTGCCTGGGTGTCAATCTTTTGGCAGACTCAATAGAAGGCACAAGGTTTGAGGTTGGTCAGGGTAGCAGGACCCTGAGACAAAACTGACCCCACTCCCACATCAGAAGCGTCAACCTCCACGATAAACGGTCTCGACGGATCTGGCTGGACCAACACTGGGGCGGAAATAAAACACTTTTTTAAAGTCAGAAAAGAATTTTTCGCAGACGTGGACCAATTCTTCACATAAGCCCCCTTGAGTGTGAGCTCAGTCAGGGTCTTATCCACCTGCAAAAAACCCTTAATGAACTTTTGATAGTAGTTTGCAAAGCCCAGAAAACATTGCAAACCATTTAAATCATGAGGTTGAACCCAATCAGTAATAGCCTGGACTTTTTTCGGATCCTTGCGAAGTCCCTCCCCAGAAACAATCAAACCCAAAAAAGACAATTCCTGTACAAAGAATGAACATTTCTCCAACTTAGCATACAAATGATTTTCTCTAAGTCTCAGAAGAACCGTTTGCAGATGGTGCAAATGGGTTTGACTATCCGAGGAGTACACAAAAATGTCATCAAGATAAATGACCACAAAGCACCCAATCAGTTCAGAAAAAATGACATTAATAAAATTTTGAAAAATCGCAGGAGCGTTAGTCAGACCGAAGGGCATGACCAGGTTTTCAAACAGTCCTTCGGTCGTGAGAAACGCCGTTTTCCACTCATCCCCTTCAGGAACCCTTATCAGGTTATAGGCCACCCCAGTAAATCAAGCTTAGAAAACCATTTGGCCCCCGAAAGTTGGTTACATAGATCCGGAATGAAGGGGAGTGGATACGTGTTTCTCATGGTAATCTTGTTAAGTTCTTAAAAGTCGAGGCACGGCCGCAAACCATCATCTTTTTTCTTAACCAAAAAAACCCCCGCCACTACAGGCGAGACAAAAAGGAGAATATGCCCTTTGCGGAGACTCTCAGTAATATACTCCTTCATGGCTTGGTGCTCGGGCCGGGACAGATTAAACAGACGAGCTTTAGGCAGTTTAGCTCCAAGAACTAAGTCAATGGCACAATTAAAAGGTCTATGTGGTGGTAGCGCCTCAGCCTCGCTTTCAGAGAACACGTCTTCAAAGTCTTTTAGGTACTCCGGAATACCCTCCAGACCGACAGATAACACAGATACAGATTTTAAAGGGGTGGACAAAGGCACAGAATTACAACACAGACTGGTACAATTGGACCCCCATTGGACTATTTCCCCAGTTACCCAATCAATAACAGGGTTATGGCGTTGACGCCAAGGCATACCTAAAACCAGACCCGCAGGTAAATTATTCAAGACAAAACAGCTTAATTTTTCCACATGCCCACTCTTAGAGAAAAAACCTCAGACATTAAACAGATTCCTTCTCGGGTGAGAGGAGAGGAGTCAATGGCAACCACCTTGACTGAAGACTCAAGCCTGACTGTCCCTATCTTATTAAGAGTCACAACATGAGAGTCAATTAAATTGATGGTAGATCCGCAGTCAACAAAAGTGGTAGTCACAACGGGACCACCAACAAGTTCCAACTCCACCTGGAGAAGGATTTTAGCAAATGAGGAAAATTGTACCTGGGAGTCTGGGCAACCTCCTTGATCGTTACCCAGACTTAGGCGTTTGCCGACATCTTAGCTGAGGAGGGGCAAGAAGGACAGTCCTTTTACCAGTGTCCTGAGGCTCCACAGTAATAGCATAGCTGGTTATCTCTTCTCTCTCTCTCTTTGACCGAGATGGCTCCCACCTCCATGGGCTCTGGAATTGAAGAGGTGTCCCCTAGGCTGGAATATAAAAGGGGTTTCCTGCTACATCACCCCTCTGGCACAGAGCCTACGGCCCAAACGGACAGCCTGGGTCATCGCATCCTCCAGGGTATCTGGGGGGGATGCAATGCCAGTACATCCTGCAAATGGTTGGACAGGCCTCTGCAGAACAACACTCTCAAGGCGGCATCATTTCAAGATATCTCAGCGGCCCAGCGTCTGAATTCGGAACAGAACCATTCCGCTGAGTGCTTCCCCTGTGTCACACTCATCACCATATCCTCTGCCAGACACACTCTATCAGGCTCATTACAAATATGCCCAAGAGCCTCAAAAAACAGATCCACAGACATACGTTCAGGAGCGGAGGGAGAGAGAGAAAATGCCCAACCCTGTGGAGGCCCCCTTAATAAAGACATAATAATTCCCATCCTCTGGCTTTCATTCCCAGAGGCCCATGGACGTAGAGAAAAAAACTATTTAAACCCCTCCTTAAACACCCTGAATAATTTTTTATCCCCAGAAAAGGTGTCGGGTAACTTATCAGGTGGTCCGGGGAAAACTAAGGAAACATCTGTGGCCCCCTCATCCCGAGCCCCAGAAGAAAAAGAACCCTGTATGGCTCCAGCAAACTCTCTTTGTACCTGTTGATGCGACTGAGCCAGGGTTCGCTGCTCCACAGTTTTTGCATCATTTGAGTGAGGCTACTCACTTGTTCCGAGAGTGCACATAACGGATCCATGGCTAAACAAAAAAAACCCACACTCGACAAGGTAGAAGTACTGTCTGGTCAGTTATAATATCAAGACCCCTGCTGCAGACTTATAGCAGGAGTCTGCAGACAGATACTAAGAGGTCAGGGAGTGTGAGAGGAGAGCTGCGATGAGCTTACCTGCAGCAGATCAGCAGATCAGGACCTGAAGCACATGACCACCGGGGAGTGGCCGGAGGTGGAGTCAGGCGCCGAGTAGCGGCGGTGACCGGCGATGCCGGAAAGTAGTCAGAATGTGCCGAAGTCAAGCCAGGAGGACAATGAGGTACAAAAGGGTGAGATGTGGAGAGTGGTCAGGAAGCCGAAGATAGCGGTACACTACAAATGGGGAAGACAGGTGCGAAGTAAGAGTAATCAAGCCAAAAGGTGAGAGCTGGAAGAGATAGTAATAACAGAGTCACAAGGCAATGCACAGAACAAGAAAACGGACCGGGTCATACACTGAGAGGCAAACGGACAAACAGTATGGAAGCACACCAGGGGGTCAGACACACAGCCAGGAATGAATGTATAACTAAAAGGAACCCCAGACAGGGGCGGGTATATATAGCCCCCCCCAAGCCAAAAGGATGACATACAAAATTAACCCTGCGAGGACAGGGAAGGGAACCCTGTCCACAACCATGACAGTTTGTCTATAATTTTCTTTCTAATCTCCTGAGGCAACTCTTTCCTTCTCTTCCTCTGGCCCATGTTGAGTGTGATACACACCATGTCACCAAACAGCACAGTGAATATCTGTTGCCCTCTATACAGGCCCACTCACTGATTCCAAGATTGTAGACACCTGTGATGCTAATTAGTGAACACACCTTGATTTAACCCCTTTATTCCATCCGACGTACAATTCCGTCCATGTGACCCTGGACCTCATTCCCATAGACGGAATAGTACGTCCCATGCGATCAGCTGCGCTCCCGTGGGGAGCGCAGCTGATCGCAGCCGGGTGTCAGCTGATTATCACAGCTGACACCCGGCACTATGTGTCAGAAGCGGTCACGGACCGCTCCCGCCACATTAACCCCTGGCACACCGCGATCAAACATGATCGCGGTGTACCGAGGGCTCAGGGCAGCATCGCGCAGGGAGGGGGCTCCCGGTGTGCTCCCCTGAGGCCCTCAGAACAGCGCGATGTGATCGCGCTGTTCTGAGGCCTTCCTCCCTGCAAGGCCCCGGATCCAAGATTGCTGCCGGGTCCCGCAGGGAGGCGACTTCCTCAGTGCCTGCTGAGAGCAGGCGCTGAGGAAGCCTGCAGCACTGCCTGTGAGATCGCTGGTCTCACAGAGTGCTGTGCACACTGTGAGACCAGCGATCTGGTATTATACAGTAATGTCCCACCCTGAGACAAAGTAAAAAAGTAAAAAAAAAAAAAAAATAAGCATGTGTAAAAAAAATTCCAAAAAAAAATAAAAATATTCCCCAATAAATTCATTTCTTCATGTAAATAAAAAACCAAAACAATAAAAGTACACATATTTGGTATCGCCGCGTCCGTAACGACCCGCCCTACAGAACTGTCCCACTAGTTAACCCCTTTAGTGAACCCCTTAAAAAAATTAAAAAAAACAAAGCAAAAAATCAATGCTTTATCATCATACAGCCGAATAAAAAGTGGAATAACACGCGATCAAAAAGACGGATATAAATAAACATGGTACCGCTGAAAACGTCATCTCGTCCCGCAAAAAACAAGCTGCCATACAGCTTCATCAGCAAAACAATAAAAAAGTTATAGCTCGCAGAATAAAGCGATGCAAAAATAATTATTTTTTATATAAAATTGTTTTTATTGTATAAAAGCATAAAAACATAAAAAAAATGATATAAATGAAGGTATTGCCGTAATCGAACTAACCCGAAGAATAAAACTGCTTTATCAATTTTACCACACGCGGAACGGTATAAACGCCCCCCCCCAAAGAAATTCATGAATTGCTGATTTTTGTTCATTCTAACCTCCCAAAAATCGAAATAAAAGCGATCAAAAAATGTCACGTGCTCAAAAATGGTACCAGTAAAAACGTCAACTCGTACCGCAAAAAATAAGACCTCACATGACTCTGTGGGCCAAAATATGCAAAATGTGATGATGCAAAAACTATTTTTTGCAATGAAAAACCGTCTTTTAGCGTGACAGCTGCCAATCATAAAAACCCGCTATAAATAGTAAATCAAACCCCCCTTTATTACCCTCTTAGGGAAAAATAATAAAATTAAAAAATGTATTTATTTCCATTTTCCCATTAGGGTTTGGCCCTGTGCACACGTTGCGGATTGTGCTGCGGATCCGCAGCGGTTTTGGCACTGCGGATCCGCAGCAGAACCAGACGCCATGTACAGTAGAATGTTAGTGAAGGGAAAAAAAAAGCTGTGCACATGATGCGGAATTTTTCGCGCGGATTTGGTGCGGTTTTAAAACCACAGCATGTCAATTCTTTGTGCGGATTCCGCAGCAGTTTTATACCTATTCCATTAAAGGTGTAAAACCGCAGGCAAATCGCAAAAAAAGCGGCAAAACCGCAGTAAATCCGCACTAAAACCGCAGGTAAAACGCAGTTCGTTTTGCCTGCGGTTTTAGCAAAATTCGCACGGAAAAATCTGCAAGTAAATCCACAACGTGTGCACGGGGCCTTAGGGTTGCGGCTAAAGTTAGGGTTAGGGTTGGGGCTAAAGTTGGGATTAGGGTTAGGGGTGTGTTAAGGTTAGGTTTGTGGTTAGGGTTATGGTTAGGGTTGGGACTAGGGTTAGGGGTGTGTTGGGGTTAGGGTTGGAGTTAGAATTGGGGGGGTTTCCACTGTTTAGGCACATCAGGGGCTCTCCAAATGTGACATGGCATCTGATCTCAATTCCAGCCAACTCTGCGTTGAAAAAGTCAAACGGTGCTCCTTCATTTCTGAGCTCTGCCATGCGCCCAAACAGTAGTTTATCCCCACATATAGGGTATCAGCATACTCAGGACAAATTGCACAATAAATCTTTGGGTCCAATTTCTTGTTACCCTTGGGAAAATAAAAAATTGGGGGCGAAAATATCATTTTTGTAAAAAAAAAATGATTTTTTTTGTTTTTACGGCTGTATGTTATAAACTTCTGTGAAGCACTTCGGGGTTCAAAGTGCTCACCACACATCTAGATAAGTTCCTTGTGGGGTCTATTTTCCAAAATGGGGTCAATTGTGGGGAGTTTCCACTGTTTAGGCACATCAGGTGCTCTCCAAATACGACATGACGCCCGCAGACCATTCCATCAAAGTCTGCAATCCAAAACGTCACTACTTCCCTTCCGAGCCCCGACGTGTGCCCATACAGTACTTTTCTCCCACATAAGGGTTATCAGTGTACTCAGGGCAAATTGGACAACAACTTTTGGGGTCCAATTTCTCCTGTTACCCTTGTGAAAATAAAATATTGGGGGCGAAAAAAAACATTTTTGTAAAAAAAAAAGCTTTTTTTATTTTTATGGCTATACGTTATAAACTTCTGTGAAGCACTTCGCTGTTCAAAGTTCTCAGCACACATCTAGATAAGTTCCTTGAGGGGTCTATTTTCCAAAATGGGGTCACTTGTGGGGGTTTCCACTGTTTAGGCACATCAGGAGCTCTCCAAACATGACATGGCGTCCAGCCAATTCTGCGTTGAAAAAGTCAAACAGCGCTCCTTCCCTACTGAGCTCTGCAGTGCACCCAAACAGTGGTTTACCCCCACATATGGGGTATCAGCGTACTCGGGACAAATTGCACAATAATTTTGGGGTCTTGTTACCCTTGGGAATATAAAAATTGGGGTGAAAAGATCATTTTTGTGGAAAAAATATGATTTTTTAATTTTACGGCTCTACGTTATAAACTTGTGTGAAGCACTTGGGGGTTCAAATTGCTCCCACAGTTCTAGATAAGTTCGTTAGGGGGTCTAGTTTCCAAAATGGGGTCACTTATGGGGGATTTCCACTGTTTAGGCACATCAGAGGCTCTCCAAATGCAACATGGCGTCCAATCTCAATTCCAGCCAATTTTGGTTGGAAAAAGTCAAATGGTGCTCCTTCCATTCCGAGCTCTGCCGTGCGCCCAAACAGTGGTTCCTCCCACATATGAGGTATCAATGTACTCAGGACAAATTGGAAAACAACTTTTATGGTCCAATTTCTCCTGTTACCCTTGGGAAAATAAAAAATTGGTGACTAAAATATAATTTTTGCGGGAAAAAAATAGGATTTTTTATTTTCATGCCCGGGCATTATAAACTTGTGTGAAGCCCTTGAGGGTTCAAAGTGCTCACCACAGATCTAGATAAGTTCCTTAGGGGGTCTAGTTTCCAAAATGGGGTCACTTGTGGGGGGTTTCCACTGTTTAGGCACATCTTGGGCACTGCAAACGGAACATGACCCCCATCAACGTCTGCACTCCAAAACATTATTACTTCCTTTCCAAGCTCTGCCGTGCGCTCAAACCGTTTTCCCCCCCACATATGGGGTATCAGCGTACTCAGGACAAATTGGACAACTTTTGGGGTCCAATTTCCTTGGGAAAAATCAAAAATTTGGGACTAAAAAATCATTTTTGTGGAAAAAAAAAAATTTTTTTCACACCCAGGCATTATAAACTTTTGTGAAACACTTGAGGATTCAAAGTGCTCACAACAGATCTAGATAAGTTCCAAATGGGGGTCTAGTTTCCAAAACGGTGACACTTGTGGGGA
The DNA here is from genome assembly GCA_033576555.1 of Oophaga sylvatica. Taxonomy (NCBI): domain Eukaryota; kingdom Metazoa; phylum Chordata; class Amphibia; order Anura; family Dendrobatidae; genus Oophaga; species Oophaga sylvatica. Next base: position 319,074,202 of record JARQOD010000003.1, read on the forward strand.
GTTTCCACTGTTTAGGAGCATCAGGGGCTCTCCAAATGCAACATGGCGTCCAATCTCAATTCCAGCCAATTTTGGTTTGAAAAAGTCAAACGGCACTCCTTCCCTTACGAGCTCTGCCGTGTGCCCAAACAGTTGTTTTCCCCCACATATGGGGTATTGGCGTACTCAGGAGAAATTGCACAACAACTTTATCTGTGCATTTTCTCCTTTTACCCTTGTGAAAATAAAAAAAAGTTTGTAAAAGATCATTTTTGTGACTAAAAAGTTAAATGTTCATTTTTTCCTTCCACGTTGCTTCAGCTCCTGTGAAGCACCTGAAGGGTTAATAAACTTCTTGAATGTGGTTTTGAGTACCTTGAGGGGTGCAGTTTTTAGAATGGTGTCACTTTTGGGTATTTTCTGCCATATAGACCCTTCAAAGTGACTTCAAATGTGAGGTGGTCCCTAAAAAAAATGGCTTTGTAAATTTTGTTGTAAAAATGAGAAATCACTGGTCAACTTTTAACCCTTAAGTTAGTTTCCCTAAGTAGTCATGTGGGAAATGTTATTTATTAACTATTTTGGGTGACATATTTCTCTGTTTTAAGGGAATAAAAATTCAAAGTTTGAAAATTGCAAAATTTTCAAAATTTTCGCCATATTTGCGTTTTTTTCAAAAATAAACGCAAGTTATATCGAAGAAATTTTAGCACTAACGTGAAGTACAATATGCCACGAGAAAACAATCTCAGAATCGCGAAGATCCGTTGAAGCGTTCCAGAGTTATAACCTCATAAAGAGACAGTGGTCAGAATTGTAAAAATTGGCCCGGTCATTAACGTGCAAACCACCCTTGGGGGTGAAGGGGTTAACATGTCCCTTCTGTCACATAATTTTCAGGGGTACCATGATTTCTGTCCAGGCCTATTTCATGAGTTTTATTTTTTTTTTTAATTCTGTGGAATCATGGTTGAAAAGCAATGTCTGACTTCCATTTGATCATTTTTATAGATTTTTGATTTATTATTACTTTTGTCAGATTCAAGTTATTTCTGTCATCATTGTGGGTTTTTCTGTCATTAAACGAGGGGTACCAACAATTTTGACCACATGTGTATGAAAAATCATATTCAAAGTTTACTTACTCTTTAGAAGCCAGAACTAATCCCTCCACAAACACCCACTAAAAACACAGACATCTCTATCCCGGGACGGTCGTGGTCTGTCAAACCAGAACTTTCACCTCCATAATGCTATCAGGATTTGTTGCATTTCTTGCTGAAAGAATGAACAATAAAAGCTGAAAAGTTCAATGGTGACATTGAGAGAAGGTGGAAGGAGCTAACTTCTCCATGATCTTGGAAGTGGATATAACTGAATTGACCATAGCCAAAAGGAAAGAAAGGCAAGATAAATGTAGAGGTTTTATTGTTTACCACTCTGCAAAGAACTTGTGAAATTGGGTATATAAAAAGCCGAAGCTCACAGAATATCACTGATTAACTCAGTCCCCTCTACCTGTGTCCACCCTCCAATCATGCATGAGTTACCACCCAGCAGAAATGTCATTACAGGTCAATGGTGAATTTGAAAGAATTACTGAAAAATGCTGATGTTAAGCCTGGAGAAAGTTTTTTTTTTCCTGGCAACATTAAAGTTAGATGTAGCAAAATTAGTCATCATCACATATTTTCTGCCATAATGTGGGGCTGCTACAAAAGCCGTTCATTTGGAAAATACTATACGACCTCCTCTTATAAAGTCAGATTTGCACTATAGTATGAAACCAGCAATCCTACCATTGGAAATTTTTTTTAGTTAGAAAATCAGTTCACATCATGACAAAATGCCATAAATCCATAAAGCCACACTGTCCTACAATGTTCTAACTTCAGTCATAAACAGTGGCTTGCGAAAGTATTCACCCCCTTGGCATTTTTCGTGTTTTTCTACCTCACAACCTGGAATTCCACTGTTTTTAAGGCTTTGCATCAGTTTATGTAAGGAACATGCCTACAACTGTGAATATTTTGTTTTCTTTATATTGTGAAGCATACAACAAATAGGACAAAATTACTGAAAACTTCAGTGTGCATAACTATTCACTGCCCTAAAGTCAGTACTTTGTAGAGCCTCCTTTTGCAGCAATTACTGCTGCGAGTCGCTTTGGATACATCTCTATGAGCTTTCCACATCTGTCCACTCAGATTTTTGCACATTCCTGAAGGCAAAACTGCTCCATCTTCTTCAAGTTAGATTGTTTCCTCTAGTGAACAGCAATCTTCACGTCGACCATAGATTCTCAATTGGATTAAGGTCTGGGCTTTGACTAGGCCACTCAAAAACATTTACACGTTTCCCCATAAACCAGTTGAATGTTCCATTAGTAGTATGTTTTGTTTCATTGTCTTCTTGGAAAGTTAACCTCTATCCCATTCTCAAATCACTGACAAACTGAAATAGGTTTTGCTAAAAAATAATCATCCATCTTCCCCTCGACTCGTGACTCGGACCATTTTCCTTGTCCCTGCTGCTGAAAAAGATCACAACAGCATGATTCTGCCACCACCATGTTTCACTGTGTGAATGGTATTCTTGGGGAGATGAGCTGTGTTGGTTTGGCGCCAGGCATAGTGTTTACCTTCATAGCCAAAAAATTAAATTTTGGTCTCTTCTGACCACATCTTACTCCATACATTTGGGGAGTCTCCCACATGTCTTTTTGCAAGCCCAAAACAAGCCTTAGGCCGGCGTCACACACAACGACAAAAAATCGGTCCGTTTTAGACGGTCGATTGTCGGATCAAAATGCAAACATCACACATCCTTCTGGCATCCGATTTTCCTTCAAAGATGCGATTTAGTCGCATGTGTGTGTACCTTGTAACATCCGATTTTCATTGGACTTGCGAGAATTTCTCGCAGGCTTGCAAAACTGACATATAATGGATCCAAAAGAATAGTATTTCAATCACAAAAAAAAGAATAGATATATACACATAGAACACATATATATATATATATATATATATATACATGTCATTGTGACATGTATATATACATATATTTATAGTTCCTAGACTTCTACATACTGTTATAGCCGCTAATTCAATTGCCGGCTTCTGTGAAATCACAGAAGCCGACATGAAATGATACATTGTTTCCACACAGTTAACCATGTCATTTCCTGTATTTTGATATTTGTTTAGAACTTACAATTACATGAGTGTATTTGTGCAAAATTTCAGACATGTAGGGGTTAATTAAAGGTGTAAATTCGTTGAAAAAAAATGCGTGGGCTCCCCCTGTATTTTCTCCACCAGACAGACAAAGCAAGCGACAGGAGAGGATGTGATTCATGAATGAAGCTTAATTGATTGTATCCACTTTCATCTTAGGTCAGGTCACTGAAGTGAAAGTTGTAATAAATCAATTAAGCTCCATTCATGAATCTATTCCTCTCCTTTCGCTGGGAGAGTAACTGATTCATTCAGGGGAATACAGGTCTGAGACAGCATTATTAGCTCTCTGCGACCTGTAACCTGTTAACCCTTTCTGATGGATTACACCGTGGGACCTGACTGTACATCGGATTGGTAAGAATCATTTTGCTTTTTTATTTTATTTTTATTACAGGAAATGGTTTTAGCAGGAAAATAAAATATTGTCAAAAACTGTGTGATTATTTCATTAAACTTCTTTTTTATTAAACTGTGTGTGTTTGATTTTTCTATCATACAATAGGATTAATAATTGATAGTTGTCTAATTGACAGCTCTCAATTATTAACCTGCCTTAAGGTCACCTTTCAATACTAAGGTGACATTAAGGTGAGATTATTAACCCATTCGCCACCGCTACAGGGCAATGGGAATAGACGGGCAAAGTGCCAAAAAGGGCGAATCTAATTATAGATTTGCCCTTTCTGGGGTGTCTGGGGGCAGATGTTAGTAGCCAGGGGGGGCACAAAAAAAAAGTACCCTCCCTAGGCTATTATTATCTGCCCCCACTCGCTTGCTTTGTCTGTCTGGTGGAGAAAATACAGCGGGAGCCCACGCATTTTTTTGTCAACGAATTTACACCTTTAATTAACCCCTACATGTCTGAAATTTAGCACAAATACACTCATGCAATTGTAAGTTCTAAACAAATATCAAAATACAGGAAATGACATGGTTAACTGTGTGAAAACAATGTATCATTTCATGTCGGCTTCTGTGATTTCACAAAAGCCGGCAATTGAATTTGCGGCTATTACAGTATGTAGAAGTCTAGGAAATATAAATATATATATATATACATGTCACAATTACATATATATATATTATATATATATATATATATTCTATGTGTGTATATCTATTCTTTCTAGTCTTTATTAAAGCTGTCAGTGTGATTTTACAGTATAGCCGGGGATGAATTGCCGGCTTTTCTAAAGGACACCGATGCGATTTCATCGCAAGTCACACAGTGCGGTCCGTTTGTAATCAGATTTTTCATCGCTCCCATAGACTTGCATTGGCGATAGTCGACCCACAATCGGTGACAATCGCAGCATGCTGCGATTGCACACGGACGTTTAAAACGGACCACAAAAAATCTGATACTGGGAGCTGCTCCATAGATTAACATAGGGCAGACTGCAATGCGATATTTCATCGCATTGCAGTCGTCCGATTCTGTCGCCAGTGTGACGCCGGCCTTACAATTTTTGTGTGTAAGTAAAGGCCTTTTTCTGCCCACTATTCCATAAAGGTCACCTGTATAGAGTGTACGACTTATTGTGGTCATATGGACAGATACTCCAGTCTCTGCTTGGGAACTCTGCAGCTCCTTCAGGGTTACCTTTGGTCACTGGCTGCCTCTCTGATTAATGCCCCCCTTGCCTGGGCTGAAAGTTTTGGTGGGCTGCACTCTCTTGGCAGGTTTGTTGAAGTATCATGTTCTTTCTATTTGATGATAATGGATTTGATGGTGCTCTGGGGGATCATCAGAGATTGGGATTTTTTTTATACCCAACCCTGACTTTTACTTCTCAACCACTTTGTCCCTGACTTGTTTGGAGATCTCCTTGGTCTTCATGGTGTTGTTTGGTTAATGGTGGATCTTGCTTATTGGTGTTGCAACCTCTGTGGTGTTTCAGAAAAGGTAAAGTGTATATACTGACAGACATGTGACACTTTGATTGTACAAGGTTGGACCTCCTGTCACTAATTATGTTACCTATGAAGTTAATGAGCCTTTAGACTGACTGCACAGGCTGACCCCACGATCAGTGTGATGGAACGGCCTGACCCCATGATCAAAGTGACCGCAAAGCCTGACCCAACGATTAACGAAGGCATGGCCTGACCCCATGAGCAGCGTGGCAGCAAGGCCTGACCCCATGATTAGCATGATTGCACGGCCTGATCCCATGATCAGAGTGACCACATGGCCTTACACCATGTTCGGCATGACAGTATGACCTAACCACATGATCTTCGTGATGGCATGGTCTGATCCCACAATAAGCATAGCAGCACGACTTGACCCTGCGATTAGGATGACAGCACGGTCTGACCACAAATCAGCATGCTTCAAACCATCTGACCCCTCCATCAGCATAACTGCATCGCCTGACCCCAGAATCAGCATGACTGTACCGCATAACCCCACAATCAGTGTGGCTACATTCAGGGGCGTAGCTAGGGTTTTGGTTTGGGGGGGGCGAAACTTCTGAGTGGGCCCCTAACCAGAGAACCTCAGCAAATGACCGCGCTGTTGCCAAAAATTATCTATATATAAAAAGACCATTATTGATATCACCGCCTTATGGTCAGTGGTAAATAATACCAGTCCTACAGAACATATAAGAGATTACAGCAGAGGTATAGATAATGACTTACCGCTGACGTTCTTTCTGATGGAATCGTTCACTTTTCATGTCTTTTCCGTCTGGCCCAGACCGACATGACGACTTCTCCAGCCAGGACTCGACTGCAGAAATTACAACAAAGACACATTTCACTTCTCATATTTTCAGCACTGTCACGGTCACCGATTGGACTATTCTCAACCTGCACAAACTCATCCTGCTGATACCCCAATACTGAGCCGCTGCTGCCGTATGTGCCCCTATTACTGCACCTGATACCCCAATACTGAGCTGCTGCTACCGTATGTGTCCCTATTACTGCTCCTGATACCCCAATACTGAGCCGCTGCTGCCGTATGTGTCCCTATTACTGCATCTGATACCCCAATACTGAGCCGCTGCTGCCGTATGTGTCCCTATTACTGCACCCCATACCCCAATACTGAGTCCACTGCTGTCATATGTGTCCTATTACTGCACCTGATACCCCAATACTGAGTCGCTGCTGTCATATGTGTCCCTATTACTGCACCTGATACCCCAATACTGAGTCGCTGCTGTCATATGTGTCCCTATTACTGCTCCTCATACCCCAATACTGAGCCGCTGCTGCCGTATGTGCCCCTATTACTGCACCTGATACCCCAATACTGAGCCGCTGCTACCGTATGTGTCCCTATTACTGCTCCTGATACCCCAATACTGAGCCGCTGCTGCCGTATGTGTCCCTATTACTGCATCTGATACCCCAATACTGAGCCGCTGCTGCCGTATGTGTCCCTATTACTGCATCTGATACCCCAATACTGAGCCGCTGCTGCCGTATGTGTCCCTATTACTGCACCCCATACCCCAATACTGAGTCCACTGCTGTCATATGTGTCCCTATTACTGCACCTGATACCCCAATACTGAGTCGCTGCTGTCATATGTGTCCCTATTACTGCACCTGATACCCCAATACTGAGTCGCTGCTGTCATATGTGTCCCTATTACTGCTCCTCATACCCCAATACTGAGCCGCTGCTGCCGTATGTGTCCCTATTACTGCACCTGATACCCCAATACTGAGCCGCTGCTGCCGTATGTGTCCCTATTACTGCTCCTGATACCCCAATACTGAGCCGCTGCTGTCATATGTGTCCCTATTACTGCACCTGATACCCCAATACTGAGCCGCTGCTGCCGTATGTGTCCCTATTACTGCATCTGATACCCCAATACTGAGCCGCTGCTGCCATGTGTCCCTATTACTGCACCTGATACCCCAATACTGAGCCGCTGCTGCCATGTGTCCCTATTACTGCACCTGATACCCCAATACTGAGCCGCTGCTGCCATATGTGTCCCTATTACTGCACCTGATACCCCAATACTGAACTGCTGCTGCCGCATGTGTCCCTATTACTGCACCTCATACCCCAATACTGAACCGCTGCTGCCGTATGTGTCCATATTACTGCACCTGATACCCCAATACTGAGCCGCTGCTGCCATATGTGTCCCTATTACTGCACCTGATACCCCAATACTGAACCGCTGCTGCCATATGTGTCCCTATTACTGCACCTGATACCCCAATACTGAGCCGTTGCTGCCATATGTGTCCCTATTACTGCACCTGATACCCCAATACTGAACCACTGCTGCCGTATGTCTCCCTATTACTGCACCTCATACCCCAATACTGAGCCGCTGCTGCCATATGTGTCCCTATTACTGCACCTGATACCCCAATACTGAGCCGCTGCTGCCATATGTGTCCCTATTACTGCACCTGATACCCCAATACTGAGCCGCTGCTGCCCTATGTCTCCCTATTACTGCACCTATTGTGTGGTTCTCTGAGCCCTCTAAATTCTAAAGCAACTCTCTAGAATATAGTAATGCCAGGTGCAAGTGCCCTAGAAAACAGAGCCCAGATTTTGTCCCCTAGAAAGTAATAATGCCCTGTGTGCCCCTTTGACAGTCACAGTAACCCGAGTTCCCCTATAACAATAAGTACCCACTTTACATTTAATAATGTCCAAAGTCTCCCCCCTGTACAGCTCCCCTATACACCATATAATGTCCCTCACTGGATATATACTGACCCCTTAATATCCCCAAACTATTTAATGGCTCCAACACTGTATGATGGCCCTAGATAGCATCCATATAGCATAATACACCAAATAGTCCTCAATATAGCATAATGCACTCCCCATAGGCAGCCTCTATGTTATAATGCACTCACTATAGGCAGCCTCTATATTATAATGCACCCCATAGACAGCCTCCATATTATAATGCACCCCCGTAGGCAGCCTCTATATTATAATGCACTCCCATAGGCAGCTTCTATATTATAATGCACCCCCATAGGCAGCCTCTATATTATAATGCACTTCCATAGGCAGCTTCTATATTATTATGCACCCCATAGACATCCTCTGTATTATAATGCACCCCCATAGACAGCCTCTATATTATAATGCACCCCTGTAGGCAGCCTCTATATTATAATGTACTCCCATAGGCAGCTTCTATATTATAATGCACCCCCATAGGCAGCCTCTGCATTATAATGCAGCCCCCCATAGGTAGTCTCTATATTATAATGCACCCCCATAGGCAGCCTCTGTATTATAATGCAGCCCCCCATAGGCAGCCTCTATATTATAATGCAGACCCCTATAAGCAGCCTTTGTATTATAATGAACCCCATAGGCAGCCTTTGTATTATAATGCACCCCCATAGGCAGCCTTTGTATTATAATGCACTCCCATATGGAGCCTCTGTATTATAATGCACTCCCATATGGAGCCTCTGTAATATAATGCACCCCCATATGGAGCCTCTGTATTATAATGCACTCCCATATGGAGCCTCTGTATTATAATGCACCCCCATATGGAGCCTCTGTATTATAATGCACTCCCATAGATAGCCTCTGTATTATAATGCACTCCCATATGGAGCCTCTGTAATATAATGCACCCCCATATGGAGCCTCTGTGTTATAATGCACTCCCATAGATAGCCTCTGTATTATAATGCACTCCCATATGGAGCCTCTGTAATATAATGCACCCCCATATGGAGCCTCTGTATTATAATGCACCCCCATATGGAGCCTCTGTATTATAATGCACTCCCATATGGAGCCTCTGTAATATAATGCACCCCCATATGAAGCCTCTGTATTATAATGCACTCCCATATGGAGCCTCTGTATTATAATGCACCCCCATATGGAGCCTCTGTATTATAATGCACTCCCATAGATAGCCTCTGTATTATAATGCACCCCCATATGGAGCCTCTGTAATATAATGCACCCCCATATGGAGCCTCTGTGTTATAATGCACTCCCATAGACAGCCTCTGTATTATAATGCAGCCCCCCATATGGAGCCTCTGTAATATAATGCAGCCCCCTTTACAAAAATAATAAATCCTGTACTCACCTCTCTTGCTCCCGACTCCTGTGATGTTCACTGCTCTCCCTCCTGACAGCGGGTGCCAGGCAGTGATGTCATCGTTCCCGCTGTCAGAGCTGAGAGGGGGATGATAGGAGAGGGAGCGCTCGCTCCTTCTCTCTCAATGCGGTCAGCTGTAACGGCAAGATGCCGATACACCTGACCCTCCGATGACAGGCGGGGGCCCCACTGCTGGCACTGGGCCCCCCACCGCCTGTTCACGCCCCATAGCGGCCGGGCGGCAGAGCAGGGTGATCGATTCTCCCTGCTCTGCCGCAGTGTAACTGTATGGGCGCGCTGTGCACGCCGATACAGTAACAGTAGTGTAGCTCCGGGTGGGCCCCCTCTGAGTGTGGGGCCCCGGGTCACCGCCCCCTCTGCCCCCCCCGGTAGCTACGCTACTGGCTACACCACTTGACCCCACAATGTAGCTTCACCATCTGTCCCGACTAGTGTTGAGCGATACGATAATGCAAATATCGGCTATCGGCCGATATTAGCTCTATCGGCCTTTCGATAATTCGTTTCGATATTTTCGTCTTATCGAATACCGGAATCGGAAGTTCCCATAATTATTTGCGAGGCAATGTGATTTTATTCAGCCAATAAGGAATCCTAAGAAGTGTGGGCACATCCTGTACTGCTGCGGTCATGTTAACTAATGGCATGGCTGTGATTGGATGCTGAAATGATGTCAGAATGCACTATAAAAGGCGCCGCCGCCATTTTAGCGTCACTGTGCTGTGAATTCAGTAAGGGACAGAACGCTGCTGTGCTGACTCTGAGGGACAGTTAGAGATTGCGATTTAGTGTACTGTGCTGTAGGCAGGCTAGCACCAACCGCTGTGTAAAGCTTCCTTTTGCCTGCAGTGTTGTTTTAACAGCTCTGCAAGGTGTGTGTGAGTGCAGGTGATGCTGCAGTTTGCTCTGCATGCAACGCTGTCTGTAGGTGTCACGCTGTCTAATGATATGTATACAATGTCAGTAAACTATTAATACAGGAACAACACTCTATACAACAACTAGTATAGCAACATCAGCATGTAAGTATAGAATAGATTTACCTGACACGATATCTGCTGAACTCAGGGTTAATCTTGAGGACTTGATGAGCTGAAACAGGAAAGAGGTGGACCGGGATCTAACCTGACCCTAAACTGGGGTCCTAACTAATCCCTCACCTTGGAGGTACTGATAATGGTTCAGAGGTCCAAGTCACCAACCTAACCCTGTCTCCTATCAGACCCTGAACCCTGTAATCAGTCCTAAGAAGGATCCTGACTACCACCAAAGGGATATGGGCTGATCTTAGCTAAATACACAGATTAGACATATAAGACAGACAGGATAACACTCGCTTGCATACACACTCAAACACCAAAGGAACATAAATGGTCTGGGAAATAAACTCTAACCAAGTTGAGCCCAAAACAACTAAGGAGCTCACTACTAAAGTCTATACAGATTCATTCCTATCTGTGGTCTGCATGAAGGTTTCACTGGCAACTCCCCAAGCAGACAACCAGGAATTTAAAGGAAACCAATCAACAAATAATCAATTGCAGCCGGGAGAAACTGCACCCAGTCCCAGCACCGAGCACAGACAGAATTAACTCCCTAGCTGCAAAACACAAAGAAACAGCAGCTCAGCTGTGAGAAGTCAAAATGTGCAACCGCGACGATCTTCGTGGCAATGCACACATGACAGTACCCCCCCTTCTACGAGGGGCCTCCGGACCCTCAGGGCCAGGCCTGCCCGGGTGAGTTCTGTGGAAGGTCCGAACCAAACGATCTGCGTTAACATCAGACGCAGGGACCCACGTCCTCTCCTCTGGACCATACCCCTTCCAATGCACCAAGTACTGAAGGGACCGGCGATTCAGACGTGAGTCAATGATCTTTGATACTTGAAATTCCAAGTTACCATTGACCAACACAGGAGGAGGAGGTAGAGGTGACGGTATGACTGGTGCCACATACCTTTTAAGTAATGACTTGTGGAACACATTATGAATTTTAAACGTAGGAGGGAGGTCCAGACGAAATGCCACAGGATTAATTATGGAACTGATCCTGTACGGCCCGATGAATCTGGGACCCAGTTTCCAGGAGGGCACTTTAAGTTTTATATTCCTGGTAGACAACCATACCAGATCGTTCACATTCAGATCTGGACCAGAAACTCTCCTCCTATCAGCCATACGTTTGTAACGGTTCCCCATCGCACTCAGATTATTCAATACACCTCTCCACACAGAAGCAAATGACGACGAGAAACGCTCCTCCTCAGGAACCCCAGAAGGGCCCCCCCCATTGAAAGTACAAAACTGGGGATGAAAACCATATGCCCCAAAAAACGGGGACTTACCAGTGGACTCGCTCCGCCTGTTGTTAAGAGCGAACTCTGCCAGAGGCAAGAAAGAAGACCAGTCCTCTTGGTTCTCTGAGACAAAACACCGGAGATATGTCTCTAAGCTCTGATTCAGACGCTCTGTTTGACCATTGGTCTGCGGATGAAAAGCCGAGGAAAATGACAATTGCATCCCCCGACGTAAACAAAATGCCCTCCAAAATTTGGACACAAACTGAGACCCCCTATCTGACACCACATCAGAAGGCAACCCATGAAGTCTAACGATCTCCCTAATGAACACCTGCGCCAGAGTTTTAGCATTAGGGAGTGCAGGAAGAGCAACGAAATGTGCCATCTTACTGAACCTGTCAACAACCACCAGTATGACAGTATTCCCTGACGACGGAGGAAGGTCCGTAATGAAGTCCATAGATAAATGAGTCCATGGACGCTCCGGAAGTTTCAAGGGTAAAAGGGTCCCAGACGGACGGGTATGAGGGGTTTTAGAGCGAGCGCACACCCCACATGACGCGACAAAAGTTATAACATCTTTATTAGCATTAGGCCACCAAAACCGGCGAGAAAGGAGATCTAAAGTAGCCTTACTCCCTGGATGTCCTGCTAGAGCAGAATTATGATGTGCCTCAATAACCTTTTGTCTCAACAGATTTGGGACAAACAGTCTCCCTGGAGGTCCTGCAGGGGCGTCCCCCTGAGCCTCTAACACCTCCTCCTCAAGCTCAGAAAATACAGCCGACACTACCACCCCCTCCTGAAGGATAGGACTCGGGTCATCCGTTTTCCCGGCCCCTGGGAAACTGCGAGACAAGGCATCAGCCTTTACATTCTTAGACCCCGGGCGATAAGTGACGACAAAATTAAACCTGGTAAAAAACAACGACCATCGAGCTTGTCTGGAATTCAGACGCTTAGCGGATTCCAAATACAACAGGTTCTTGTGATCAGTAATAACGGTAACCGGGTGGACTGCCCCCTCCAAAAAGTGACGCCATTCTTCAAAAGCTAACTTAATGGCCAAAAGTTCCCTATTGCCGATATCATAATTCCTTTCGGCGGACGACAATTTCTTAGAAAAGAAAGCGCACGGATGCCATTTACCAGGGGATGGACCCTGGGACAATATAGCACCCACCCCTACGTCAGACGCATCCACCTCCACAATGAACGGCTGAGATGCATCTGGTTGGATGAGAACGGGTGCCGAAGCAAAACATTTCTTCAAAGAGGAAAAGGCTTGGCAAGCTTTGTCCGACCATTTAGAAAAATCCGTCCCTTTTCTTGTCATGTCAGTGAGAGGTTTGACGACAGATGAGAAATTACAAATAAATTTCCGGTAGTAGTTAGCAAACCCCAAAAAACGCTGCAGAGCCTTAAGATCCCCTGGCTGATCCCATTCAAGCACTGCTCTCACCTTTTCAGGGTCCATACGGAAACCGGAGGCTGAAGCCAAAAAACCCAAAAACTGAAGTTCCTGTACGGCAAATACACACTTCTCCAGTTTGGCGTATAATTTATTGTCTCGCAAGATCTGCAACACCTGTCTCACATGCTCCTGATGAGACACAAGATCTGGTGAGTAAATTAAAATGTCGTCCAAATATACAACCACAAACAGCCCCACAAGGTGACGAAAAATGTCATTAACAAAATGTTGGAATACTGCTGGTGCAGTAGTCAGACCAAAAGGCATGACTAGGTTCTCATAATGTCCCTCCGGCGTGTTAAACGCCGTTTTCCACTCATCCCCCTCTTTTATCCTAATCAGATTATACGCCCCCCTGAGATCCAATTTAGAAAACCATTTGGCGCCAACAATTTGATTGAAGAGATCAGGAATAAGAGGGAGTGGATACGGATCTCGAACAGTAATCCGATTAAGTTCGCGGAAATCCAAGCAAGGGCGTAGGCCTCCATCTTTCTTCTTCACAAAGAAGAACCCCGCGCTACTGGGGAAGATGAAGGTCTAATATGCCCTTTGGCCAGACTTTCAGAAATATAATCTTTCATAGCCTGCCTCTCAGGACCAGAAAGATTATACAACCTAGCTTTAGGCAACTTAGCATCAGGAAGGAGATTAATAGAGCAGTCATACACGCGATGAGGAGGCAACTCCTGACACCCCTCCTCAGAGAAAACATCCCCAAAATCCTCCAAAAAAGGAGGCAATGTACTAGGCACGACCGCACTGATGACTGTGTTCATGCAGTTGCTTTTGCAAAACTCACCCCATTGGCTTATTTCTCTGGACTGCCAATTAATCACAGGGTTATGTTTAACCAACCAAGGAAGTCCCAACACAATGGGAGTAGGTAGACCCTCCAACACATAACAAGATAATTGTTCCCTATGTATTGCCCCTACCCGAAGGTCAATGTTATGAACCTCATGAACAAAGCTACCTTGGCCGAGAGGCCTGGCGTCAATGGAGAATATAGGGATCGGTTTGACCAATACACTCAGATGCATACCTTGAGCCTGAGCAAACTGAGCGTCAACCAGATTAGCCCCGGAACCACTATCAAGAAGAACAGACAATCTCTCCACTCTCGTACCAACTACCACCTCCACTGGTACAAGGAACTGAGAAGAACTGGCGGATGAAATACATACTCCCAGGTTGTCGTCCACCACACAACCTGGGATTAACAGTTTTCCGGCGACTTTTGGCTCAACAAGGCACGGGATGGACATTCTCCAACAAAATGTCCCTCTTTCCCGCAGAAAAAACATCTTCTAGTCCTGCGGCGTACCGCCAATCCCCTCCTACGAAATGATGTCCCTCCCAACTGCATAGGCTCATCCGAACAGACAAGGGGAACCTCAACATAAGGGACTTTAGTGGTAGGTGGAGAAACAACAGGGAGTGGGGTTACCTCACCCCTCTCCCGAAGCCGTCTATCAGTACGGATAGCTAAGGCCATAGCAGCCTCCAGAGAAGGAGGAGACTCATACTGAGCCAAAACGTCTTTTAATTTATCAGAAAGCCCATGACAAAACTGGCTCCTAAGAGCTGGGTCATTCCACTGAGTATCTGTGGCCCATCTACGAAACTCAGAAGCAAATTCCTCTGCCGGACGATCTCCCTGCTGTATCTTACGTAATTTTGTCTCAGCAAGAGAGACCCGATCTGGGTCATCATATACCAATCCCAGGGCAGTAAAAAATTGATCTACAGACAGTAGAGCCGGGGATCCCGGAGGAAGGGAAAATGCCCAGGATTGAGGGTCCCCTTGCAGAAGTGAGATAACAATTCCCACTCTCTGCTCCTCACTCCCTGATGATCGAGGCCGAAGCCGAAAATACAATTTACATGCCTCCCGGAAGGTGAAAAATTTGTCTCGCCCACCAGTGAACCTGTCCGGGAGAGCAACCTTAGGTTCAACTCTGGTTTGCTCCAGGGAGACAAAACTTTGGACTTAATGTCCGTCAGCTCCATGGATAATCCCTGCAACTGCAGAGCCAGCTGGGCTACTGGATCCATGGTAACTGGAGATAATTTTTATGGCCAGTGAAAATGTCACGCTGTCTAATGATATGTATTACAATGTCAGTAAACTATTAATACAGGAACAACACTCTATACAACAACTAGTATAGCAACATCAGCATGTAAGTATAGAATAGATTTACCTGACACGATATCTGCTGAACTCAGGGTTAATCTTGAGGACTTGATGAGCTGAAACAGGAAAGAGGTGGACCGGGATCTAACCTGACCCTAAACTGGGGTCCTAACTAATCCCTCACCTTGGAGGTACTGATAATGGTTCAGAGGTCCAAGTCACCAACCTAACCCTGTCTCCTATCAGACCCTGAACCCTGTATCAGTCCTAAGAAGGATCCTGACTACCACCAAAGGATATGGGCTGATCTTAGCTAAATAACACAGATTAGACATATAAGACAGACAGGATAACACTCGCTTGCATACACACCAAAAACCAAAGGAACATAAATGGTCTGGGAAATAAACTCTAACCAAGTTGAGCCCAAAACAACTAAGGAGCTCACTACTAAAGTCTATACAGATTCATTCCTATCTGTGGTCTGCATGAAGGTTTTCACTGGCAACTCCCAAGCAGACAACCAGGAATTTAAAGGAAACCAATCAACAAATAATCAATTGCAGCCGGAGAAACTGCACCCAGTCCCAGCACCGAGCACAGACAGAATTAACTCCCTAGCTGCAAAACACAAAGAAACAGCAGCTCAGCTTGAGAAGTCAAAATGTGCAACCGCGACGATCTTCGTGGCAATGCACACATGCAGTAGCATCTGCACATGTCACTCACAGACTCTTTTTTTTTTCTTCAGTGTATAAAGGCGCCGCCGCCATTTTAGCGTCACTGTGCTGTGAATTCAGTAAGGGACAGAACGCTGCTGTGCTGACTCTGAGGGACAGTTAGAGATTGCGATTTACTGTACTGTGCTGTAGCAGCTATCACCAACCGCTGTGTAAAGCTTCCTTTTGCCTGCAGTGTTTTAACAGCTCTGCAAGGTGTGTGTGAGTGCAGGTGACGCTGCAGTTTGCTCTGCATGCAACGCTGTCTGTAGGCATCTGCACGTGTCACTCACAGACTCTTTTTTTTTTCCTTCAGTGTAATTCTTGCTGCTCCATGCAATTTAACTATTAGTGTGACGCGCTTCCATCCGTATCCAATACATTGGTTGCAAACACTATAGAAGTAGACAAAGGAGTAGCCTTTCACAGATTGTGATTTGTGAACAGTTGTGTTTCAGTGTTCACTTCAGTCTCTGCGTAATAACCACACTTAGGCCTTAAGTTATAACTTTTCTGACTTTCTTTATCAATCTACCAAGATGAAGAAGTCAGTGAGTAAGGCACGTGGTCGTGGCCGTGGAGTTTCAGCAGGGAGAGGACGTGGGGATTCTGTGTCTGCTGCCGCCCTCAGTGACACAGCATCCACCATTTATCCCCGTGAGCGTTCCTTTATGCGCACTTTGGTAGGAGCTCGGCGTGCCCCCCTGCTGCGGGAAGAACAAATTGAAGCCGTTGTTGGTTGGATGGCAGCCAATGCATCGACTTCAATTCCTTCCACCTCCTCTCAGGAACACAACACTGTTGAGCAACCATCTGTCTGTTCACCCCTGTCAAATTGCCAAGGCAGTCAGAGAGTTCTGTACAGGAGCCAGCTGAGTCTCTGCTTCTGTTCTCAGAATCTGTTGGCTCGCAAACACGGGCACAGGCAAGCAGCATTCTGCAATTTGAAGAAGAGGGAGTATGCAGTGATGCGCAACAGCTGTGTCTCTCTCAATCTGAAGAGGCGGGTGAGCCAGTGCCGATGGACAGCACACCGCAGAACGCATCTTATGATGATGATGAGACTCAGGTGCCAGGTTTTGTGGAGCATGGTGCTGCCCAGACCATCCAACAGCAGCAGGTGTTGGAAGAGGGTAGTGGAGATGATGAAGTCCGAGACCCAACATGGCGTGAGCAACAGCAAGGTGGTGGGAGCAGCTCTGAGGAAGAGATTGTCCCAACGGTACAAAGAGGTAGGCTGCAGACTCGCTTGCCTGTAGCCTCCAGTTTGGCACCTGTTGGGAGCAGTTCTCTTAGAAATGTCAAAATTGGCGCTCCCATGACTTGCACTGCGTGGTCCTTTTTTGACAGACTTGTAGATAATATTTGCTATGTTCAATGCAAGCTGTGTAAGCAAAAAGTTAAAAGAGGTAAAAATATCAGGAACCTGAATACCACAAATATGTGGACACATGTACGGACAAAGCACGTAGCTGAGTTCCAAAGACACACTGGAGATGTAGGCCAACCTACAGCAGCACCTACATCTTTACGTCATGTTCGAGCCTCTACCTCCAGCTCTCACACACCTGTTTTGGCTTCCTCACAGGATCTCCATGGAAGAACCTCGGTCACTGTTGTCCATAGACAAACTGTTATTCCACCCACTGCAGCAAGTTCACAGTCATCGTCACACTCCCAGTACAAAAAACAGCCATCGGTAACACAGGCATGGGATAAAAGACGGCCATACTCGGCAAACCATCCACGAGCACAGGCTCTGAATGCTGGCCTTGCAAAACTCCTGTCCCTTGAAATGCTGTCATTCAGGCTGGTGGAGACTGACAGTTTCAGGAACTTTATGGAATTGGCAGTCCCACAATATAATGTGCCAAGCCGATTTTATTTCAGCAGGCAAGCTGTCCCTGCTCTGCAAAAACATGTCGAGGGAAACATTAAACATGCGCTACTAAACGCCGTCAGTAGCAGGGTCCACCTGACCACCGATGCGTGGACCAGTACCCATGGCCAGGGACGATACCTTTCCCTCACTGCCCATTGGGTCAATGTTGTGGAGCCGGGTACAGATCTTGCCAGTGGCGCTGTACGTGTTCTGCCAACTCCAAGGATTGCAGGAATCCAGTCTGTGCACATTGATTCCTCCTCCTACTCCAGTTCCTCAGAATCATCGCTGCACGAGCCGTCACGGTATACCTCCACATGGACCCGTGAACGCTTACCTGTTGCGACCGATATTAGCACAGCCGTGGCCAAACGTCAACAGGCCGTCCTGAAATTAATTCCCATGGGGAATCGAAGCCACACAGCGCAGGAGCTCTGGGATGCCATCAAGCAGGAGAGCGACGTGTGGTTTTTGTCAGCTAATCTGCAGCCAGGCTTGGTAGTGTGTGACAATGGCCGAAATCTGGTGGCAGCTCTGGGCCTTGGCAACCTCACTCACATACCATGTCTGGCACATGTGCTCAACTTGGTCGTGCAGAGTTTTTTGAGGGACTATCCGGATCTTGATGCACTGCTGCACAAGGTCCGCCTAGAGTGCGCTCACTTGCGACGTTCCAGCATGGCCAGATCGCGCATTGCAGCTCTGCAAGTCAGATTTTGCCTTCCTGAACATCGCATCATATGTGACGTACCCACCAGGTGGAATTCCACGTTACATATGTTGGAGCGGTTGTGTGAGCAGCAGCCAGCAGTAATGGAGTATCAGCTACAACAGGCGCAATCAACTTGCAATTTGCGCTGTTCACACTTCACCACTACTGAGTGGGCCTCTATGAAGGACATCTGCGACGTTTTGCGTGCGTTTGATGTCTCAACGCGGATGGCGAGTGCAGATGATGCACTAGTCAGCATGACTGTCCCCCTTATCTGCCTGCTTCAGAAATCACTGAAAGCACTAAAGGAAGAGGTTTTGAAACAGGTGGAGGATGAGGAGTCACAAATTCAATTACCTTCAGGACAGTCAGCGCAACGTGGTTCCTCACAAAGGGCTGGGCAGGGCTCACTTTGTGAGGAGGATGAGGAGGAGGACGAGGAGTCAATGGAGGAGGAAGAAATCCCTACAGAGGAAGGTACACAACGCTGTAGTCAGTATGTAGAGCGAGGGTGGAGTGATGCAGAGGAGACAGAGATGACGCCTCTTCCAGAGGACAGCCTTTGTTGGCCAGTTGGGAGTCTGCAGCACATGGTTTATTTCATGCTTCAGTGCCTAAGAAACGACCGCCGCATCGCCCACATTCTCAGCACGTCAGATTATTGGGTGTACACCCTCCTAGACCCTCGCTACCGGGACAACTTACAAACCCTCATCACACCGGTGAACCGGGACCGTAAAATGCAGGAGTACCAAGACACACTGGTGCAATCCATACTGTTGTACATTCCAGCCGAGAGAGATGCTGCTGCTACTGCTTTACAAAGCAGCTCTGTGCGTCGAGGCAGTGTAGACACCTGTACAACAAGAGGGAGCAGAAGCAGCGCCTCTGCACAGGGCAAGAACTGTATGTTACAAATGTGGCAAAGTTTTGTGACAGCGCCAGCAAGGTCTACACCATCCGAGACGGCTCCAGTCACCAGGAAGAAACGTTTCCGTAAGATGGTGACAGACTACTTGGCTTTCCCTCTAAGTGTACTCCCAGATGCCTCTTCCCCTTTCAAATTTTGGGTCTCTAAGTTGGATACATGGCCAGAGCTTAGCCAGTATGCATTGGAGGTGCTGGCTTGCCCTGCTGCCAGTGTATTATCTGAGCGTGTCTTTAGTGCTGCAGGTGGTGTAGTAACAGACCGTCGCATGCGACTATCCTCAGAGAATGTAGACCGGCTTACTTTTCTGAAAATGAACAAGGCATGGATCTCACCTGAATTTGCCTGTCCGTTTTCAGATTAAATAACTGTTTGGCAACGTTTTCCATGTCTCCGGTTATGTTCATCTTTCTACCACCTGAACTCTACTCCCTGGGCTACAACACCGCCATTTGTTGCTCGTAAGTAATTGGCAGGGGTACTGACTCCTGGCCAGCCTGGTTACAGCACGACAGCTGTTTCCTGGCAGTGTGAACGTCAATTATCCTCCAATAAGTTGTGCTGTCGTGTTGCATTCGGGTTAGCCGACTCTATGGTGCCTGCAGTTTAGGTGATTCCTATGTGTGCTGTGGGATATGTAAATAAAGACGGTTTCCATTGTGACAATAGGATAAGCACCCACTGTAGGACTGTGTGATTCTGTAACTGCGGACGGCTTGCGTCCTGTCAACTTACATTTTCATGGGTGCGTTCTTCTACCCGTCCGGGGTCCAGTACCGTCAAGTGGTTCTCCCCAGTGCCTTTGGCCTAGGTGCCTCCATCTCCGTATCCGAGTTCCAGCAACGTCTGCTGGTCCTTGGTAGTGCTTTGGAGCACAGGTACCTCCTGCTTAGTAACCGTGTCACAGTAACGTCAGCTGGTACTCGGTTGTGACATTGCCTCTTTTCCTTCTGCTACCCGTCCGGGGTCCAGTACCGTCAAGTGGTTCTCCCCAGTGCCTTTGGCCTAGGTGCCTCCATCTCCGTATCCGAGTTCCAGCAACGTCTGCTGGTCCTTGGTAGTGCTTTGGAGCACAGGTACCTCCTGCTTAGTAACCGTGTCACAGTAACGTCAGCTGGTACTCGGTTGTGACATTGCCTCTTTTCCTTCTGCTACCCGTCCGGGGTCCAGCACAGTCAGCTGGTCCTCGTTACTTCCATTGTCTCTTGCTCCATCTGATACCCGTCAGGGTTCCAGTAACGTCAGCTGTTTCTCGGAAATTAGACGACATTAAAGACCACCCAGAAAAAGATGACGACAACAAGGACGACGAGCATGAAGCCAACCAGCCTGAACACCATCACAAAGAAAAAATAAAAGATTACCAAGAAGAAGATCACCAACAGGACAAAGAAGGTTAAGACAAACTACAAGATACAGAACAAGAGACAGAAGAACAATAAGCAAAAGATCAAAAAGCAGAAGAACATGAAGTATAAGACCAAAATGAAGAGCAAAATATATGCTATAAATTCTAAGCAGAAGAAGACTAAGCAGTGTATGGGGGTGAGTCCGTTCCTCCTCGTGGTGCCCCTGGAAAATGCCTGCTGCTGCAGGCTAAACTGAACACAGACAAATACTGTTGTAATTTAAATCTTTTGTGACAGCAAGAATGGAAGGATGAACAATTCATACTTTTACAGATTACAAGTACAGGAATCTCTGTCACAAATAAGAATATGATGAAGAAGATGAAGAGGAAGAAGATGAAGAATTTGAATATGAAGAAGATTAATTAGTTTAATAATAACAATATGAGTAATGTAAACAAAAACATGAATAGCAAGAAGTTTAAGAAGAAAATTAAGAAGGTGAAGATGAAGAATAATTTGATGAGAAAGATGATGCTGCTGAAGATTATGAAGGAGAAAGTGTGGCACTGGCAAAAGTTAAAAAGGTGAAGAGCATGGAAGTTGTGAAACATACATATTTGCCAAAATATAAAAAAGGTTAACAACATTGTCAATTTGTTAGTCAATCCAAACGTATTTCCAAAAAAATATATATGAATGCTATTCCAATGCATTGGGTTAAACATGTATGCCTTTATTGTCTCCTCAACCTCCCCAATACATTCTACATTAGTCTTTGTTGTTTTCCTTCATGTACAATTAACCAACAAGGCAAGAATGGGTTTTTTTAATTTCGATATTTTGTTCCCATAGACTTACATGGGACTTCCGGTATCGAAATCGGATATCGACGATATTTAGTGCTATCGGCGATACAATTTCGATACGATATTTTTAGATATCGAGCAATATCGCTCAACACTAGTCCCGACAATAATTATTACTTTTGCTACTGAACGTCAAATCCTTTTCTGTTTTTGTGAATTACACCCAAGTTAGTAAGCAGACAACTCCTCTCATGGACCTCTGTCCTCTTATCACTCCTCCCTGCTTATGGGCTGGCCTTGCTCTACCTCCTGTCACTGTGACAAAATTCTTCTAGTCCACTGCCTACCAGACATAGATAGGGATCGAAGGGGGAGTTAGACCAGTAAGGCAGCTAGAGATCTCCTACAAGTGCAGCCTGTGTCAAGTGTTCTCTGAGCTGTGCACCGATAATCACCAGCAGCCAATATGTCTGATGCGCCATCAGAAGACTCAGCGTCGATCGCAGAGGAGGTCAGTACGGCGCCAGTAGAGAACCCTTGCACTGAACTCAAAGCCGCCATGGAAAAATGGTGAGTGACCGTCAAATAACCTAGGACTGAAAGGATTACAAGCTGTGAATATATTTTATTAATTATACAGTATATGTTACATTCTATGTTGGATGTTACCTTATACATTAGACGTTACTTTATATTATTGCGCTATTATACACTGTGTTACCAGTTTGATGAATTTTATAGCAAATTACAATATATACTATTATAATTATTTAACAGGCCACCCATATGATCCATAATAAGTGTCAGCAATTTTATGTAATATCACATAGGTTACAACAGCCAGATGTGCAGAAAATAAAATGTCTGTCACGCAACCTTGTACTTAATGTCCTTGACTCCAGAGGCCGTCACTTTATCTCTGCACATTTTTTTGTGATTCTGCCTAAGTACATGACTTCTTGTCTGATGAGTCAGTGAAAATTATGTAGATAAAAGGAGATAGATAGATAGATAGATAGATAGATAGATAGATAGATAGATAGATAGATAATAGATAGTAATAATAGATAGATATGAGATAGATGGTAGATAATAGATAGATAATAGATAATAAATAGATAATATATATATGATAGATAATAGATAGATAGATGATAGATAGAAATAGATAGAAAAGATAGATAGATAGATAGATAGATAGATAGAATAGATAGATAGATAGATAGATAGATAGATAGATAGATAGATAGATAGATGATAGATAATAGATAGATAGGATAGATAGATAGATAATGATGATAGATAGATAGATAGATAGATAGATATGATAGATAGATAATAGATAGATGAATAATAGATAGATATGAGATAGATGGTAGATAATAGATAGATTAATAGATAATAAATAGATAGATAATATATATATGATCGATAATAGATAGATAGATGATAGATATGAGATAGATAGATAGATAGATAGATAGATAGATAGATAGATAGATAGATAGATGATAGATAGATAGATAGATAGATAGATAGATAGATAGATAGATAGATAGATAGATAGAGAAGCCCGTAGAGTTATGTAAGACAGTTTTAGATTATTCGGTTCATATAGTAATACGACTGCAGGTTTCTAACCTAATCTGGATTATTCTGGCTAATCTTGGTTATCTAACATTTAACTAAAATATTCTGTTGAATTCTTGGATATTCGGTGTCCTTTATGAGCACACTGACTTTCAGCCTGTGACACGATTTATTACGATTCTCTCTTTGCCTCTGTACAGTATAGGCAAAGAGAAGTCTTGTGGATTATATAATATATACAGGCCACATGATGAAACATGAAGAAGAGACACATAAAGGAACAGTACCTAAAGTATTTAAAATAAAAAATGTAAAAATCCCAGTGTTAAATATTGATAGTATAAAATTGTTGGTCCTGTGACCTTTGTGTTTCTATGAGTAGATCCCAGAGGTCAGGAAGCTTGTATTAATGGGCAATTCATGTTGGATATGTGTGCACTGGCCAATTGGGGAACAGGTGAGTCCCCCGGAGGACCCCAGTGCAGAACTGTGCCCCAAATCCCTCATATGAACTGTAGTTGGCAGAATACACAATACACTTGATTCACTATGTGTGCAGACAAATGCAGCATCTTTCATTTACTTAACAAACTACTTTTTATTATTTAAATACATATATATATATATTATTATTTTATTATTATATAGCAAGATAGGTAATTTGTGAATGGGGTAATGTAATATTTGCATGTAGCAAAACAGTGGGCCCCCAGAGTCAATGTTACCGCTGGGCCCTTGACACCCCAGTCCAACCCTGTATGTACAGATTATAAAATATATAAATGGAAAGAGTCTGACAGTTTTTACTTTCCCTAGAACTCACTGCCGGTGTCACAGGAGTAAACAAGTAATATAAGTATCAGGAAATTACACACACAGCAGTTATATTTATGGAGCCGCTCACTGCCCGCATCCAATACCTCAAAGTGCACAGCCGCGGGCTGGAGACTGGAAACGGCAGCGATACCGTCACCGTGGATATATAGACCACACATGTTCTTACATTACACTGTGAATGTGGAAAGGGGAAAACAAAAATTCTATATATCAATGTAATTGTGATTATATATACAGTATAATGAGAAATGGTCAAAAAAACAAAAAAAACAAAAAAATGCAGTGCTGGCAGATCTCAAATAATGCACTTGTTTTGCCATGCAGCTTGTCTTATTGCAAGAGGATTGTGAACACCACAGCAGTGTTTTTTTATACTTTCCTTCATTAAATAAGATTTGGTCCAGGTGATCATCTAATCAGAAGCACATTAAGCAGAATGATGTTTTCTCTGGTTGGAATTCAACTGACACTGGAATGGAATGGCTGTCAGACATGTAGAGAAACTGATTTTTATAAAACTGTGCAGTGGTCTCTTAATGTTTGCCTGAGCTGTATATACTGTATATATAAATGTATACATACATATACACACAAACATATATTCATATATGTTTTGTAATGTGTACATTTGAGTGTAATATATTGGTTGATGTGTATCTATGTGTGTATATGTGTACCTATATGTGAATATGTATGTAAATGTGTGTGTGTATATGTTGGTAGGGAAAGACAAAAGTATGGCCTTTGCTATGAGTGTCCTCCCAGACGGATAGATATGAGACAGACAGACAGATAGATAGATAGATAGATAGATAGATAGATAGATAGACAGACAGACAGACAGACAGACAGACAGACAGACAGACAGACAGACAGACAGACAGACAGACAGATAGATAGATAGATAGATAGATAGATAGATAGATAGATAGATAGATAGATAGATAGATAGATAGATATTGTGTCGGACTGGGGTGACAAGGGCCCACTAGTAACTAACTCAAGAACCCCACTTCTAACAACATGCAAATGTGACATTATCCTCAATCATAAATGTATATAACAATGAACTGGGAAGATTGTTACACGAATAAGATCCGCCTTTGTCTGTACATAGTGATTCAAGTAAATTGTGCCAAGTACTGCTCATATAAGAAGGTGGTGGCCCACCGGAGGATTCTCCTGTTCTCCTGTGGGCCAGTCCAAGTCTGGATAGATAGATAGATAATAGACAGATAGATAGAGATCAATCGATCTATGGGACAGCTTAGGGTATGTTCCCACGTTCAGTATTAGGATGCAGCACATGTCCACTACGTCCAGAGCGCTGCCGGCTTTTGACCGCAGGTAATTCCACATGTGTTCATTGAACCGTGCGGAATCATTACATTGTACGGGGACATTTATCTTGCAGAGACTGAGCGTCTCCGCAAGAGAAATAGACATGCTGTGGCCTGGAAAGACACGCTGCATGCAGGGCCGGCTCCAGGTTTTTATGGGCCCCGGGCGAAAGAGTCTCAGTGGGCCCCTTTAACACAGACCACGATTCATGATGCACAGATACTGCAGAGAAATATGGGTATAGTACAATGCCAAACACTTCTCTTCTTCCAATACATGACTGATACCTATTGTAAATTGTACAATAGCTCAAAAACCGCCAAATCCTCACAGCGCACAGTACAGACCGGACAGTACAGTCCTCCATACAATGTTATGGTCACCACATAGTCTCCCCCTCATCACCCATATAATACCCCATGCAGGATGTCATCCCCCCACCCCCCATATAATGCTCCATACAGAATACTGGACCCAATATAATGCTCCATACAGAATACTGGACCACATATAATGCTCCATACAAAATATGGAGCTCTCCTCTACACTGTGCTGCGCTCTGCACTGTTACGGCTCAGGAAAGGGCACTGTGGAAAGACTCCCCATTATCATCATCATTGCCTGCCCATTATCATCATCATTGCCTCCCCATCATCATCATTGCCTGCCCATCATCATCATCATTGCCTCCCCATCATCATCATCATCATTGCCTCCCCATCATCATAGCCTCCCCATCATCATCATCATTGCCTCCCTATCACCATCATCATCATTGCCTCCCCATTATCATGCCTCCCCATCATCATCATCATCATCATTGCCTCCCCAATAATATCATCATCATCATTGCCTTCCCATTATCATTGCCTCCCCATCATCATCATCATCGCCTCCCCATCATCATTGCCTCCCCATCATTATCATTGCCTTCCCATCATCATCATTGCCTCCCCATTAATATTATCATCATCATTGCCTTCCCATTATCATTGCCTCCCCATCATTATCATTGCCTCCCCATTAATATCATCATCATCATTGCCTTCCCATTATCATTGCCTCCCCATCATCATCATTGCCTCCCCATTAATATCATCATCATCATTGCCTTCCCATTATCATTGCCTCCCCATCATCATCATTGCCTCCCCATTAATATCATCATCATCATTGCCTTCCCATTATCATTGCCTCCCCATCATCATCATCATCATCATCATTGACTCCTCACCACCATCACTGCCTTCCTCACCACCATCACTGCCTCCCCCCACCACCATCACACATACAGCACCACACACAGACAGCACCGCAGCACTCTCTCACATACATATACACACACACACCTCACCTTTCCGGCGTCCGCGCCCTTTCTGCCACAGCCGGCCGCTGAATGATGACGTCATTCAGCGGCGCTGCTGTGAGAGAGGAAGCCCCTGGAGCCCGGAGCTGCAGCAGTGGAGGCACGGGAAGAGGTAAGTATTGCGCCGGCTGCTGCCGGGGCCCTGAGCAAGCGGGGAGCCCAGTGGCGGCGCTAGCACCGCTAACGGGCGCCGGGGTGCCCGACAGCGAGTGGGCCCCCCCGCCTGCTCAGGGCCCCGGCACTTGCCCGGGTATGCCGGGTGCTGACACCGGCCCTGGCTGCATGTGTGTCTCTGCAGGGAAGCCGGAGGTGGCTGTGCACGCATAGTGGAGATGAGATCTTTGAAATCCCATCTATTATGCTATAACATCTGGTTGCTGCGGGTTGGACGCTGCAGATGTACGCAGCGTCCAACCCGCAGCGTATACTGACCATATATACCATATACCCTTATTCTATAGAAATTAGAACAGTATCAGTATTACAGGCTCCTTTACAGCACCATGTGAATGTTATCTCTGTATTATAGTTTCGGTCAATGACCTCTTGTTATCACAAACTACAGGTGCAAAGGCCAGTCCGACCGCCTGCTGCTAAAGTCTAAACCCCTGATCTGACTGTTCTCCTATCATGAAATTTTCTCCAAAATCCATCAAGCAGTTTCCGCCATTTTTCTGGCTGACATAAGTAGTACAGTTTTACACCACACATGCCTGGTTTGACAGATTCACAAAAAGTGTCATGACTTATAGCCTAAGAATACTTCAGCTATATCTAGAGTAGTTTTCAGATTATGGCACGCGTCAGCCTGAAGCCAAATTCATGAAGAGGCACATTTTATGATGAATTTGGCCAGTAGCGTAGCTAGAGGGGGGGCAGTTGCCACAAGCCCCACGCTCTGAGGGGGCCCATCCGGAGCTAGGCTAAGTGTATCTGTGTGTGCAGAGAAGGGAGAATCCATCTCCCTGCTCTGCCATCCGGCCGCTATGGGGCCCCTGAGGCAAAGGTGGGCCTGGTGCCAGCAGTAGGCCCCTCCCTGTCATCGCAGATTCAGCTGTATCGGCTGGATGCCAATGCAGCTGACCACATTGATGAGAGAAGGAGCGCTACGCTCCCATCATTCCCCCTGTCAGCGTCTGACGTCACTGACGCAGATACTGACGTCGGGCGCGATGACGTAACTACTTGGTGCCCGCTGTCCAGAGATGTGCGGACGCTCGGAGCAGCGGTGGAACCAGAAGGAAGAGAGGTGAGTATTGGATTTATTTATTTTATAGAGGTGCATTATACTATAGAGGCCTGAGGGGTGTATTATATTACACTCTGCCTATGGGGGCTGCCTTATATTACAGTCTGCCTATTGGGGGGATACATTATATTAGAGTCTGCCTATGGAGGGCTGCCTTATATTAGAGTCTGCCTATGAGGGGCTGCCCTATATTACAGTCTGCCTATTGGGGGGATACATTATATTAGAGTCTGCCTATGGGGGGCTGCCTTATATTACAATCTGCCTATGGGGGCTGCCTTATATTACAGTCTGCCTATTGGGGGGATACATTATATTAGAGTCTGCCTATGGGGGGCTGCCTTATATTACAATCTGCCTATGGGGGGCTGCCTTATATTACAATCTGCCTATGGGGGGCTGCCTTATATTACAATCTGCCTATGGGGGCTGCCTTATATTACAGTCTGCCTATTGGGGGGATACATTATATTAGAGTCTGCCTATGGAGGGCTGCCTTATATTAGAGTCTGCCTATGAGGGGCTGCCCTATATTACAGTCTGCCTATTGGGGGGATACATTATATTAGAGTCTGCCTATGGGGGGCTGCCTTATATTACAATCTGCCTATGGGGGCTGCCTTATATTACAGTCTGCCTATTGGGGGGATACATTATATTAGAGTCTGCCTATGGGGGGCTGCCTTATATTACAATCTGCCTATGGGGGGCTGCCTTATATTACAATCTGCCTATGGGGGGCTGCCTTATATTACAATCTGCCTATGGGGAGCTGCCTTATATTACAGTCTGCCTATGGGGGGGATGTCTTATATTGCAATCTGCCTATGGGGGGCTGCCTTATATTACAGTCTGCCTATTGGGGCTGCATTATACTATATAGAGTCTGCCTAGAAGTGGTGCATTATACTATATAGAGTCTGCCTAGAAGGGGTGCATTATACTATACAGAATCTGCCTATGGGGAGTGCATTATACTATATAGAGTCTTCTTATGGGGAGTGCATTATACTATATAGAGTTTACCTTATGGGAAGTATATAATGCTATAGAGTCTGCCTATGGGGAGTGCATTATACTATAGGGTCTGCCTATTTATTAATGACCTTGTAGGGGGCATACAGAGTAGTATTTCAATATTTGCAGATGACACTAAACTCTGCAGGGTAATAAATACAGAGGAGGATAATTTTATATTACAGGAGGAT
The DNA here is from genome assembly GCA_033576555.1 of Oophaga sylvatica. NCBI lineage: Eukaryota > Metazoa > Chordata > Amphibia > Anura > Dendrobatidae > Oophaga > Oophaga sylvatica. Next base: position 319,103,427 of record JARQOD010000003.1, read on the forward strand.
TTATGTAAACTAGAAGCTTGGGCTGATAAATGGCAAATGAGCTTTAATGAGGATAAATGTAAGGTCATGCACTTGGGTAGAACAAATAAGATGTATAATTATGTGCTTAATTGTAAAACACTGGGCAAAAGACCTGGGTGTATGGGTGGACGACAAACTCACATTTAGTGGCCAATGTCAGGCAGCTGCTGCCAAGGCAAATAAAATAATGGGATGCATTAAAAGAGGCATAGATGCTCATGAGGAGAACATAATTTTACCTCTATACAAGTCACTGGTGCGACCACACTTAGAATACTGTGTGCAGTTCTGGTCTCCGGTGTATAAGAAAGACATAGCTGAACTGGAGCGGGTGCAGAGAAGAGCGACCAAGGTTATTAGAGAACTGGGGGGTCTGCAATACCAAGACAGGTTATTACACTTGGGGTTATTTAGTTTGGAAAAACGAAGGCTTAGGGGTGATCTTATTACAATGAATAAATATATAAGGGGACAGTACAAAGACCTTTCTAATGATCTTTTTACTCTTAGACCTGTGACGGGGACAAGGGGGCATCCTCTACGTCTGGAGGAAAGAAGGTTTAGCCATAATCACAGACGCAGATTCTTTACTGTAAGATATCGCACATTAGTGGTGATCAGAAATTGAAAAGACCCCACACAATGGTATAAAAATATACAAATGTTTTATTAATTGACAATGACGATACAACTTGAATTACATAAAATAATGAAAGGTACAAAAGCATAAAACCAAAGAGGGACATATGACCATGGTGGGATGAACCAGCCACAGCAGATACCAGTGCTTAACTAAATAATAAATTTCCCTAGGGGAAAAGCCCTACTAATATATAATGGGTAACTAACCGCTAGTATACTTGACACTGTGAACAATTGGTTAAAGCTAACAATATGATAGTACTGTCATTACTGCGGTCATAGCAATGGCATCGTGCTGCTGTAAACAATCTGCACTGCCATATCCCCAAAATGGTCAGGTATATAGAGGGCAATCACAAACACTGGGAGTAGAAAACTAAAAGGTGGTCAAAATGAACCTACCGCTAGTTCTGCTGGGATCCACCTGGACGTCCCTCTGCCCCGACGCGCGTTTCGCACTGCTTCTTCCTGGAGCCTCCAGGAAGAAGCAGTGCGAAACGCGCGTCGGGGCAGAGGGACGTCCAGGTGGATCCCAGCAGAACTAGCGGTAGGTTCATTTTGACCACCTTTTAGTTTTCTACTCCCAGTGTTTGTGATTGCCCTCTATATACCTGACCATTTTGGGGATATGGCAGTGCAGATTGTTTACAGCAGCACGATGCCATTGCTATGACCGCAGTAATGACACCACTAATGTGTGATATATAGATTATGTGGTATAAGATTCACATTTTGTGGGCATATATTGTGATTTCTCTTTACTGTAAGAGCAGTGAGACTATGGAACTCTCTGCCGTCTAATGTTGTAATGAGTGATTCATTACTAAAATTTAAGAAGGGACTGGATGCCTTTCTTGAAAAGTATAATATTACAGGCTATATTCACTAGTTTCCTAGATACTGCGTTGATCCAGGGAGCTAGTCTGATTGCCGTATGTGGAGTCGGGAAGGAATTTTTTTCCCCAATGTGAAGCTTACTGTTTACCACTTGGGTTTTTTTTGCCTTCCTCTGGATCAACATGTTAGGGCAGGTTAGGATAGGATATGGGTTGAACTAGATGGACTTAAAGTCTTCCTTCAACCTTAATAACTATGTTACTATGTTACTATGTTACTATGGGGAGTGCATTATACTATATAGAGTCTGCCTATGTGGAGTGCATTATACTATAGAGTATGCCTATGGGGAGTGCATTATACAATATGGAGGGCTTTGGGGAGTGCATTATACTATATGGAGGCCTATGAGTAGTGCATTGTACTATATGGAGGACTGTCTGGTGCATTATACTATACGGAGGCTATCTAGGGGGCCATTATACAGTGTGGAGATTACAGTGAGGGGGCCATCAAACAGTGTTGGAGCCATCAATCAGTTTGGAAGATACTAAGGGGTCAGTATATAAACAGTGAGGGGGCATTACACTGTGTATAAGAGACCATCATACTGTATGCAGGGGATCTGTACAGAGGGAAGACTGTGGACATTATTAAATGTAAAGTGGGCACTTATTGTTATAGAAGAACTCCGGATACTGTAACTGTCAAAGGGGCACACAGGGCATTATTACTTTTTAGGGGACAAAATGTGGCATTACTATATTCTAGAGAGTTGCTTTAGAATTTAGAGGGCACAGAGAACCACACAGTAGGTTCGGTAATATGGACACATACGGCAGCAGCGGCTCAGTATTGGAGTATCAGCAGGATGAGGAGTTTGTGCAGGTTGGGAATAGATGGGGATTGTGCCTGGAAATATGAGACGTGAAATGTGACTTTATTGTAATCTCTGCAGCCGAGTCCTGGTTGGAAGAAGTTGTCATGTTGGTCTGGGCCAGATGGAAAAGATGGGAAAAGTGAATGATTCCATCAGAAAAAACATCCTTTGTAAGTCACTGTCTGTAACTATACTGTAATCTATTATATGTTCTACAGGACTTGTATCTACCACTGACCATATGGCGGTAATATCAATATTGGTCTTGATATAGAGATTATTTTCAGTAACAGCGCGGTCATCTGCTGAGGTTCTCCTCCACTATTAGGGTGCGTCACCGAGTTGTAATCAAGGTTACCTGGTTAGGGGCCCACTCAGAAGTTTCGCCCCCCCCAGAACCAAAACCCTAGCTACGCCTATGAATTTGGCACATCTGACTCTCACAGAGTAAGACTTTATGACTGGCATTGGAGACTAAAC
>JARQOD010000003.1:319106816-319182047 GCA_033576555.1 Oophaga sylvatica
GCGGCATAGAATGTGTCTGGCATCACACACAGGATTGTGTTATGGTGGCATCTGATAATCCAGAAATGTTCACATTGCTGCTGGTATGGTTTAGTTCCTGTACGTACAATATAGCAGTATTATTTGGGTACAGAATGTCACTATTATTGTACATTGTACTGGTGCTGTATAGAGATGTGTTATTTAGGTACAGTATGTCACTATTATAGTACTGGTGCTGTATAGAGGTGTATTATTTAGGTATAGTATATCGCTATTATAGTACTGATGCTGTATAGAGGTGTATTATTTAGGTACAGTATGTCACTATTATAGTACTGATGCTGTATAGAGGTGTATTATTTAGGTACAGTATGTCACTATTATAGTACTGGTGCTGTATAGAGGTGTATTATTTAGGTACAGTATGTCGCTATTATAGTACTGATGCTGTATAGAGATGTATTATTTAAGTACAGTATGTCACTATTATAGTACATTGTAATGGTGCTGTATAGAGATGTATTATTTAGGCACAGTATGTCACTATTATAGTACTGGTGCTGTATAGAGGTGTATTATTTAGGTATAGTATATCGCTATTATAGTACTGGTGCTGTATAGAGATGTATTATTTAGGTACAGTATGTCACTATTATAGTACTGGTGCTGTATAAGATGTATTATTTAGGTACAGTATGTCACTATTATAGTACTGGTGCTGTATAGAGTGTATTATTAGGTATAGATGTCACTATTATAGTACTGGTGCTTATAGAGATGTATTATTTAGGTACAGAAATGTCACTATTATAGTACTGGTGCTGTATAGAGGTTAATATTTAGGTAAGTATGTCACTATTATAGTACTGGTGCTGTATAGAGTGTATTATTTAGGTATAGTATATCGACTATTATAGTAACTGGTGCTGTATAGAGGTGTATTATTTAGGTAAGTATGTCACAAATTATAGTACTGGTGCTGTATAGAGGTGTATTATTTAGGTATAGTATGTCGCTATTAAGTACTGGTGCTGTATAGAGATGGTATTATTTAGGTACAGTATGTCAACTATTATAGTACTGGTGCTGTATAGGGGTGTATTATTTAGGTACAGTATGTCACTATTATAGTACTGGTGCTGTATAGAGGTGTATTATTTAGGTACAGTATGTCGCTATTATAGTACTGATGCTGTATAGAGATGTATTATTTAAGTACAGTATGCCCACTATTATAGTACATCTGTATGGTGTATATAAAGATATAGAGATGTAGTTATTTAAAGGCAAAGTATGTCACTATTATAAAGTACTGGTGCTGAAATAGAGTGATTATTTAGGATAGTAGTCACTATTATAGTACTGGTGCTGTAAAGAGATGTATTATTTAGGTACAGTATGTCCTATTATAGTACTGGTGCTGTATAGAGATGTATTATTAAGTACAGTATGTCGCTATTATAGTACTGGTGCTGTATAGAGATGTATTATTTAAGTACAGTATGTCGCTATTATAGTACTGGTGCTGTATAAGGTGTATTATTTAGTAAGTATTCCATTATAGTACTGGTGCTGTATAAGTGTATTATTTAGGTACATATGTCACTATTATAGTACTGGTGCTGTATAGAGATGTATTATTTAGTACAGTATGTCGCTATTATAGTACTGGTGCTGTATAGAGGTGTAATATTTAGGTATAGTATGTCACTATTATAGTACTGGTGCTGTATAGAGGTGTATTATTTAGGTACAGTATGTCACTATTATAGTACTGGTGCTGTATAGAGGTGTATTATTTAGGTACAGTATGTCACTATTATAGTACTGGTCTGTATAGAGGTGTATTATTTTGTACAGTATGTCACTATTATAGTACTGGTGCTGTATAGAGTGTATTATTTAGGTACAGTATGTCACTATTATAGTACTGGTGCTGTATAGAGGTGTATTATTTAGGTACAGTATGTCACTATTATAGTACTGGTGCTGTATAGAGGTGTATTATTTAGGTACAGTATGTCGCTATTATAGTACTGGTGCTGTATAGAGGTGTATTATTTAGTACAGTATGTCGCTATTATAGTACTGGTGCTGTATAGAGATGTATTATTTAGGTACAGTATGTCACTATTATAGTACTGGTGCTGTATAGAGTGTATTATTAGGTACAGTATGTCACTATTATAGTACTGGTGCTGTATAGAGGTGTATTATTTAGGTATAGTATGTCGCTATTATAGTACTGGTGCTGTATAGAGGTGTATTATTTAGGTACAGTATGTCACTATTATAGTACTGGTGCTGTATAGAGATGTATTATTTAGGTATAGTATGTCACTATTATAGTACTGGTGCTGTATAGAGGTGTATTATTTAGGTACAGTATGTCACTATTATAGTACTGGTGCTGTATAGAGGTGTATTATTTAGGTACAGTATGTCACTATTATAGTACTGGTGCTGTATAGAGGTGTATTATTTAGGTCACAGTATGTCACTATTATAGTACTGGTGCTGTATAGAGTGTATATTTAGGTATAGTATATCCTATTATAGTACTGGTGCTGTATAGAGGTGTATTATTTAGGTACAGTATGTCACTATTATAGTACTGATGCTGTATAGAGATGATATATTTAAGTACAGTATGTCACTATTATAGTACATGTACTGGTGCTGTATAGAGATGTATTATTTAGTACAGTATGTCACTATTATAGTACTGGTGCTGTATAGAGGTGTATTATTTAGGTACAGTATGTCCTATTATAGTACTGTGCTGTATAGAGATGATTATTTAAGTACAGTATTCACTATTATTAGTACATTGTACTGGTGCTGTATAGAGATGTATTATTTAGACAGTATGTCACTATTATAGTACTGGTGCTGTATAGAGGTGTATTATTAGGTATAGTATGTCACTATTATATTACTGGTGCTGTATAAGAGTGTATTATTTAGGTACAGTATGTCCTATTATAGTACTGGTGCTGTATAGAGATGTATTATTTAAGTACAGTATGTCACTATTATAGTACTGGTGCTGTATAGAGGTGTATATTTAGGTATAGTATGTCCTATTATAGTACTGGTGCTGTATAGAGGTGTATTATTTAGGTACAGTATGTCACTATTATAGTACTGGTGCTGTATAGAGTGTATTATTTAGTACAGTATGTCACTATTATAGTACTGGTGCTGTATAGAGGTGTATTATTTAGGTATCAGTATGTCACTATTATAGTACTGGTGCTGTATAGAGGTGTATTATTTAGGTACAGTATGTCACTATTATAGTACTGGTGCTGTATAGAGGTGTATTATTTAGTACGTATCTATTATAGTACTGGTGCTGTATAGAGATGTATTATTTAGTACAGTATGTCGCTATTATAGTACTGGTGCTGTATAGAGGTGTATTATTTAGTCAGTATCTATATAGTACTGGTGCTGTATAGAGGTGTATTATTTAGGTACAGTATGTCCTATTATAGTACTGGTGCTGTATAGAGGTGTATTATTTAGGTATAGTATGTCGCTATTATAGTACTGGTGCTGTATAGAGGTGTATTATTTAGGTACAGTATGTCACTATTATAGTACTGATGCTGTATAGAGGTGTATTATTTAGGTACAGTATGTCACTATTATAGTACTGGTGCTGTATAGAGTGTATTATTTAGGTACAGTATGTCCTATTATAGTACTGTGCTGTATAGAGATGTATTATTTAAGTACAGTATGTCACTATTATAGTACTTGTAAGGTGTTGTTTTAGAGATGTATTATATATGGTGCTGTATAGAGGTGTATTATTTAGGTACAGTATGTCACTATTATAGTACTGGTGCTGTATAGAGATGTATTATTTAGGTATAGTATGTCACTATTATAGTACTGGTGCTGTATAGAGGTGTATTATTTAGGTACAGTATGTCACTATTATAGTACTGGTGCTGTATAGAGGTGTATTATTTAGGTACAGTATGTCACTATTATAGTACTGGTGCTGTATAGAGGTGTATTATTTAGGCACAGTATGTCACTATTATAGTACTGGTGCTGTATAGAGGTGTATGATTTAGGTATAGTATATCGCTATTATAGTACTGGTGCTGTATAGAGGTGTATTATTTAGGTACAGTATGTCACTATTATAGTACTGATGCTGTATAGAGATGTATTATTTAAGTACAGTATGTCACTATTATAGTACATTGTACTGGTGCTGTATAGAGATGTATTATTTAGGTACAGTATGTCACTATTATAGTACTGGTGCTGTATAGAGGTGTATTATTTAGGTACAGTATGTCGCTATTATAGTACTGATGCTGTATAGAGATGAATTATTTAAGTACAGTATGTCACTATTATAGTACATTGTACTGGTGCTGTATAGAGATGTATTATTTAGGCACAGTATGTCACTATTATAGTACTGGTGCTGTATAGAGGTGTATTATTTAGGTATAGTATGTCACTATTATATTACTGGTGCTGTATAGAGATGTATTATTTAGGTACAGTATGTCGCTATTATAGTACTGGTGCTGTATAGAGATGTATTATTTAAGTACAGTATGTCACTATTATAGTACTGGTGCTGTATAGAGGTGTATTATTTAGGTATAGTATGTCGCTATTATAGTACTGGTGCTGTATAGAGGTGTATTATTTAGGTACAGTATGTCACTATTATAGTACTTGTGCTGTATAGAGATGTATTATTTAAGTACAGTATGTCGCTATTATAGTACTGGTGCTGTATAGAGGTGTATTATTTAGGTATAGTATGTCGCTATTATAGTACTGGTGCTGTATAGAGGTGTATTATTTAGGTACAGTATGTCACTATTATAGTACTGGTGCTGTATAGAGGTGTATTATTTAGGTCTATTATAGTACTGGTGCTGTATAGAGATGTATTATTTAAGTACAGTATGTCGCTATTATAGTACTGGTGCTGTATAGAGGTGTATTATTTAGGTCTATTATAGTACTGGTGCTGTATAGAGGTGTATTATTTAGGTACAGTATGTCGCTATTATAGTACTGGTGCTGTATAGAGGTGTATTATTTAGATACAGTATGTCGCTATTATAGTACTGGTGCTGTATAGAGGTGTATTATTTAGGTACAGTATGTCACTATTATAGTACTGGTGCTGTATAGAGGTGTATTATTTAGGTACAGTATGTCACTATTATAGTACTGGTGCTGTATAGAGATGTATTATTTAAGTACAGTATGTCACTATTATAGTACTGGTGCTGTATAGAGATGTATTATTTAGGTATAGTATGTCACTATTATAGTACTGGTGCTGTATAGAGGTGTATTATTTAGGTACAGTATGTCACTATTATAGTACTGGTGCTGTATAGAGATGTATTATTTAGGTACAGTATGTCACTATTATAGTACTGGTGCTGTATAGAGATGTATTATTTAGGTATAGTATGTCACTATTATAGTACTGGTGCTGTATAGAGGTGTATTATTTAGGTATAGTATGTCGCTATTATAGTACTGGTGCTGTATAGAGGTGTATTATTTAGGTACAGTATGTCACTATTATAGTACTGGTGCTGTATAGAGGTGTATTATTTAGGTATAGTATGTCGCTATTATAGTACTGGTGCTGTATAGAGGTGTATTATTTAGGTACAGTATGTCACTATTATAGTACTGGTGCTGTATAGAGATGTATTATTTAGGTATAGTATGTCACTATTATAGTACTGGTGCTGTATAGAGGTGTATTATTTAGGTACAGTATGTCACTATTATAGTACTGGTGCTGTATAGAGGTGTATTATTTAGGTACAGTATGTCGCTATTATAGTACTGGTGCTGTATAGAGGTGTATTATTTAGGTATAGTATGTCACTATTATAGTACTGGTGCTGTATAGAGGTGTATTATTTAGGTACAGTATGTCACTGTTATAGTACTGGTGCTGTATAGAGGTGTATTATTTAGGTACAGTATGTCACTATTATAGTACTGGTGCTGTATAGAGATGTATTATTTAAGTACAGTATGTCACTATTATAGTACTGGTGCTGTATAGAGATGTATTATTTAGGTATAGTATGTCACTATTATAGTACTGGTGCTGTATAGAGGTGTATTCAAATTCAAATTCAAAGAAGCTTTATTGGCAGGACTAAATACACATTAGTTTTGCCAAAGCAAGCGTACCAAAGGGGGATAGGGATAGGGATGTTGAGTAGGGGCAGATCCAGGGTGGGGGCTATGGAAGTCCATGGCATAGGGAGGGGTGATGGGGGCGCAGGTCCAGGGTGGGGGCTATAAAAGTCCATGGCATAGGGAGGGGTGATGGGGGCAGATCCGGGGTGGGGGCTATAGAAGTCCATGGCATATCATAGTTCTCTTTCTCGCAGTCTATGACATTCGCTCACATACCGCGCTGCTATCTCCGCTGCTCTCTCTTCTTCCCCCAGCAAGATATATGTTTTCTCTTCCTCCTTCATGGTGATGAAATCCGGGAAGAGATGTGAGAGTCTCCTGAAGTGAGTGTCCCTCACTGCTGAGTATTTGGAGCAGTGTAGCAGGAAGTGGGTTTCGTCCTCTATGGCCTCCTGGTCACAGTGTTGGCATAGTCTTTCCTCCCTGGGCTTGTAGCTCTGCCTGTGTCGGCCGGATTCGATGGCCAGACTGTGGGCGCTGAGTCTATACCGGCTCAGGATCTGGCGGTCTCTGGGGTCTGGGAGTTTCTCCAGGTATGGGCCAGACTGTAGTCTCTCTGTAGACTCCGGTACATGGTCAGTTTCTGGGAGCTGATGATGTCGTTCTTCCAGTCACTGACATACCTCTCCTGGCCTTCGTCTACCATCTTCCTGATTTCGGCTTTTGTCAGGTTGTTGTGATTGGTGTTCTGGTCAGGTTGGGTTTGGGTGAGCTGTTCCAAGGGTCCTAGTTTTTCTGTTTCACCTACGTGTGTCAGGGCTTTATGGTGATGGGAGCTTGGATTGCTCCTACGTAGGTGAGCCCGGAATGACAGTGCCCTCTTTAGAACCGTTAGGTGTAGAGGGAATCTGCCCAGCTCGGCCCGGCAGGCACTGTTGGAGGTGCTCCGATGGACTTGGAGAAGGTGCTTGCAGAATTCCAGGTGGAATATTTCTGTTGGGCTGGAATCCCATCTTGACCAGTCTGGGTAGGTGTGAGGACCCCAGACTTCACTGCCATACAGGAGGATTGGGGCGATGACCGAGTCGAAGATTTTTAACCAGACCCTCACTGGTAGCTTCAGATGGTAAAGTTTCCTTCGGATGCCATAGAAGGTTTTACATGCCTTGTCTTTCAGGGTCTCTATGGCTTGTTTGAAGCTTCCTGACCGGTGAATCTCTAGGCCCAGGTAGGTATATTTGTCTGTTCCTGTAAGGGCGCAGTTGTTGAGGACAAATGAAGGGTGCTGGTCTAATTTTCTCTTTCTCCTCTGGAACACCATGATGTTGGTTTTCTTTAGGTTGACCGGTAGTGCCCAGGTGGAGCTGAATTTCTCTAAGATTTTCAGGTTGTCTTGGAGGCCTTTCTCGGTTGGTGACAGAAGCAGCAGGTCATCTGCATACAGCAGGAATTTCACCTGGGTGTCGTGGAGGGTGGGACCTGGTGCTGTGGAAGATTCCAGAGCGGTAGCCAGCTCGTTGATGTAAATGTTGAAGAGCGTTGGACTTAGGCTGCAGCCTTGTCTGACTCCACGGCTCTGCTGGAAATAAGCCGTTCTTTTACCGTTCACACTCACACTGCAGAGGTTCTCGGTGTAGGAGCTTTTGATAACATCGTAGGTCTTTCCTCCTATTCCGCTCTCCAGCAGTTTCAGGAATAAGCCCGGGTGCCACACCGAATCAAAGGCCTTTTTAAAGTCCACGAAACAGGCGTATATCTTCCCGTTCTTTGTATTGTGGACGTGTCTCTGAATGAGGCTGTGCAGGGTATAGATGTGGTCAGTGGTGCGGTGGTTTGGCATGAACCCTGCTTGGCTCTTGCTGAGGACGTTATGTTCGGTGAGGAAACTGAGGATCCTCTTGTTCAGGATGCTGTTGAACAGTTTCCCCAGGTTGCTGCTGACACATATGCCTCTGTAGTTGGCTGGGTCATACCTGTCCCCATTCTTGTGGATGGGTGTGATGAGGCCTTGGTTCCAGGTACGAGGGTAGTAGCCGGCACTTAGCACAATATTGAAGAGTTTAACCATTGCAGCCTGTATTTCTGGTGGGCTGTACTTCAGCATTTCTGGTAGGATTCCATCCAGGCCACCGGCTTTTCTACATCTTATGGAAGAGATTCTCTCTGCTACTTCCTGTAATGTAATAGGTGTATCCACTGGGTTTTGGAAATTTTTTACTTTTTCCTCCATTGCTTTTAGTTTTGCCATTATGTTTTCCTGTTCTTGGTTTAGTTCTTCCTTTGGGATGTCTTTATAGAGGTCTCTGAAGTACTGGAGCCAGATGTTGCCATTTTGGATATGGATGTTGTTTTTCTTGTCTTTTGTGCCCATGTGGTTCCATAGTTCCCAGAAGGAATTGTCTTGAAGAGCATCTTGGAGTTGGTTAAGCTTGGTAGAGATGTAACTCTGCTTCTTCCTCCTGAGGATGGTTTTGTACTGTCTTTGTATGGTTTCATAGGCTTCCCTCAGACCAGGGTGGTTGGGGTCTCTATGTTTCTTGTTTGAGGCTGTTCTCAGGGTCTTCCGTACGGCTTTACATTCTCTGTCAAACCAACCGTTGGTCTGTTTTTCTTTTGGTCTCTTGTAGTCAACTTTTTTAAGGTCGGACAGTCTGGCCATTGCATAGAATATATTGTTGAGGTCTTTTGTAGCTTGACTCACTCCCTTTGGGTTAGGCTGGTACTCGTGGTTGTAGAAGTGGTGGAGCACCTGTATTATTTAGGTATAGTATGTCGCTATTATAGTACTGGTGCTGCATAGAGGTGTATTATTTAGGTACAGTATGTCACTATTATAGTACTGGTGCTGTATAGAGGTGTATTATTTAGGTACAGTATGTCACTATTATAGTACTGGTGCTGTATAGAGATGTATTATTTAAGTACAGTATGTCACTATTATAGTACTGGTGCTGTATAGAGGTGTATTATTTAGGTACAGTATGTCACTATTATAGTACTGGTGCTGTATAGAGGTGTATTATTTAGGTACAGTATGTCACTATTATAGTACTGGTGCTGTATAGAGGTGTATTATTTAGGTACAGTATGTCACTATTATAGTACTGGTGCTGTATAGAGGTGTATTATTTAGGTATAGTATGTCACTATTATAGTACTGGTGCTGTATAGAGTGTATTATTTAGGTAAGTATGTCACTATTATAGTACGTGGTGCTGTATAGAGATGTATTATTTAGGTACAGTATGTCGACTATTATAGTACTGGTGCTGTATAGAGGTGTATTATTTAAGAGTAGTATGTCCTATTATAGTACTGGTGCTGTATAGAGTGTATTATTTAGGTATAGTATGTCCTATTATAGTACTGGTGCTGTATAGAGATGTATTATTTAGGTATAGTATGTCGCTATTATAGTACTTGTGCTGTATAGAGGGTATTATTTAGGTAACCTAGTATGTCACTATTATAGTACTGGTGCTGTATAGAGATGTATTATTTAGGTACAGTATGTCGCTATTATAGTACTGGTGCTGTATAGAGATGTATTATTTAGGTATAGTATGTCGCTATTATAGTACTGGTGCTGTATAGAGATGTATTATTTAGTATAGTACATTGTCATATTATAGTACTGGTTGCTGAATAGAAGGTGTATTATTTAGGTACAGTATGTCCTATTATAGTACTGGTGCTGTATAGAGTGTATTATTTAGGTAAGTATGTCGCTATTATAGTACTGGTGCTGTATAGAGGTGTATTATTTAGGTATAGTATGTCGCTATTATAGTACTGGTGCTGTATAGAGATGTATTATTTAGGTATAGTATGTCACTATTATAGTACTGGTGCTGTATAGAGGTGTATTATTTAGGTACAGTATGTCACTATTATAGTACTGGTGCTGTATAGAGGTGTATTATTTAGGTATAGTATGTCACTATTATAGTACTGGTGCTGTATAGAGGTGTATTATTTAGGTACAGTATGTCGCTATTATAGTACTGGTGCTGTATAGAGGTGTATTATTTAGGTAAGTATTCACTATTATAGTACTGGTGCTGTATAGAGGTGTATTATTTAAGGTACAGTATGTCACTATTATAGTACTGGTGCTGTATAGAGGTGTATTATTTAGGTAAGTATGTCACTAATTATAGTACTGTGCTGTATAGAGGTGTATTATTTAGTACAGTATGTCACTATTATAGTACTGGTGCTGTATAGAGATGTATTATTTAGGTACAGTATGTCACTATTATAGTACTGGTGCTGTATAGAGGTGTATTATTTAGTACAGTATGTCGCTATATAGTACTGGTGCTGTATAGAGGTGTATTATTTAGGTACAGTAGTCGCTATTATAGTACTGGTGCTGTAAGAGGTGTATTATTTAGGTACAGTATGTCCACTATTATAGTACTGGTGCTGTATAGAGATGTATTATTTAGTACAGTATGTCACTATTATAGTACTGGTGCTGTATAGAGTGTATTATTTAGGTACAGTATGTCACTATTATAGTACTGGTGCTGTATAGAGGTGTATTATTTAGGTACAGTATTCGCTATTATAGTACTGGTGCTGTATAGAGATGTATTATTTAGGTACAGTATGTCCTATTATAGTACTGGTGCTGTATAGAGGTGTATTATTTAGTACAGTATGTCACTATTATAGTACTGGTGCTGTATAGAGGTGTATTATTTAGGTATAGTATGTCGCTATTATAGTACTGGTGCTGTATAGAGGTGTATTATTTAGGTACAGTATGTCGCTATTATAGTACTGGTGCTGTATAGAGGTGTATTATTTAGGTACAGTATGTCCTATTATAGTACTGGTGCTGTATAGAGGTGTATTATTTAGGTACAGTATGTCACTATTATAGTACTGGTGCTGTATAGAGGTGTATTATTTAGGTAAGTATGTCACTATTATAGTACTGGTGCTGTATAGAGGTGTATTATTTAGGTATATTCGCTATTATAGTACTGGTGCTGTATAGAGGTGTATTATTTAGGTAAGTATGTCACTATTATAGTACTGGTGCTGTATAGAGATGTATTATTTAGGTATAGTATGTCGCTATTATAGTACTGGTGCTGTATAGAGGTGTATTATTTAGTACAGTATGTCACTATTATAGTACTGGTGCTGTATAGAGGTGTATTATTTAGGTATAGTATGTCCTATTATAGTACTGGTGCGTATAGAGTGTATTATTTAGGTATAGTATGTCGCTATTATAGTACTGTGCTGTATAGAGGTGTATTATTTAGGTACAGTATGTCACTATTATAGTACTGGTGCTGTATAGAGGTGTATTATTTAGGTACAGTATGTCCTATTATAGTACTGGTGCTGTATAGAGTGTATTATTTAGGTATAGTATGTCGCTATTATAGTACTGGTGCTGTATAGAGGTTATTATTTAGGTAAGTATGTCCTATTATAGTACTGTGCTGTATAGAGTGTATTATTTAGGTACAGTATGTCACTATTATAGTACTGGTGCTGTATAGAGTGTATTATTTAGGTACAGTATGTCGCAATTATAGTACTGGTGCTGTATAGAGTGTATTATTTAGGTAAGTATGTCGCTATTATAGTACTGGTGCTGTATAGAGATGTATTATTTAGGTAAGTATGTCACTATTATAGTACTGGTGCTGTATAGAGTGTATTATTTAGGTACAGTATGTCACTATTATAGTACTGGTGCTGTATAGAGGTGTATTATTTAGGTACAGTATGTCACTATTATAGTACTGGTGCTGTATAGAGATGTATTATTTAGGTACAGTATGTCACTATTATAGTACTGGTGCTGTATAGAGATGTATTATTTAGGTATAGTATGTCACTATTATAGTACTGGTGCTGTATAGAGGTGTATTATTTAGGTACAGTATGTCACTATTATAGTACTGGTGCTGTATAGAGATGTATTATTTAGGTACAGTATGTCGCTATTATAGTACTGGTGCTGTATAGAGGTGTATTATTTAGGTACAGTATGTCGCTATTATAGTACTGGTGCTGTATAGAGATGTATTATTTAGGTACAGTATGTCACTATTATAGTACTGGTGCTGTATAGAGATGTATTATTTAGGTACAGTATGTCACTATTATAGTACTGGTGCTGTATAGAGGTGTATTATTTAGGATAGTATGTCCTATTATAGTACTGGTGCTGTATAAGGTGTATTATTTAGGTACAGTATGTCACTATTATAGTACTGGTGCTGTATAGAGATGTATTATTTAGGTACAGTATGTCGCTATTATAGTACTGGTGCTGTATAGAGGTGTATTATTTAGGTATAGTATGTCGCTATTATAGTACTGGTGCTGTATAGAGGTGTATTATTTAGGTACAGTATGTCACTATTATAGTACTGGTGCTGTATAGAGGTGTATTATTATGTAAGTATGTCCTATTATAGTACTGGTGCTGTATAGAGATGTATTATTTAAGTACAGTATGTCGCTATTATAGTACTGGTGCTGTATAGAGGTGTATTATTTAGGTCTATTATAGTACTGGTGCTGTATAGAGTGTATTATTTAGGTACAGTATGTCGCTATTATAGTACTGGTGCTGTATAGAGGTGTATTATTTAGATACAGTAATGTCGCTATTATAGTACTGGTGCTGTATAGAGGTGTATTATTTAGGTACAGTATGTCACTATTATAGTACTGGTGCTGTATAGAGGTGTATTATTTAGGTACAGTATGTCACTATTATAGTACTGGTGCTGTATAGAGATGTATTATTTAAGTACAGTATGTCACTATTATAGTACTGGTGCTGTATAGAGATGTATTATTTAGGTATAGTATGTCACTATTATAGTACTGGTGCTGTATAGAGGTGTATTATTTAGGTACAGTATGTCACTATTATAGTACTGGTGCTGTATAGAGATGTATTATTTAGGTACAGTATGTCACTATTATAGTACTGGTGCTGTATAGAGATGTATTATTTAGGTAAGTATGTCACTATTATAGTACTGGTGCTGTATAGAGAGTGTATTATTTAGGTATAGTATGTCGCTATTATAGTACTGGTGCTGTATAGAGGTGTATTATTTAGGTACAGTATGTCACATATTATAGTACTGGTGCTGTATAGAGGTGTATTATTTAGGTATAGTATGTCGCTATTATAGTACTGGTGCTGTATAGAGGTGTATTATTTAGGTACAGTATGTCACTATTATAGTACTGGTGCTGTATAGAGATGTATTATTTAGGTATAGTATGTCACTATTATAGTACTGGTGCTGTATAGAGGTGTAATTTATTTAGGTAAGTATGTCACTATTATAGTACTGGTGCTGTATAGAGGTGTATTATTTAGGTACAGTATGTCGCTATTATAGTACTGGTGCTGTATAGAGGTGTATTATTTAGGTATAGTATGTCACTATTATAGTACTGGTGCTGTATAGAGGTGTATTATTTAGGTACAGTATGTCACTATTATAGTACTGGTGCTGTATAGAGGTGTATTATTTAGGTACAGTATGTCACTATTATAGTACTGGTGCTGTATAGAGATGTATTATTTAAGTACAGTATGTCACTATTATAGTACTGGTGCTGTATAGAGATGTATTATTTAGGTATAGTATGTCACTATTATAGTACTGGTGCTGTATAGAGGTGTATTCAAATTCAAATTCAAAGAAGCTTTATTGGCAGGACTAAATACACATTAGTTTTGCCAAAGCAAGCGTACCAAAGGGGGATAGGGATAGGGATGTTGAGTAGGGGCAGATCCAGGGTGGGGGCTATGGAAGTCCATGGCATAGGGAGGGTGATGGGGGCGCAGGTCCAGGGTGGGGGCTATAAAAGTCCATGGCATAGGGAGGGGTGATGGGGGCAGATCCGGGGTGGGGGCTATAGAAGTCCATGGCATATCATAGTTCTCTTTCTCGCAGTCTATGACATTCGCTCACATACCGCGCTGCTATCTCCGCTGCTCTCTCTTCTTCCCCCAGCAAGATATATGTTTTCTCTTCCTCCTTCATGGTGATGAAATCCGGGAAGAGATGTGAGAGTCTCCTGAAGTGAGTGTCCCTCACTGCTGAGTATTTGGAGCAGTGTAGCAGGAAGTGGGTTTCGTCCTCTATGGCCTCCTGGTCACAGTGTTGGCATAGTCTTTCCTCCCTGGGCTTGTAGCTCTGCCTGTGTCGGCCGGATTCGATGGCCAGACTGTGGGCGCTGAGTCTATACCGGCTCAGGATCTGGCGGTCTCTGGGGTCTGGGAGTTTCTCCAGGTATGGGGCCAGACTGTAGTCTCTCTGTAGACTCCGTACATGGTCAGTTTCTGGGAGC
Source organism: Oophaga sylvatica (assembly GCA_033576555.1). NCBI lineage: Eukaryota > Metazoa > Chordata > Amphibia > Anura > Dendrobatidae > Oophaga > Oophaga sylvatica. The sequence continues at coordinate 319,121,316 of JARQOD010000003.1, forward strand.
TGATGATGTCGTTCTTCCAGTCACTGACATACCTCTCCTGGCCTTCGTCTACCATCTTCCTGATTTCGGCTTTTGTCAGGTTGTTGTGATTGGTGTTCTGGTCAGGTTGGGTTTGGGTGAGCTGTTCCAAGGGTCCTAGTTTTTCTGTTTCACCTACGTGTGTCAGGGCTTTATGGTGATGGGAGCTTGGATTGCTCCTACGTAGGTGAGCCCGGAATGACAGTGCCCTCTTTAGAACCGTTAGGTGTAGAGGGAATCTGCCCAGCTCGGCCCGGCAGGCACTGTTGGAGGTGCTCCGATGGACTTGGAGAAGGTGCTTGCAGAATTCCAGGTGGAATATTCTGTTGGGCTGGAATCCCATCTTGACCAGTCTGGGTAGGTGTGAGGACCCCAGACTTCACTGCCATACAGGAGGATTGGGGCGATGACCGAGTCGAAGATTTTTAACCAGACCCTCACTGGTAGCTTCAGATGGTAAAGTTTCCTTCGGATGCCATAGAAGGTTTTACATGCCTTGTCTTTCAGGGTCTCTATGGCTTGTTTGAAGCTTCCTGACCGGTGAATCTCTAGGCCCAGGTAGGTATATTTGTCTGTTCCTGTAAGGGCGCAGTTGTTGAGGACAAATGAAGAGTGCTGGTCTAATTTTTCTTTCTCCTCTGGAACACCATGATGTTGGTTTTCTTTAGGTTGACCGGTAGTGCCCAGGTGGAGCTGAATTTCTCTAAGATTTTCAGGTTGTCTTGGAGGCCTTTCTCGGTTGGTGACAGAAGCAGCAGGTCATCTGCATACAGCAGGAATTTCACCTGGGTGTCGTGGAGGGTGGGACCTGGTGCTGTGGAAGATTCCAGAGCGGTAGCCAGCTCGTTGATGTAAATGTTGAAGAGCGTTGGACTTAGGCTGCAGCCTTGTCTGACTCCACGGCTCTGCTGGAAATAAGCCGTTCTTTTACCGTTCACACTCACACTGCAGAGGTTCTCGGTGTAGGAGCTTTTGATAACATCGTAGGTCTTTCCTCCTATTCCGCTCTCCAGCAGTTTCAGGAATAAGCCCGGGTGCCACACCGAATCAAAGGCCTTTTTAAAGTCCACGAAACAGGCGTATATCTTCCCGTTCTTTGTATTGTGGACGTGGTCTCTGAATGAGGCTGTGCAGGGTATAGATGTGGTCAGTGGTGCGGTGGTTTGGCATGAACCCTGCTTGGCTCTTGCTGAGGACGTTATGTTCGGTGAGGAAACTGAGGATCCTCTTGTTCAGGATGCTGTTGAACAGTTTCCCCAGGTTGCTGCTGACACATATGCCTCTGTAGTTGGCTGGGTCATACCTGTCCCCGTTCTTGTGGATGGGTGTGATGAGGCCTTGGTTCCAGGTACGAGGGTAGTAGCCGGCACTTAGCACAATATTGAAGAGTTTAACCATTGCAGCCTGTATTTCTGGTGGGCTGTACTTCAGCATTTCTGGTAGGATTCCATCCAGGCCACGGCTTTTCTACATCTTATGGAAGAGATTCTCTCTGCTACTTCCTGTAATGTAATAGGTGTATCCACTGGGTTTTGGAAATTTTTTACTTTTTCCTCCATTGCTTTTAGTTTTGCCATTATGTTTTCCTGTTCTTGGTTAGTTCTTCCTTTGGGATGTCTTTATAGAGGTCTCTGAAGTACTGGAGCCAGATGTTGCCATTTTGGATATGGATGTTGTTTTTCTTGTCTTTTGTGCCCATGTGGTTCCATAGTTCCCAGAAGGAATTGTCTTGAAGAGCATCTTGGAGTTGGTTAAGCTTGGTAGAGATGTAACTCTGCTTCTTCCTCCTGAGGATGGTTTTGTACTGTCTTTGTATGGTTTCATAGGCTTCCCTCAGACCAGGGTGGTTGGGGTCTCTATGTTTCTTGTTTGAGGCTGTTCTCTTCCGTACGGCTTTACATTCTCTGTCAAACCAACCGTTGGTCTGTTTTTCTTTTGGTCTCTTGTAGTCAACTTTTTTAAGGTCGGACAGTCTGGCCATTGCATAGAATATATTGTTGAGGTCTTTTGTAGCTTGACTCACTCCCTTTGGGTTAGGCTGGTACTCGTGGTTGTAGAAGTGGTGGAGCACCTGTATTATTTAGGTATAGTATGTCGCTATTATAGTACTGGTGCTGCATAGAGGTGTATTATTTAGGTACAGTATGTCACTATTATAGTACTGGTGCTGTATAGAGGTGTATTATTTAGGTACAGTATGTCACTATTATAGTACTGGTGCTGTATAGAGGTGTATTATTTAGGTACAGTATGTCACTATTTTAGTACTGGTGCTGTATAGAGATGTATTATTTAGGTACAGTATGTCACTATTATAGTACTGGTGCTGTATAGAGGTGTATTATTTAGGTACAGTATGTCACTATTATAGTACTGGTGCTGTATAGAGGTGTATTATTTAGGTATAGTATGTCACTATTATAGTACTGGTGCTGTATAGAGATGTATTATTTAGGTACAGTATGTCGCTATTATAGTACTGGTGCTGTATAGAGATGTTTATTTAGGTACAGTATGTCACTATTATAGTACTGGTGCTGTATAGAGGTGTATTATTTAGGTAAGTATGTCACTATTATAGTACTGGTGCTGTATAGAGGTGTATTATTTAGGTATAGTATGTCGCTATTATAGTACTGGTGCTGTATAGAGGTGTATTATTTAGGTATAGTATGTCACTATTATAGTACTGGTGCTGTATAGAGGTGTATTATTTAGGTATAGTATGTCACTATTATAGTACTGGTGCTGTATAGAGGTGTATTATTTAGGTACAGTATGTCACTATTATAGTACTGGTGCTGTATAGAGGTGTATTATTTAGGTATAGTATGTCCTATTATAGTACTGGTGCTGTATAGAGTGTATTATTTAGGTACAGTATGTCACTATTATAGTACTGGTGCTGTATAGAGGTGTATTATTTAGGTATAGTATGTCACTATTATAGTACTGGTGCTGTATAGAGGTGTATTATTTAGGTATAGTATGTCACTATTATAGTACTGGTGCTGTATAGAGGTGTATTATTTAGGTACAGTATGTCGCTATTATAGTACTGGTGCTGTATAGAGGTGTATTATTTAGGTATAGTATGTCCTATTATAGTACTGGTGCTGTATAGAGGTGTATTATTTAGGTATAGTATGTCACTATTATAGTACTGGTGCTGTATAGAGGTGTATTATTTAGGTATAGTATGTCCTATTATAGTACTGGTGCTGTATAGAGGTGTATTATTTAGGTATAGTATGTCACTATTATAGTACTGGTGCTGTATAGAGGTGTATTATTTAGGTATAGTATGTCACTATTATAGTACTGGTGCTGTATAGAGGTGTATTATTTAGGTATAGTATGTCACTATTATAGTACTGGTGCTGTATAGAGGTGTATTATTTAGGTACAGTATGTCACTATTATAGTACTGGTGCTGTATAGAGGTGTATTATTTAGGTACAGTATGTCACTATTATAGTACTGGTGCTGTATAGAGGTGTATTATTTAGGTATAGTATGTCACTATTATAGTACTGTGCTGTATAGAGGTGTATTATTTAGGTATAGTATGTCACTATTATAGTACTGGTGCTGTATAGAGGTGTATTATTTAGGTACAGTATGTCCTATTATAGTACTGGTGCTGTATAGAGGTGTATTATTTAGGTACAGTATGTCCTATTATAGTACTGGTGCTGTATAGAGGTGTATTATTTAGGTATAGTATGTCACTATTATAGTACTGGTGCTGTATAGAGGTGTATTATTTAGGTATAGTATGTCACTATTATAGTACTGGTGCTGTATAGAGGTGTATTATTTAGGTATAGTATGTCACTATTATAGTACTGGTGCTGTATAGAGGTGTATTATTTAGGTATAGTATGTCACTATTATAGTACTGGTGCTGTATAGAGGTGTATTATTTAGGTACAGTATGTCCTATTATAGTACTGGTGCTGTATAGAGGTGTATTATTTAGGTAGTATGTCACTATTATAGTACTGGTGCTGTATAGAGGTGTATTATTTAGGTACAGTATGTCACTATTATAGTACTGGTGCTGTATAGAGATGTGTATTATTTAGGTATAGTATGTCACTATTATAGTACTGGTGCTGTATAGAGGTGTATTATTTAGGTATAGTATGTCACTATTATAGTACTGGTGCTGTATAGAGGTGTATTATTTAGGTACAGTATGTCACTATTATAGTACTGGTGCTGTATAGAGGTGTATTATTTAGGTACAGTATGTCACTATTATAGTACTGGTGCTGTATAGAGGTGTATTATTTAGGTATAGTATGTCACTATTATAGTACTGGTGCTGTATAGAGGTGTATTATTTAGGTAAGTATGTCACTATTATAGTACTGGTGCTGTATAGAGGTGTATTATTTAGGTATAGTATGTCACTATTATAGTACTGGTGCTGTATAGGTGTATTATTTAGGTATAGTATGTCCTATTATAGTACTGGTGCTGTATAAGAGTGTATTATTTAGGTAACAGTATGTCGCAATATAGTACTGGTGCTGTATAGAGGTGTATTATTTAAGTATAGTATGTCCTATTTAGTACTGGTGCTGTATAGAGGTGTATTATTTAGGTAATATGTCACTATTATAGTACTGGTGCTGTATAGAGGTGTATTATTTAGGTATAGTATGTCACTATTATAGTACTGGTGCTGTATAGAGGTGTATTATTTAGGTATAGTATGTCACTATTATAGTACTGGTGCTGTATAGAGGTGTATTATTTAGGTATAGTATGTCACTATTATAGTACTGGTGCTGTATAGAGGTGTATTATTTAGGTACAGTATGTCACTATTATAGTACTGGTGCTGTATAGAGATGTATTATTTAGGTATAGTATGTCACTATTATAGTACTGGTGCTGTATAGAGGTGTATTATTTAGGTACAGTATGTCACTATTATAGTACTGGTGCTGTATAGAGATGTATTATTTAGGTATAGTATGTCACTATTATAGTACTGGTGCTGTATAGAGATGTATTATTTAGGTATAGTATGTCACTATTATAGTACTGGTGCTGTATAGAGGTGTATTATTTAGGTACAGTATGTCACTATTATAGTACTGGTGCTGTATAGAGGTGTATTATTTAGGTACAGTATGTCACTATTATAGTACTGGTGCTGTATAGAGGTGTATTATTTAGGTATAGTATGTCACTATTATAGTACTGGTGCTGTATAGAGGTGTATTATTTAGGTATAGTATGTCACTATTATAGTACTGGTGCTGTATAGAGGTGTATTATTTAGGTATAGTATGTCACTATTATAGTACTGGTGCTGTATATGTGTAGCCCTGGTGTGAAGGCACACGCAGTACCCTGGAGGATGTGTGGAGAGATAGCAGTTTAATGCTCAATGAACATTCATTCCAACACACACTTAGACACACCCACAGGTATATAAAGTCTAGTCATTCAGTCAGTGACTGTGAGGAGTCAGTTTCCTGTCTTCGGACAGTAGAGTCAGTCAGCAGCAGAGCTGAGTGCAATCTGTGTGCAGTTCAGAAAGTGGAGGCCGGTACAGGTGAGCCAGATCACCTCAGCCTGGTCAGAGCTGTGCCCCACTGATATACAGACTGAGAGTTTTATTGAGAAAGAAGAGGGAGTTGCAGATATACTTCAGTCTCCTGTCCCAAGGACAGTGAAGGTTCAGAGACGTGCTCCTGCCTAGAGGATTACTGAGAGTCTGGCAACAAGCTCAAGAAAGAAGTTAAGAAAGTGATTGACTTTGTTAACCTTTGAAGTGAGGAATGCTTATGCTACAAGCGCGGACAAGGCGAAAGGCACAGTGGTAGGAATTTTGAGTGCTATAGGATTGGAGAAGTCCTGCACATTGTCACCGGTCACTGGGGACCGAAGGATCACTATAGCTTCACGCATAGTGGTAAGAAAACCAGAGGCTTACCGGACCTTAGGTCGCGGCAAGCAGCCCTTGGAGTGTCGGTACGTAACTGGGGTCAGGTGGAATAGGAACTTTGAGCTAGGCCAAGCATAGAAGAACCTAGTTTCATCACAGGAAGGCTCCGACCACAAAACCGACCGGGCAGTACAGCTTGGAAATAGCTGGAGTTTATAGAGGGAACTACGCTTTATGCTGGTTGGACTCATCTTTGTGAAAGTAAAGGAGGCCCCTAACTTGTCCAGCTGCTACCTCAAAACACATCCTCCATTGGATCAGCCTCCCTGGGACCTGCCTAACCATCTTACAAGTAAAAAGGTATGGAAAGACGCTGATGTGTGAGACTGTGTTATTTGATTGCAACCCTGCACAACCCCACCATAACCATCGACCTGAGGGAAGAGTCCCACCTGTAGGGGACCCGACATCTAGCTGCCTCACCATCCCCTCAGAGATCTACAGCAGCGCTGGTACAAATTACCAGAGACTACAGGTGGCGTCACGAACTGTAAATATATCTATCCCCTGTAAATATTCCCCCAACATACGCCTGACCGCCAGGGCCACAGACCGAGCCACCGCTACCTGTGACAACCCCATAGACTTCCATGGGCTCGGCTCTGAGTACCCCATTGCCCTGGTAATCCACAATTGTGGTGGCGGGTCGAGACAAATTGGCGTCACGAACAGGATCCGAAACTCGCAAAATTGCGAGCCCTGTGTGCCTATGGAGTTGTTTTTGTGAAAAAGGACTGTTTGCACTTTTGGCGCCAAAAATCGCCATCTTTGTCGCCATATTCGCGCCCTCAGGCGCTGGAGAAGAAGGTGGGCGTACCTTCGTGGGCGTGTACCCCCCTGTGGCGCGAAGAAAATGCCTGCCCTCTCAAAGTGCTATTACAACATGCGATCCTGCCCTACAGCAAAGGAGGTCCGCCTCCTCTTCACCTTTCCTGCAAAGAGGAGGAGACGCAAACCCTGCCTCCACGGAAGAGACCGGACGTCTCTGGAGGAAGAAGAAAGGAGACGGTTCTGGAACATCATGGAAGCAGGACGTGTGCAGCCGAGCAGGGAAGCGGTGGGAGGCAGGCCCCGCTCCCCAGCCAAGCTGCCACTAGAATCGGAACCATCCGTGGTCCTGCACCTGCAGCAAGCATTGCTGGAGGTTAAAGAAGAAAATGCCAGACTGAAAGAGATGGTCCAGCACCAACCTGGATTTGAGGAGATTGAGAGACGCCGGCGTACCCTGATACAGCGGCGGCTGTGGGATGCGGTGTTCTCTCCCTCGACGACCCCCTACGTCTGGAGTTACCAAAACTTCTGCTGCCCAAGGCAAAGGAGCAACCGGAGGCTGCCCCCGAAAGTACCGATCCTGATCCCACCGGTGAAGCGGTGGAGGCGAAGGAGGTTGAGGAGGTACCGCCAGTTCCGGAACGCCCGCCCGGCCAGGAGGCCGCAGCAGATGATCGATCCCCGGTAGGGACACCGGCGGGGACCCAGCCGTCAATGATGGAGAGCGACTGGGAAGAGATGGAGCAGCGACAGCAGCAGGTTAGTGCGTCCCCAATTGAGCCATTGCGCACACCTGCTTCCTGCTCTGCATCACACCAGCATTGTGCGACCTATTCCGCATCGCCACCTGCGACCATTTCTGCATCGCAAAAGTCTGATGCGATCTCAATTGAGCCACTACAAAAGCCTGCTTTTTGCCCAGTATCTTATGCTGCAGCAGCGTCCCCAGAGGAGGACGGGCCCTGCGGCCTAGAGGACCGGAGTGAACCGGCCCTGCAGGTAACCAGCGATGATGACACCCTGCTGGAACCCCCGACATCCCCACCAGCCCAGTGCACACCAGCCACACAGACCCCGATGGTGGAGTCGATGATCTTGGTGCTGGGCACTGGGCCCAGGAATAGGAACGGTCCTGTGCGAGCATCGCATTGTTCCAGCCCCCGGGATGGAAAGTGTAACCGAAGTTAACAAAGAAATGTGAAGAACAGTAGGACCCAGACAGGGTTTACCGCAGCTGAGAAGATGTATATAAGTTTTTATATAAGTGAAAATAGTTTACACTGTTGATATGAGTATATAATGTTTATATATATTGCCCAAAAATAGAATGCCCGGCTGGGTAAGGAGATAAAAAGTTTTTGCACTTTATTGTGATGTGATATATATATGTGTCTTATTATGGACTGAGAGGCTGAGGACTGAGCCAGCCCAAGAACTGATTTTGTATATAGTTGCACCTTGTGCATTATCTTGGTTTTACATAAAACCACCACAACTACCTCTGAATAATAAAACCCGTGTGGTGTGGCAGTGAGTGAGGTCTGCATTCCTATGTCCTGCAGCCCACCCAGGACCCACGTTGAAGGTTTGGTGCGGGTCCTTCACAAGAATCTTGCCGTTTATTATATGAATATGTCTATTTAATATTTTGTATCTTTCTATATTTAATGTTTTGTTTGCAACGTTCAAGAAAATCCTTACCTCCCGGATGGGACGAGTTAATGTTAATGTTTAATGCATAAACAAAAATTGTCTCTTTGTATTTCACAGCCCGGGAGTGCTGTCGTTTACCATGGGGGAATGTGTAGCCCTGGTGTGAAGGCACACGCAGTACCCTGGAGGATGTGTGGAGAGATAGCAGTTTAATGCTCAATGAACATTCATTCCAACACACACTTAGACACACCCACAGGTATATAAAGTCTAGTCATTCAGTCAGTGACTGTGAGGAGTCAGTTTCCTGTCTTCGGACAGTAGAGTCAGTCAGCAGCAGAGCTGAGTGCAATCTGTGTGCAGTTCAGAAAGTGGAGGCCAGTACAGGTGAGCCAGATCACCTCAGCCTGGTCAGAGCTGTGCCCCACTGATATACAGACTGAGAGTTTTATTGAGAAAGAAGAGGGAGTTGCAGATATACTTCAGTCTCCTGTCCCAAGGACAGTGAAGGTTCAGAGACGTGCTCCTGCCTAGAGGATTACTGAGAGTCTGGCAACAAGCTCAAGAAAGAAGTTAAGAAAGTGATTGACTTTGTTAACCTTTGAAGTGAGGAATGCTTATGCTACAAGCGCGGACAAGGCGAAAGGCACAGTGGTAGGAATTTTGAGTGCTATAGGATTGGAGAAGTCCTGCACATTGTCACCGGTCACTGGGGACCGAAGGATCACTATAGCTTCACGCATAGTGGTAAGAAAACCAGAGGCTTACCGGACCTTAGGTCGCGGCAAGCAGCCCTTGGAGTGTCGGTACGTAACTGGGGTCAAGTGGAATAGGAACTTTGAGCTAGGCCAAGCATAGAAGAACCTAGTTTCATCACAGGAAGGCTCCGACCACAAAACCGACCGGGCAGTACAGCTTGGAAATAGCTGGAGTTTATAGAGGGAACTACGCTTTATGCTGGTTGGACTCATCTTTGTGAAAGTAAAGGAGGCCCCTAACTTGTCCAGCTGCTACCTCAAAACACATCCTCCATTGGATCAGCCTCCCTGGGACCTGCCTAACCATCTTGCAAGTAAAAAGGTATGGAAAGACGCTGATGTGTGAGACTGTGTTATTTGATTGCATCCCTGCACTACCCCATCATAACTATCGACCTGAGGGAAGAGTCCCACCTGTAGGGGACCCGACATCTAGCTGCCTCACCATCCCCTCAGAGATCTACAGCAGTGCTGGTACAAATTACCAGAGACTACAGGTGGCGTCACGAACTGTAAATATATCTATCCCCTGTAAATATTCCCCCAACATACGCCAGACCGCCAGGGCCACAGACCGAGCCACCGCTACCTGTGACAAACCCCATAGACTTCCATGGGCTCGGCTCTGAGTACCCCATTGCCCTGGTAATCCACAATTGTGGTGGCGGGTCGAGACATATAGAGGTGTATTATTTAGGTACAGTATGTCACTATTATAGTACTGGTGCTGTATAGAGGTGTATTATTTAGGTACAGTATGTCACTATTATAGTACTGGTGCTGTATAGAGGTGTATTATTTAGGTATAGTATGTCGCTATTATAGTACTGGTGCTGTATAGAGGTGTATTATTTAGGTATAGTATGTCACTATTATAGTACTGGTGCTGTATAGAGGTGTATTATTTAGGTACAGTATGTCGCTATTATAGTACTGGTGCTGTATAGAGGTGTATTATTTAGGTACAGTATGTCGCTATTATAGTACTGGTGCTGTATAGAGGTGTATTATTTAGGTACAGTATGTCACTATTATAGTACTGGTGCTGTATAGAGGTGTATTATTTAGGTACAGTATGTAACTATTATAGTACTGGTGCTGTATAGAGGTGTATTATTTAGGTATAGTATGTCAACTATTATAGTACTGGTGCTGTATAGAGATGTTATTATTTAGGTACAGTATGTCACTATTATAGTACTGGTGCTGTATAGAGGTGTATTATTTAGGTATAGTATGTCACTATTATAGTACTGGTGCTGTATAGAGGTGTATTATTTAGGTATAGTATGTCACTATTATAGTACTGGTGCTGTATAGAGGTGTATTATTTAGGTATAGTATGTCGCTATTATAGTACTGGTGCTGTATAATTATGGTATTATTCAATGTCTGTGTAAGAGGGGCCAAAAATGACTGCCTCTATGAAATTGTAACATAAATCCTTCCAGTGATACAAAATAGTTATGACGTTTTCTCAACCAGTATTTTTAGTCGTCCCAATGAGAAGATTTGCATGTGTTGCATAAATACCCCTATGTAACGCACATGTAAAAAAGTAATGACATTTCTGCTCTAGAAATTGATTTACAGCAAAAGTATGTGCACCCTGCATTGGGTTAAGGTGAGTGTGGGCCATTTCCTCCTCTCACCATGTAGGCGATTACTTGGCACATATGCGCTGTTCACATGCGCGGCTGCTGATGCAATTGGACAGCTAGCTGGCTGTTTATGTGACAGCACATCCCTGGGGGCTGACACTCCCTGCCCGCAACCTGTAGGAAGCAGGGGCTTTGCTGAGTCAGCCTGGGCCTCATTAGCTGCACATAAAGCGGGCAGGATAGCCAGGGTGCAGTTATGCAGGGATAATGTGGCGAGTCACATTCTGTCCCCAGCACACGGCTGCATCACAGGAAGGCGGCCAGCAGTTCTGGAGCCTGGTTAAGCCACAACTCCCAGCATCCATTATAGTTTGCAACAAGGCCGTACAGGGATATAGCCAGTATAGGAGGTGCAGGGGCAGCAGTCAGATGGGAGGAGCATTAGATCTGTACGGGTTTAGTTATCCTCCTTGATGTAAGACATCCTGCACTCGTCCGTGTTTCCAGCACTTCTTCTAGTCGATTTTCTCACGGCTACCACACATACCCATTATAACCGATGCAAATGTCTGCTTTTTCCATCAGCACAAATGACAAGGGTAAATGCAAGACTGTGGGTCCGTGAAAAACATGTACAGCACACGGATGGCAGTAGTATACCGTAGGGTTGAGCATTCCGATACTTCCGATACCTGAAATCCAATGTAAGTCTATGGGAACAAAATATCGGAAGTACTTCCGATATTTTGTTCCCATAGACTTACATTGGATTTCAGGTATCGGAAGTATCGGAATGCTCAACCCTATGACTGTGGGCTGTCCGTGTTTAACATTGCAAAGTATAAGGCTAAGTTCACACGTTGCGGAATTGCCGCGGAAATTTCCGCGGCAATCCCGCACTTCTCCCGCAGGAAATACGCACGTTTTTTGTATGCTGATTCCCGCCAGAATAATAGCGTTTTGCAAGCGTAATTAGCTTGCAGAATGCTAGCGTTTTCCTAGCGATCTGTAGCATCGCTTGGAAAACTGATTGACAGGTTGATCACACGAGTCACACATAGTGTTTCACACGTGTGACCAACTTTTTACTATTGATGCCGCCTATGCCGCATCAATAGTAAAAAGATCTAATGTAAAAATAATAAAAAAAATAATAAATAATGATATTCTCACCTTCCGGCGGCCCCCGCAGCCTTCCCGCCTCTCAGCGACGCTCCCGGCAACTCGCGGTCCCAAGGATGCATTGCGACAAATCACACCGATGACGTGCATCTCGCGAGACCGCTACGCCATCTGGGTGATTCTCGCAAAGGACTCTTGGGACCGGAAGTTGCCGGGAGCGTCGCTGAAGGCGGGAAAGCTGCGTGGGACGCCGGAAGGTGAGAAATATCATTATTTTTTATTTTAATTATTGTTTTACCAGGGATATGGTACCCAGGGCCTGGAGGAGAGTCTCCTCTGCTCCAGACCCTGGGTACCATCCGCACATGAACCGCTTACATTGCGCATAGTGGGCATAGCCACATGCGGAAAGTAAGCGGTTCAATGCATTCCTATGGCGGCGGAATCACCGCGGTTACGCTAAATTAATGAACATGTTGCTTTTTTTTCCGCTAAGCGTTTTTTTTCACGGAAAAAAACGCAACATGTGTACAAAACATGCGGAATCAATTAAAACGTATAGAATGCTTAATGCTTGCGTTTTGTTCGCGGTTTAACCGCGGAAAATAGCGGAAAAAACGCGAAAAAAACGCAATTATTCCTGATCGTGTGCACTTAGCCTTAAGAGAAACTTTGTAATTTATTTATTTATCAATACTGGAAAAACTCTGATGATAAAAAGGGCATACTGATGGAGAACACTATGACTTTGGGGGACACTGATGGAGGACACTGATGGAGGACAACATGATGGAGAACAGTGATGGAGAACATGATGGAGACATGATGGAGGACAATGATGGAGACATGATGGAGGACACTGATGGAGAACAGTGATGGAGAACTGATGAGACATGATGGAGGACAGTGATGGAGAACACTGATGGAGAACATGATGGAGGACACTGATGGAGGACACTGATGGAGGACATGATGGAGAACATGATGGAGAAAGATGGAGAACAGTGATGGAGGACAATGATGGAGGACAATGATGGAGAACAGTGATGGAGAACAGTGATGGAGACAGTGATGGAGGACACTGATGGAGAACAGTGATGGAGAACATGATGGAGGACAATGATGGAGGACATGATGGGAACAGTTATGGAGGACACTGATGGAGGACAGTGATGGAGAAGTAGAGACACTGATGAGACATGATGGAGAACAGTTGAGACAATGATGGAGGACAGTGATGGAGAACAGTTATGGAGCAGCAGCCAGGCAGAGAAGTGCTCTGTCCTTGGAGCATCAGCAGCGTGCAGGCCAGTGTCCACTGTCTCCCGCCGCTAGCAGCGGAGACCAGAGGGAGAGGAACATGCAGTGTGTGCCCGGTGACTTCAGAGAGAGGTGCAGTATGCCTGGTGACTACAGAGAGATGGGGATGTACAGTGTGAGCCCGGTGACTACCAGAGAACAAGGTGCCGTGCGGTCCGTGTCCATGAGTACAGCGCACGAGCCACATAAGAGTGACCAGAACCGGGACAGACACTTGCACCCTGACGTTGCCAGCAAATATTTGCCGAGACACTTGCGTCCTGACTTCACTAGTGTATATTTGCAGAGCCACGTTAGGCTCGTACAGGATTATGGCCCTCACCCTCGTTAGCCACTGCAGCTTATGGACTAGGGCTCAGCGGAAGGTACCGGAGACCGTCCGCTGCCGCCAGAAGACCAGGCATTGTTGTCTACAGGACCCTATTGAAAAGACACTGCGTCAGCTGTTGCCGACGCTATTGACTTCCCAGGAGGAGTTACAGTTTGAGGAATTTCTGACAAAAGTGCTTAACAGGGACTGCCTTTACTTGATCTTTTATTCTTGAACTCTGCATATCCTTTTGCAGTTATATTGTTTTTCCCCTGTTTAACCCATTACCTCCCTGAGTGGAGTATTCCCCTGTTATAGTAAAACTGTTAACCCTTGCTCTGCCTCCTGTCCGTCACTGCATCCCGTAACCTGCTCACAGAGGACACTGATGGAGGACACTGATCGAAAACACTGATGGAGGACACTGATGGAGAATACTGATGGATAATACTGATGGAGAACACTGACGGAGGATAGTCATGGAGAACACTGATGGCGACCACTGATGCAGAAAACACTGATGGAGTACACTGATGGGGAACACTGATCGAAAACACTGATGGAGGACACTGATGGAGGACACTGATGGAGGAAACTGACGGAGGAAACTGACCGAGGACAATGATGGAGAACAATGATGCAGAAAACACTGATGAGGAACACTGATCGAAAACACTGATGGAGGATACTGATGGAGAACACTTATGGAGGACACTGATGGAGGAAACTGATGGAGGAAACTGACTGAGGACAATGATGGAGAACACTGATGGAAAACACTGATGGCACACTGATGGAAAACACTGATGGAGGACACTGATGGCACACTGCTGGAGAACACTGATGGCGAACACTGAGGACATCAGGTCCAGTTTTTCACGTATTTGTTTTGTACGGACGTGTGAAGGAGGCCTAAAGCATATGCCTATTTATTGACAGCAAACAGATATATTTAAAAATGATGAGGACTTGATATGCAAATTATATTAAAATGATGCAGAAGTTAAAGCTTCAGAGGGAGGGATTCTGCTCCTCTAGCACTCAGGGGCTCTTTATATGGAGTCCGCAAACTATTCTAAGAAAATCAAATAGCGCTCCGTCTCTCCCAAATCTCACCATATGGCTAAGCAGTACTGTACAGTCACATATGGGGTATTGCCACATTCAGTAGAGATTGTGGGACAAATTATGGCACCATTTTTACTCACTTCTTGTGTGAAAATGTAAAATCTGGGACTAAAACAAAATTTTGGTGGTAAAATGTAATTATTTTTACTTTACTGCACAATGGTATAAAATTCTGTGACATCTGTGGTGTCAATATGATCACTACACCCCTAGACAAATTTGTTGAGAGGTGTAGTTTGTAAAATGGTGTCACTTATAGGGTTTCTGCTGTGCTGGCACCTCAGGGGCTCTCCCAGTGGTTCATGGCACCAGCAAACCAGAACAGTAAAATCTGCACTATGATATGGCTCTCCATTCCTTCTGAGTTTTGCACTGTGCCTGAAAAATATTTCCCGATTACATGTAGGGTATTGGCGCACTCAGGAAAACATGGACTTCAGTTTGTTGTCAAAATTTCTCCTATTAACCCTTAGAAAAGTTAAAAACTTGGGGCTAAAACAGCATTTTAGTGGTAAAAATGGAATTTATTCTTTCTTCACCACTCAATGGTATAAAATTCTGTGAGGCACAGAGGCGTAGCTAGGGTTTTGGTTTGGGGGGGCGAAACTTCTGAGTGGGCTCCTAACCAGAGAACCTCAGCAAATGACCGTGCTGTTGCCAAAAATTGTCTATATATAAAAAGACCAATATTGATATCACCGCCATATGGTCAGTGGTAAATAATACCAGTCCTACAGAACATATAATAGATTACGGCACAGGTACAGATAATGACTTACCGCTGACGTTCTTTCTAATGGAATCGTTCACTTTTCATGTCTTTTCCATCTGGCACAGACAGACATAACGACTCCTCCAGCCAGGACTCGGCTGCAGAGATTACAACAAAGACACGTTTCACTTCTCATATTTTCAGCACTGTCACGGTCACCGATTGGACTATTCTCAACCTGCACAAACTCCTCATCCTGCTGATACCCCAATACTGAGCCGCTGCTGCCGTATGTGCCCCTATTACTGCTCCTGATACCCCAATACTGAGCCGCTGCTGCCGTATGTGTCCCTATTACTGCTCCTCATACCCCAATACTGAGCCGCTGCTGCCGTATGTGTCCCTATTACTGCACCTAATAACCCAATACTGAGCTGCTGCTGCCGTATGTGTCCCTATTACTGCACCTGATACCCCAATACTGAGCCGCTGCTGCCGTATGTGTCCCTATTACTGCACCTCATACCCCAATACTGAGCCGCTGCTGCTGTATGTGTCACTATTACTGCACCTGATACCCCAATGCTGAGCCGCTGCTGCCATATGTGTCCCTATTACTACACCTTATACCTCAATACTGAGCCGCTGCTGCCGTATGTGCCCCTATTACAGCTCCTGATACCCCAATACTGAGCCGCTGCTGCTGCCGTATGTGTCCTTATTACTGCACCTCATACCCCAATACTGAGCCGCTGCTGCCGTATGTGTCCCTATTACTGCACATCATACCCCAATACTGAGCCGCTGCTGCCATGTGTCCCTATTACTGCACCTGATACCCCAATACTGAGCCGCTGCTGCCGTATGTGTCCCTATTACTGCACCTGATACCCCAATACTGAGCTACTGCTGCCGTATGTGTCCCTATTACTGCTCCTCATACCCCAATACTGAGCCGCTGCTGCCATATGTGTCCCTATTACTACACCTGATACCCCAATACTGAGCCGCTGCTGCCGTATGTGTCCCTATTACTGCACCTGATACCCCAATACTGAGCTACTGCTGCCGTATGTGTCCCTATTACTGCACCTCATACTCCAATACTGAGCCGCTGCTGCCATGTGTGTCCCTATTACTGCACCTATTGTGTGGTTCTCTGAGCCCTCTAAATTCTAAAGCACCCCTCTATAATATAGTAATGCCGGGTGCAAGTGCCCTAGAAAACAGAGCCCAGATTTTGTCCCCAGAAAGTAATAATGCCCCATGTGCCCCTTTGGCAGTCACAGTAACCCGAGTTCCCCTATAACAATAAGTGCCCACTTTACATTTAATAATGTCCCAAGTCTCCCCCCTGTACAGCTCCCCTATACACCATATAATGCCCCTCACTGGATACATACTGACCCCTTAATATCCCCAAACTATTTAATGGCTCCAACACTGTATGATGGCCCCTAGATAGCATCCATATAGCATAATACACCAGATAGTCCTCAATATAGCATAATGCACCCCCCATAGGCAGCCTCTATATTATAATGCACCCCCGTAGGCAGCCTCTATATTATAATGCACCCCGTAGGCAGCCTCTATATTATAATGCACTCCCATAGGCAGCTTCTATATTATAATGCACCCCCATAGACAGCCTCTGTATTGTAATGCACCCCCATAGGCACCCTCTATTCTATAATGCAGCCTCTATATTATAATGAAGCCCCCCACATAGGCAGTCTCTATATTATAATGCACCCCCATAGGCAGCCTCTATATTATAATGCAGCCCCCCATAAGTAGCCTTTGTATTATAATGAACCCCCATAGGCAGCCTTTGTATTATAATGAACCCCCATAGGCAGCCTTTGTATTATAATGCACCCCCATAGGCAGCCTCTGTATTATAATGGACCCCCATAGGCAGCCTCTGTATTATAATGCAGCCCCCATAGGCAGCCTTTGTATTATGATGCAGCCCCCATAGACAGCCTCTGTATTATAATGCAGCCCCCCCATAGACAGCCTCTGTATTATAATGCAGCCCCCATAGGCAGCCTTTGTATTATAATGCAGCCCCCATAGACAGCCTCTGTATTATAATACACCCCCATATGGAGCCTCTGTATTATAATGCACCCCCATATGGATCCTCTGTAGTATAATGCACCCCCATATGGAGCCTCTGTAGTATAATGCACCCCCATATGGAGCCTCTGTATTATAATGCACCCCCATATGGAGCCCCTGTATTATAATGCACCCCCCATATGGAGCCTCTGTAGTATAATGCACTCCCATATGGAGCCTCTGTATTATAATGCACCCCCATATGGAGCCTCTGTAGTATAATGCACCCCCATATGGAGACTCTGTAGTATAATGCACCCCCATATGGAGCCTCTGTAATATAATGCACCCCCATATGGAGCCTCTGTAGTATAATGCACCCCCATATGGAGCCTCTGTAATATAATGCACCCCCATATGGAGCCTCTGTAGTATAATGCACTCCCATTACAAAAATAATATGTCCAGTACTCACCTCTCTTGCTCCCGGCTTCTGCGCTGCTCACTGCTCTCCCTCTCTTCTCCTGACAGTGGGCGCCGGGCAGTGACATCATCGCGCCCGCTGTCAGACGCTGAGAGGGGGATGATGGGAGAGAAGGAGCACTTGCTCCTTCTCCCTCAATGCGGTCAGCTGTATTGGCTAGATGCCGATACAGCTGACCTTCCGATGACGGGCGGGGGGCCCACTGCTGGCACAGGGTCCCCCACTGCCATAGCGGCCGGGCGGCAGAGCAGGGAGAGCGATTCTCCCTGCTCTGCCGCAGAATGTAACTATCGGCGCGCTGTGCATGCCGATACAGTTACAGTAGCGTAGCTCCGGGTGGGCGCCCTCCGAGCGCGGGGCCCGGGGCCACCGCCCCCTCTGCCTTCCCCCCCCGGTAGCTACGCTACTGGTGAGGAACATGTGGTGTCAATATGATCACTGTACCTTTAGATGAATTTATTGGAAGTGTAGTTTGTAAAATGAGTTCACATATAGGGGGTTTCTGCTGTTTTGCACCTTAGGGGCTCCGCCAATGTGACACGTCACCCTCAAACCAGTCCAGCAAAATCAGAAATCCAATATGGAGCTTCTTCACTTCTGACCGTTGCACTGTGCCTCAAAAGTAGTTTTCCCCCACATATGTGGTATCATCAGGAGAAATTGCACAACAAACTGCATGATGCAATTTCTCCTGTTACCCATATGAAAATGCAAAATTTGGGGCAAAAATACATTTTTGTGGGGAAAATGTGATTTTTTTTATTTTCACGGCTTAACGTCATAAACTTCTGTGAAGCACCTCGGGGTTCAATGTGCTCACCACATGTCTAGATAAGTTCCCTGAGGGGTCTCCGAAATGATGTCACTTGTTAGGATTTTCACTGTTTAGTTACATCAGGGGCTCTCCAAACATGGCATGGTGTTTGCTAATTGTTCTGGGAAATTTTGCATTAAAAAAGTTAAATGGCGCTCCTTCCTTCTGAGCTTTGTTTTGCGCCCAAACAGTGGTTTTCCCACACACATGGGGTATCGGAATGCTCAAGAGAAAGTGCACAACAAATTTTGGAGGGCCATTTTTTCCTGTTACCCTTGCAAAAAAAATAAAAAATTGGGTCCCAAGCTAAATTTTTGTGAGAAAAAGTTAAATGTTCATTTTTACACATTCCACAAATTCCTGTGAAGCACCTGAAGGGTTAATAAACTTCTTGAATGTGGTTTTGAGCACCTTGATGGGTGCAGTTTTTAGAATGGTGTCACTTTTGAGTATTTTCTGTCATATAGACCACTCAAGGTAATTTCAAGCGTGATGTGGTCCCTAAAAAAATGTTTTTGTAAAGTTTGTTGAAAAAATAAGAAATTGCTGGTCAACATTTAATCCTTGTAACTTCCTAAAAAAAAATTATTTTAAAAAATATACTGATGTAAAGTAGATATGTGGGAAATGTTATTTACTATTTTGTGTGACATATCATTCCAGAGTTATTACCTCATAAAGTGACACTGGTCAGAATTGTAAAAATAAGCCTGCTCATTAATGTGCAAACCACCTTGGGGGGTAAAAGGGTTAGGAAGAATTAAATATGCTTGTTTACCCCCGTATATACAGTATGAGCTCCACATAGCTCCTCTATATACAGTATGAGCTCCACATAGCTCCTCTATATACAGTATGAGCCCCTACATAGACCTCTATATACAGTATGAGCCCCCACATAGACCCTACCCTCATGAAAAAAACTCAGTGTGAATGTACCATTAGGCAACGTTCCCACAATGAGCTTTTGGTGAGTTTTGCATCTATTATTTAAATTAGCTTACTTGCATTTTACATTACATTTGTGTGCATTTTTTTAACATGCTTTTTTTTGTGTATTTTGATGCTGCGTTTTTGTCTCTTTTTTGCATGTCATGTTTTAAATAAAGCTGCTTTGTTTTTGATACTTCCTGGTATTTGGCTTTGACATATCTTTATTGATATACTTAGGTGTGAATTCCATGCGCTTTTGTTGCATTTCCGCTGCGGAATACCGATGCGGTTTTACCTGTGGATTTTCTGCGTCTACAAGTCTATGGCCGGGGTCACACTGGCGACAAAATCAGACGACTGCAATGCGATGAAATATCGCTTTGCAGTCAGACCAATGTTAATCTATGGAGCAGCTCCCACCATCAGATTTTTTGTGGTCCGTTTTAAACGTGCGACTGCAATCCCAGCATGCTGTGATTGTCACCGATTGTGGGTCGACTATCGCCAATGCAAGTCTATGGGTGTGATGAAAAATCAGATTACAAACGGACCGCACGTGTGACTTGCGATTAAATCGCACCGGTGTCCTTTAGAAAAGCCGGCAATTCATCCCCGGCTATACTGTAAAATCACACTGACAGCTTTAATAAAGAATAGAAACAATACATATACACACATAGAATACATATATATATTATATATATATATGTCATTGTGACATATATATACATATATTTATAGTTCATACACTTCTACATACTGTAATAGCCGCTAATTCAATAGCCGGCTTTTGTGAAATTACAGACCCGACATGAAATGACACATGGTTTACATACAGTTAACCATGTCATTTCATGTAGTTTGATATATGATTTTCACTAACAATTACATGAGTGTATGTGTGCAAAATTGCAGACATGTAGGGGTTAATTAAAGATGTAAATTAGTTGAAAAAAAATGCGTAGGCTCCCGTGCTATTTTCTCAACCAGACAGACAAAGCCAGCGAGTGGGGGCAGATAATAATAGCCGAGGGAGGGTGCATTTATTTTGTGCCTCCCCTGGCTACTAACATCTGCCCCAGCCACCCCAGAAAAGGCAAATCTATAATTAGATTCACCCTTTCTGGCACTTTGCCCGTCTATTCCCATTGCCCTTTAGCGGTTGCGAATGGGTTAATAATGGGTTAAAGCCACCTTGCTATTGAAAGGTGACTTTAAGCCAGGTTAATAATTGAGAGTTGTCAATTAGACAACTATCAATTATTAATCCTATTGTATGAAAGGAAAAAAACACACACACACACACATTAATTATTAATCCTTTTAATGAAATAAAGACACAGTTTTTGACCATATTTTATTGCTCAGGTAATCCTCGATTCCCTTGTTTGCCTGTAATAAAAATAAAATAATCCCTGTCCCTGGGAGAGGAAGTCATTCATTCAGGAGCTTTCAGCTGACCAGGCAGCATTAGCTGCACTGCTTGGCTGAAAGCTAGTTAAGGCTGAGGTCACACTGGCGACTAAATCGTACCACTAGAAAGCGATGAAATATCGCTTTGCAGTCGAAGCTCCCAGCATCCGATTTTTTGTGGTCCGATTTAAACGTGCGAGTGCAATCGCAGCATGCTGCGATTGTCACCGATTGTGGGTCGACTATTGCCAATGCAAGTCTATGGGTGCGATGAAAAGTGGGATTACAAACGGACCGCACGTGTGAGTTGCGATGAAATCGCACAACTTTTCCAGGTGACAGGAAACTGCCTTTGAAATTCTCAGGAAGCCTTTACATGCTAATTAGCTAAGCACATCTTAAAAAAAACAGGAAGAACGCCTACACGGAGTCCAGAAACATGGCATCTAGCCACATCAATGTGGAACTCCTCATTGTATTGGTGCAGGAGAGGCCTGAATTGTGGGACCAGCGCAATCCCAATTACAGCTAATCAGATGCGCAAAGAGGCTGCATGGCGAAGAATATGTGAACACATTTTCCCAGACTATGAGCAGAGATCAAGGGAGGACCAAGAGCGTATTAGTAAGTACGACATGTAACTGATATATATATTTTTTTTTTGTTTAAAAATGTTCTGAACAAACTAATAATGTAGGCATATGTGTTTAAATGATATTTAAAATGCAGCATTATGTAACTCTTCATATTTAGCACTACACATTGATGTGTGTGTTCACAAACAATATCCATGTATATTAAAATATCATCGATGCTTCGGCATTTATTGACTACAACATTTTTTACTCCCCTTCACCTCAGATGTAGTGTCTGGGTCCTAAAATTCAAATTTATTGAGGCGTTTTGTAAAGGGCCAAGCAGTTTTGTAAATGTATCTTAGTGCTTATAACATGGATACTTCTGGTTGTATGTTGATGTCTTTTAATATTCTAAATCCCATCACACATGACCACTATTTCAATGTTCAGTGTTACAGATGTTGGTTTTTTGGTAATAAATACATATCAGTCATAATAACCGTTATGCTGTTATTAAATTTGTAGTGACAGATGTGACAAGGCGGTGGCGCAGCTGTCGGGACTGCTACCGGAAGGAGAGGCAGATGAGGGATCGTAGTGGGGCTTCAGCTTCTAAGAAGAGGAAGTATCTATATTTTGATCGCCTCAACTTCCTTGCGCCTGTGATGGAACTGCGACCGTAAGTGCTTGTCTGTTGAACCACTATCATGGAAAACTTTGTTATTTGAAGATTTTTAAATTATTTTATTTCTTTCCTTTCTAGGACTGAGTCTAACCTAACTGAGAGGGAGACTGGGTCAGACTCTGAAGTGCTTATAGACCCCGTTGGTGATGGGGCAGAGGAGGCAGGCCCTTCCTCTGCAGCATGTTCTTCCACACAAGCAGCACCACCACCAGCTGCAGGAGCTGAGGAGTCACAAACCCAGCAGCCGGAACATGAGGACCTACCTCAGAGCAGCAGCCCTAATAGGCCTCAGGATGTGTCTCCTCCTCCTTCCCAACGCACAAGGCGAGGTAGGCGGCGACGAGAAGGAGTGGGTTCTGTGACAAGGAGGCAGGTGGACCGAGGAGTTCTGGACTATTTGTCCAGTGTAGCAAATGATGATGGGGAGGAGGCATTTTCCTGCAGTCTGGCCCGTTACCTCCAGGCTATTCCAAGACAGCAAAGACTGCGGATCAGAGGCGGACTGCAGATTGTTGTGGATGCTGGAACAGCGCCTAATGATCCAAGCAACCTACTAGATTATCTAGAAAGATGGCAGGTTGGTCCTGAAAATGTCTTAAGGTTGTTTGGACCCCAGCCCTCACAATCTGCTTCAGCCTCTGATCCTCCTCCTCATCATCATCCTCCTCCTCCACCTCCTCCTTGTGTCCAACAGAACCCAACTCCTCCTCCTCATCCTACTGCAGCTCCTTCATACTACGGAGCTACCCAGCTCCAAGCCATGGGACAGAGTGGCCATGCACAATATGCCCACTCTAACATACCCAATGTTGTTGGCTGGCCACAACATGGATATGTTAGACATGGGCATATTGGGGGTCATTCTGGTACTGCTCAGTCATATCAATATAACTATGAGCAGCAATTCCCTATGTACCCCTACCCACAAGGCCATCAGGATGCAGCCAGTAACCCAGCTGGTACCTTAGGTTCTGCACCAGCTCAGGGTCAAACACAGGTTGCAGATAGTGGAAGGCCTAACACACAACCTGGCCCTCCATCTTCACCATCACCAAGCTACCAGCAATTGTAGCTGTAATAACCTTTTTTGATGCTTTTTTATTTGTATTTAGGTTATATATTTTTGTTTTTTCATATTGACAATGTTATAAATATTTTATTGTTATCTTTGGACATGTTGGTCCTGTTTACAAAACATATCAGCCACTAAAAGGCTCCAAAAAATACACTAATGAGTAAAATTAGTGAAGTGCCATTGGTTGTCTGTGATTATTCTTATATGTTATGTCCTGTCTAAAGTAGGGTAAAGTGGACATAAAAGAATTACAGTCTTCCATGAATTGATTAATCACAAGTAAGTTTATGGTATCAGATAACATAAAACACACTACATACCTATGGCCTCATCTTGCCAAGGAATAGCACCAGCAGGGGAAACAAAAAAATTGGTCAATAAGTCACTGACTTTGAGTCCAGAAGGGGGACGACGAGGATGGATGACTGCTCTCATAGGCCTCGTCATATTATCAGACTCAAGGTCAGGCATATCAGCTGATGAGCATTCATGCATTCTAGTAAAATTATGTAGTACCACACATGCTTGCACTACAAGATTAACATTTGAATCACTTAGCTGAATGGCTGATTGTAGGACACGCCATTTGGCTGTAAGAATACCAAATGTGCACTCCACCAGGCGTCGTGCACGAGAAAGCCGATAATTAAATATGCGTCGCCGATGGTTCAGATTGCGACGAGGATATGGCCTCATAACATGACGAGTTAATTGGAAGGCCTCATCCGCTACTACAACATATGGCACTGCATCCATATTTGACTGTGGAAGTTGACATGGTGGTGGTAAGTCCAATTGGTTATTGCGTAGCCGCCGACCCATAATGGAAGAATTGAAGACTCTGGAGTCTCCAGTCCTTCCATAGGCCCCAATGTCTACAATTATGAAGCGGTAGTTACTGTCGACCAAGGCCAACAAAACTATAGAAAAATATTGCTTATAATTGTAGAATTGGGTCCCTGAGTTCGGCGGCTTACGCACACGTATGTGCTTCCCGTCCAGGGCTCCAATACAGTGTGGAAAATTACAGCTTTCTTGAAATCCACGTGCAATCCTCAACCAATCTTCCATTTTGGGCTCTGGCATCACCTCTTTATTTAGTCTGGACCAAATTTGTCCACAAGTAGAGCTGACTATTCCGGAAAATTGTGGATTTCCCTATTAAAAACTCTAAATGCAGAGCAGCATATGAGAGCCCAGTGGAAAGGAACCTGCAATACACAAACAACAACAAACATGTACACATCAGACAAACAAAATACAACCACTGCATTAACCAAATTTAAACAGTGGACATTTGTTTACTCACCCATTCACTTAATGTTATGACTTACAAACCATTATGACTGCTACACACAAGCATATAGGGAAAAGGGCAAAATGTAATAATGGCATTGGGTACAGTATGTTAAGATGAACAAAGTAAGAACAATGTTAAAGTTGTTCAATTCTGGAAAACATCATCAACATATCGTTGACACACATACCGTAATGTTAGAAGAAGCCTTTCCTCAGCAGAAATTGAAGGACGCATCCTGGTGTTCTGAAAGGTGATTCCAGGGCGCAATATGTCAAGCAAAATATCAAAGGTGCCAACACTCATGCGACAATAGGCAAAAAACTTGTCTGGATTCCTACGCAGTGTCGAATACAGGCGCTCAAAATGCCCTTTGCTGATTCTTCGCACCACAAGGGGATGCACCCACATCCTTCTGCGGATTCTGGGAGAAACAACTACAGGGTATGACTCCCCAAAACTTCTGGAAAGCAGCCAATAGTACAGCAACGCTCAGTTCGATTAAACATTAGTCTGTCACTCATAATTTTAACTTAGCAGCAACACAACAGGAACCACTAAGAAGCCAAACACTCCACGGCAACGTTGGGAGGGTAAGAACAGTCAAACCACGCTTAAATATGGGTCTGGCTCATTATTCAAATTATTTGCAGGCCTCAAAACCGTTAAATGTCCATTTTGCTATGATGCCACTAAAAAACGGTAGTCGCTGGGTAATCGGATGTGAAACGTAAGCGTACATGCTACAAAATCGCATCACCTACTAAAAATCGGATGCCAGTCGCATCAATGTTCATGAAATTATAATCCGATTATCGACCGACTAAAATGGTCCGATTTTTTAGACGTTGTGTGTGACTCCAGCCTAACCCTTTGTGAAGGATTACAGCGTGGGACGTGACAGAGCGGCAGATAGGTAAGAATAATGTTGTTTTATTATTTTTTCTTTATTATAGGAGATCAAGAGCTTCGCAAGGATTAAGAGTTAAATAAAAGATGGTCAAAAAAATGTGTTTTTATTTCATTAAAATTATTTATTCTTAATGTGTGTGTGTTTTTTTATTAACTTCAATAGGATTAATAATTGATAGTTGTCTAATTGACAGCTCTCAATTATTAACCTGGCTTAAAGTCACCTTTCAATAGCAAGGTGGCTTTAACCCATTATTAACCCATTCTCCATCGCTACAGGGCAATGGGAATAGACCGGCAAAGTGCCAGAAAGGGCGCATCTAATTATAGATTTGCCTTTTCTGGGGTGGCTGGGGGCAGATGTTAGTAGCCAGGGGGCACAAAATAAATGCACCCTCCCTAGGCTATAATTATCTGCCCCCCTGGCTTTGTCTGTCTGGTTGAGAAAATAGTGCGGGAGCCCACGCATTTTTTTTCAACGAATTTACACCTTTAATTAACCCCTACATGTATGCAATTTTGCACACATACACTCATGTAATTGTTAGTGAAAACCATATATCAAACTACATGAAATGACATGGTTAACTGTATGTAAACCATGTGTCATTTCATGTCGGGTTCTGTAATTTCACAAAAGCCGGCTATTGAATTAGCAGCTATTACAGTATGTAGAAGTGTATGAACTATAAATATATATAGATATACATGTCACAATGACATGTAATCTATATATATATGGATTCTATGTGTATATATCTATTCTTTCTTTTGTGATTTAAAAACTATTCTTTTGGATCCATTATATGTCGGCTTTGCAAGCCTGCGAGAAAATCTCGCAAGTCGGATGTAAATCGGATGTTACAAGTACGGTCAGATGCGACTAAATTGCATCAATCCCAGAAAATCGGATGCCAGACGGATGACTGTTCATTATATTTTGCTGCGATAATCGACCGACTAAAACGGTCAGATTTTTTGTCGGTGTGTGTTACCCCGGCCTATGGGTAAATTACACCCAGAAAACTCTGCGTACCTGTAAGAGATACTGACATATTGTGGATTTGAAGCCCGCACGGCAGGTCAGTTTACGCTGAGTAACATAAAGCACACGGGGCCGGAGATCTCTATAAATCCATCCGCTCTCGTCAAAAACTCACCAAAAGCTCATTGTGAGCACACAGTCTCAGAGTGCTGATTTTTGGAGATGAGAGTCCTGTAAGTCGAATTTGTACCGATCAAACATTTATGGTATATACTTCCACTATGCCACAAATGTCAGAGAGGGTAATACCCCTATAGTTTTTAGTGCGGCCCCGGATTGGTTCAGTATGACAGTGTGGCCCTTGGACTAAAAAACATTGAGTACAATCATAGCAAATTTTCAGCTGAGAAGTATTAAATCTGTAAAAGGGCCAACTTCTGAAAAGTGTTCACATTCAAAGACTGCAAGTAGAGATCCTGAAAACTGGGAGGACTCGGAGCACAAAGCATATTAGAAAGTTGCAGAATTCTTCACAGTACGATGATTAGGCTTTTTTTCTTTACCCTTTTCCAAGATTAGCCATCTTCTACTCCTATCCTCTGACTACAGGCGCAGTCATCTCCTTATCTACAGTAACAAGTCCCCCATATTTCCCTATCTGCCTGACATACACAGGGAGGAGGCGCGCAGCACAATCCGAACCTTCCGGTCAAAAAATGAAAACCCACTAGAAGACGGAATTAGTAATAAGAGGGCCCTATAGCCAGACCTGGAGGGGCCCCGAATTCACTGATAGTGGCATGGAAACTCTATGATTAACCCTATATACTCTGTAAATGTGCAGATCGGGGCTCTCGTATCTTCAAGTGACTGTGCCATCTGCTCCATGACCCATGTCCTCTCGGTCTGTGTGCCGAGCAGGAAATGAAGAGCACAGTCCAGCCTCGGGGTATCAGGCTGAGAATGTTCTGGAACACGTTTCTGCATTCCGGACCTGGTGCATGATGGGGGTCACTGAGCACTTATATCACTTTTCATTCACAGAGACGCAATAATCCACTGGATCTTGAAGGAACCAATGACGTTCTTCTTGCTACTTTTCAGATGTGAACCACAAGCATTGATCCATTATATAGAACGCCGATAATATTTACATACTTGGTAACTTGCACAAATGTGGAAAAAAACAGAGCTGCAGTCAGAATTTTTCAAAGTTTTTTTTCTTCCAGTAACGTTCAGTATACAGAATTTCACATTTCTTTATCATGTGTATATAGTCTGGGTTTTATATTGCTCTTGAGTTGTATAATGTTTTATGCTATAGTCACATCCAGAGCTGCGTTCAAAATTCTGCTGAGTTCCTGTTGTCTCTCAGGCTGCAGAATGTCATATTCCATTATGCCTCTGTCCATTGAGCGGCTGTTTGTGCTTCTAAGTTACTCCCTGCCTAAAAGAGGTCTCCCAAACTCAAAGACTGTCCATAGGAGGTAAATGGCATAAAACAAGGAGGCACTTTTCTCCCCTGATAAACCCCCGTGTTCCTGCTCCATGATGGTCTTTATTCACAGTGCTCCAGCCATGATATGTCTGCAGCCAATCACTGGCGTCAGCGGTACACCAGTGCAATATGGGATCCGGGTAAGTTGTCTTTGCTATCACACTGCTGCTAAAAGGATTCTGAATGCAGCTCTGGCTATGAATAGAAAAGACGAAATATCATTTCTGGGCAGACATTACATAATTCTGTATTAGTTAAGCGAATATAATTTGTGATCTGCTATGTCATGGTTTCTTTTAGGGTAAAAACACCAATCCAGGTCATAAGGAGGCATATGCCTTCAGTGTGATGTCCAAACCGGTAACATTTTTTCCTTTTGGAGCGTGCCAAGTGTAAGGAGACTTATAGGCCGTGCAATACTCCTCTGGGAAAATAAATTAGAAAATGTGTCTCTTTAGAGAGGAAGAGGACTTGAACTCTAGCGCCACCTATTGGGGGGTATCAATCCTAGAAATTATTATTTAACAAACCTTGCCACACAACTTGGATTAAAAGCCAGCCAGCCATTCTATTTGCAAATAGGTGTTTCAAGATGTTTGCCCCTCCTCAGTGCAAAGCGGGAGTTCCTATTTGGCTGGGTGAGAGGCTTCTGGTGGGGGTCTAAAGGGTAGCGTCTCTCTTGTGGAGTGTCAAGCCAGCATAAGAAGATTTATAGGCCATGCAATGCTCCCCTAAACAAGTATCTGAAAATAGCGTCTGGTTTAGCTTTAATCGTAAGTCACGTGGCAAGTGTCATTAACCCCTTTCCAACATTGGGTGTAATAGTACGCCAATGTCGGACTCCCACCTTTCCAGGCACATGTCAGCTGATATATACAGCTGACATGTGTCCGCAACAGCAGCGGGTGGAATCATGATCCACCCGCGGCTGTTAACTAGTTAAATGCTACTGTTAATTTCTGACAGCGGTATTTAACTCGCGCTTACCGGAAGCACATCCTGCCCATTGGTGACCCCGTCACGTGATTGCGAATCACCGATGGCTAGGCATGACAACCAGAGGTCTGAAGCAAACCTCTATGGTTGTCATTGCCGTATTTGCTATGGCAGGTGGTCGGCGCTCATAGCAAGTGAGCATTTCTGCTACACACAGGCAACCTAATCATCGCCTGTGTGTAGCAGAGGCAAACGAAGTAGTGCATCTTCTGTTATGTTTCGGTAGCTGAGGAGTGCAGGTAAAAAAGGCAATACACCAGAGCAGTTGGAATCTATGAGATTGCAGTACCCTGACTAACCACCACAACTAGAGGCAGCCGTGGAGCGTTCCTACGTTGGTCCTAGACGCCTCGTCACAGCCTGAGAAACTAACTACACCTAAAGATAGAAAGAGGAAATCTATCTGCCCCGGAGCAGATCCCCAAAGAACATAGAAAGCCCCCAAACATGTAATGGCGGTTAGACAAGAAGAAATACTGACACAGACAGAAAATAGTATGAGCAAACGTTGGGGCCCAAACTACCTAAATAGAAAAGGATAGGAAGGGCACTTACTGCAATCCCAAAAAACCCTGAAAAGCACCAACTCTACTAATTTCAAAAACACCTGAGATCACACGACCTCTACCACCTAAATTAGTTCTCTGGTGTAACAAAATCAAAACAGCAGCCACTGAAAAAACTGGAAAAAGCAAATGTACAAACATCAGTGGCTGAACTAAACAGAGAGGGCAAAAGCCCCTGGAGGGGACCCTGAAGGCCCCCACAGAAGTGCAGGACAAAATGCAAAAATCAAGCACAAAAACAAAAAGAAGAAAATGTCTTATCTGTTAGCAGGAGATGCAGACACGACACAGCAGGCTACAAAGGAAACAGGAATCAAGGATTGAGACCAGAACAATTGATCACCGGCAACCCTGATGGGAAGGCGACTCCCTTATATAAGACCAGTCAGTAACACCTGATTCCCAGTCCTCACAATCTTCACTGGACAGTCCAGTACCGCTTGTAACCACCAGAGGGAGCCTCTGCTCAGAACTCATTTCAAGCCCATTCACAACAATCTTCTAGTCTGCCATAGAAACTATTGAAGCATGCAAAAAGTAAAAAAAAAAAGTTTTTAAAAATATTAAAAAAATAAAAAGTTCAAATCACCCCCCTTTCGCCACATTCAAAATAAAACAATAAATAATAATAATAATCTTTATATAGCGCTAACATATTCCGCAGCGCTTTACAGTTTGCACACATTATCGTTGCTGTCCCCAATGGGGCTCACAATCTAGATTCCCTATCAGTATGTTTTTTGGAGTGTGGGAGGAAACCGGAGAACCCGGAGGAAAACCACGCAAACACGGGGAGAACATACAAACTCCTTGCAGATGTTGTCCTTGGTGGGATTCGAACCAGTACTCCAGCGCTGCAATGCTATCCACTGACCCACCGTGCTGCCCTAAAACAATCAAATATACACATATTTGATATCACCACCTTCAGAATCGCCCAATCTATCAATATAAAAAAATAATTTATCTGATCAGTTAACGACATAACGAGAAAAAAATTAAAAACGCCAGAATTAAATTTTTTTGGTCTCCGCTACATTGCAATAAAATGCAATAACAGGCGGTCGTATCTGCACCAAAATGGTATCCTTAAAACTTCAGCTCCACACGCAAAAAATAAGCCCTCACCGAACCCGAGATCACGAAAAATGGAGACGCTATGGGTATCAGAAAACGGCGTCTTTTTTTTTTTTTTTTTACCAAACTTTGGATTTTTTTAGACATGTTTGGTGTCTATGAACTCATAGCGACCTGGAGAATCATAATGGCATGTCAGTTTTAGCATTTAGTGAACATAGTTAAAAAAAAAAAACAACTGTGGAATTGCACTTTTTTTGCAATTTCACCACACTTACAATTTTTCCTATTTTCCAGTACACGAAATGTTAAAACCAATAGTGTCTTTCAAAAGTACAACTTGTCCTGCAAAAAAACAAGCCCTCACATGGCCATATTGACTGAAAATAAAAAAGTTATGGCTCCAGGAAGAAGGGGAGCAAAAAATTAAAACGCAAAAACGAATATACCTCCAGTCATAAAGGGGTTAAAGAGTCGATATTGACTTTTAGGCCGGCGTCACACTAAGTAGGAATACGGACGAGTGAGAGGCGTGAAAACCATGCATTACACACGGACCTATAGTTCTCTATGGGGCAGCTCTGATCATGCATTTTTTTCTCGGCCATATCTTACGATGCGAGACACCCTGAGCATGCTGCGATTGTTCGCGCATTACACCCGTTGTACGCCAATGAAAGTCTATGGGTGCGAGAAAACAACGGATTACACACGGACCAGGCGTGTGACTTGTGAGAAATACGGAAGACTTCTGCAGCTCACAGGAAATGGTGCAACACATGCAGGAGGAAGCTGACACATGCAAATTAGCTCAAAAAGAGCGCCAGACATCCCGAAAGAACGCCTCCACGGAGTCGGCCATGATGTCCACCCTCATCAATGTGGAGATGCTCATTGTATTGGTGCAGGAGAGGCCAGAAATATGGGACCAAAGAGATGCACATTATGCAGACCGCGCAAGGAAAGAGGCGGCATGGAGGCGCATCTGTGGCCACATGTTTCCCCACTTTGGCGACAGCCCACGCGAGGAGCAGCAGCGAATCAGTAAGTGACTTGATATTTGTATAAACTTCTTAACGCTCACAGTGGATTTCTAGCGCAGAATTGTGGTCACAATTTTAAATTTATTTGTATTTGGGGCGCCAAAATCTTAGTATAGTCACATCCTACTAGTCCCCCATGAGTATATTAGGTTTTTGTCAAAGAATTTGGCTTTGTGCAGCTACCTAATTGCTTACATTATATGTCTCATTGCAGTGGATGATGTTATGAGAAGATGGCGAAGCATCCGCGACCAATACAGGCAGGAACGCCAGCAGAGGAGCAAGAGCGAGTCAGCAGCACCCAGAAAACAAAAGTATGTTTACTTAGACAGGCTGGGTTTTCTGGCTCCTATTCTGGATCTCAGACGGTAAGTACATACATCACACCACATAACACACATGCAGTTTAGGCTGACCCCTCCTACATGCTCTAATCCCCTTTCATTTCCCCACAGAACCCAATCCAACCTCACTGAGAGGGAGACTGGCTCAGACTCAGAGGCCATTATTGACCCGGTTGGGGGAGGTGAAGAGGTGGCTGGCCCATCTTCTGAGCCTCCCTGCAGCATCCCCCAAGCTTCACAAGCACCAGGACCTGACCAAGCATCTGTACCGCAACCTGTACCTGACCCACCTGCTGCAGCACCAAGGCCCAGTGTAGAGGAATCAGCCAATAGCAGCAGCCCCACTGTACCTCTTGTGGGCTCCCCCCAGCCTGGTGCTATATCCCGCCGTGGGAGAAGACGGAGAGACATCACTGGGTCAGACACACGTAGGCATGTGGACACTGGGGTACTCAATTACCTTTCCGGGGCAGCTGTGGATGAGGGTGAGGAGGCCTATGCCCGTAGCCTTGCCCGCTACCTTCGTCCCCTACCCCAAGAGGTCAGGCTCCGTGTGCGAGGATCAATTCAGATCCTAATTGACGCATGCACACCCCCCAATACCCCATATGAGGTGTTTGAATTCCTTGAGAGGTGACAGCTCTCACACCGTAACCTTATGTGCCTTGCCCCCCACCAAAATGTGCATGCTCAATTAGGATCTGATGATCCTCCTGCACGGGCACCTACACTTCAACCCATTCCCCCACCCAACCAACCTTGGCAACAACAGGGTCAAATTGCTGCCTATAATCCCACTTCCCAATATGGCCACTTGTACAGATCCAGTGTTGGAGGCTGGTCCCAACCTGGATATGCTCAACATGGACATATTGGGGGGGTATGATTCTAGTGGCTATCATCTTCCACAAGAATATAATCTCCCTTATCTGTATGGCAATGTGCCCACACACCAACCTGACCGTGGGTAGATGTTAGCTCAGGGCCCTGAAAATCAACCCCAACAGGGTGATGGTCAAGCTTCTCATCATAGCCAACCACACAGAGATGCTGGGAACCCGCCAACCCCACCACCCACATACCACCAGCTCTGATGATTTATTTGAGTTAGATATTACGAAGTACAAAGTATTTCTCCTTTTTTTTTTACATTTACTTTAGACTAGTGTTGTGTTACAGAAATGTGCACCAATCGAGATGCATCTAAGCTCCATATGGTAACAATATGCTATTGTGTATGGCTTCTCTACTTTTGTTATGTGCATTATGTTTTATGGTTGAAACAAAATGTAATTATTTGTAAACATTTATTTCAACATAATGATGTGTAAAGCATATTTGCACTCATCTGAATGGCTGCAAACAGCAAATGGTACTTAGCTGGTGGGATGTGGCCTAGGTGTCAATTTATTATTTCGTTAGATCTTATAATTTATACCAATGTTTGTTATTTTTTGCCCATCCATTTTTAACCCCTTCATGACCCAGCCTATTTTGACCTTAAAGACCTTGCCATTTTTTGCAATTCTGACCAGTGTCCCTTTATGAGGTAATAACTCAGGAACGCTTCAACGGATCCTAGCGATTCTGAGATTGTTTTTTCGTGACATATTGGGCTTCATGTAGTGGTAAATTTAGGTTGATAATTTTTGCGTTTATTTGTGAAAAAAATGGAAATTTGGCAAAAATTTTGAAAATTTTGTAATTTTTAAATTTTTAATTTTTATTCTGTTAAACCAGAGAGTTATGTGGCACAAAATAGTTAATAAATAACATTTCCCACATGTCTACTTTACATCAGCACAATTTTGGGAACAACATTTTTTTTGTTTAGGAAGTTATAAGGGTTAAAAGTTGACCAGCGATTTCTCATTTTTACAGCAAAATTTACAAAACCATTTTTTTTAGGGACCACCTCACATTTGAAGTCACTTTGAGGGGTCTATATGGCAGAAAATACCCAAAAGTGACACCTTTATAAAAACTGCACCCCTCAAGCTACTCAAAACTACATTCAAGAAGATTATTAACCCTTCAGGTGCTTCACAGGAACTAAAGCAACGTGGAAGGAAAAAATGGACATTTTAATTTTTCCAACAAAAATTTTCATTTAGCATCAATTTTTTCATTTTTACATGGGCAACAGGATAAAATGGATCCTAAAATTTGTTGGGCAATTTCTCCTGAGTACACAGATACCTCATATGTGGTCATAAACCACTGTATGGGCGCACGGCAGGGCTCAGAAGGGAAGGAGCACCATTTGACTTTTTGAATGGAAAATATGCTGGAATATTTAGCGGTTGCCATGTTGCATTTGGAGAGTCCCTGTGTGCCTAAACATTGGAGCTCCCCCACAAGTGACCCCATTTTGGAAACTATACACCCTAAGGAACTTATCTAGATGCTTAGTGATCACTTTGAACCCCCAGGTGCTTCACAAATTGATCTGTAAAAAAAAGAAAGTACTTTTTTTTCACAAAAATTTTCTTTTAGCCTCAGTTTTTTCATTTTCACATGGGCAACAGTATAAATTGGATCCTAAAATTTGTTGGGCAATTTCTCCTGAGTACACAGATACCTCATATGTGGTCATAAACCATTGTTTGGGCGCACGGCAGGGCTCAGAAGGGAAGGAGCGCCATTTGACTTTTTGAATGGGAAAATATGCTGGAATATTTAGTGGTTGCCATGTTGCATTTGGAGAGTTCCTGTGTGCCTAAACATTGGAGCTCCCCCACAAGTGACCCCATTTTGGAAACTAACCCCTAAGGAACTTATCTACATGCTAGTGAGCACTTTGAACCCCCAGGTGCTTCACAAATTGATCTTAAAAAAAAGAAAGTACTTTTTTTTCACAAAAATTTTCTTTTAGCTTCAGTTTTTTCATTTTTCACATAGGCAACAGTATAAATTGGATCCTAAAATTTGTTGGGCAATTTCTCCTGAGTACACAGATACCTCATATGTGGTCATAAACCACTGTATTGGGCGCACGGCAGGGCTCAGAAGGGAAGGAGCGCCATTTGACTTTTTGAATGGAAAATATGCTGGAATATTTAGCGGTTGCCATGTGCATTTGGAGAGTCCTGTGTGCCTAAACATTGGAGCTCCCCCACAAGTGACCCCATTTTGGAAACTAGACCCCCTAAGGAACTTATCTAGATGCATAGTGAGCACTTTGAACCCCCAGGTGCTTCACAAATTGATCCTTAAAAAAAAGAAAGTACTTTTTTTTCACAAAAAATTTTCTTTTAGCCTCAGTTTTTTTCATTTTCACATGGGCAACAGGATAAATTGGATCCTAAAATTTGTTGGGCAATTTTCCTGAGTACACAGATACCTCATATGTGGTCATAAACCACTGTATGGGCGCACGGCAGGGCTCAGAAGGGAAGGAGCGCCATTTGACTTTTTGAATGGAAAATATGCTGGAATATTTAGCGGTTGCCATGTCGCATTTGGAGAGTCCCTGTGTGCCTAAACATTGGAGCTCCCCACAAGTGACCCCATTTTGGAAACTAGACCCCCTAAGGAACTTATCTAGATGCATAGTGAGCACTTTGAACCCCAGGTGCTTCACAAATTGATCCTTAAAAAAAAAGAAAGTACTTTTTTTTCACAAAAATTTTCTTTTAGCCTCAGTTTTTTTCATTTTCACATGGGCAACAGGATAAATTGGATCCTAAAATTTGTTGGGCAATTTCTCCTGAGTACACAGATACCTCATATGTGGTCATAAACCACTGTTTGGGCGCACGGCAGGGCTCAGAAGAGAAGGAGCGCCATTTGACTTTTTGAATGGAAAATATGCTGGAATATTTAGCGCTTGCCATGTCGCATTTGGACAGTTCCTGTGTGCCTAAACATTGGAGCTCCCCCACAAGTGACCCATTTTGGAAACTAGACGCCCTAAGGAACTTATCTAGATGCATAGTGAGCACTTTGAACCCCCAGGTGCTTCACAGAAGTTTATAACGCAGAGCCGTGAAAATAAAAAATCTTTTTTTTTCCTCAAAAAATGATTTTTTAGCCCACTATTTTTTATTTTCACAATGGTTACAGGAGAAATTGGACCCCAAAAGTTGTTGTCCAGTTTTTCCTGAGTACGCTAGTACCCCATATGTGGGGGGGAACCACTGTTTGGGCACACGTCAGGGCTTGGAAGGGATGTAGTGACCTTTGAAATGCCGACTTGATGGAATGGTCTGCGGGCATCTTGTTATGTTTGCAGAGCCCATGATGTGCCTAAACAGTAGAAACCCCCCCCAAGTGACCCCATTTTGGAAACTAGCCCCCGCAAAGAAGTTATCTAGATGTGTGGTGAGCACTTTGAACCCCAAGGGCTACACAGAAGTTTATAACGCCCGGGCATGAAAATAAAAAAATCATATTTTTTCCACAATCAGGATCTTTTAGTCCCCAATTTTTTTATTTTCCAAGGGTAACATGAGAAATTAGACCCCAAAAGTTGTTGTCCAATTTGTCCTGAGTATGCTGATATCCCATATGTGGGAGAAAACTACTGTATGGGCACACGTCGGGGCTCGGATGGGAAGTAGTGATGTTTTGAAATGCCCACTTGATGGAATGATCTTCGGGCGTCATGTTACTTTGCAGAGTCCCTGATGTGCCTAAACAGTAGAAACTCCCCACAAGTGACCCCATTTTGGAAACTAGATCCCCTAAGGAACTCCTATAGATGTGTGATAAGCACTTTGAATCTCCAAGTCCTTCACAGAAGTTTATAACGCAGAGCCGTGAAAATATAAAATAATTTTTTTTCCACAAAAATAATTTTTTAGTCCCCAATTTTTTTCCCAATGTTAACAGGAGAAATTAGAACCCCCAAAGTTGTTGTGCAATTTTTCCCGAGTACGCTGATACCCCATATGTGGGGATAAACCACTGTTTGGGCATACGTCGGGGCTTGGAATAAGGGGAGCACTGTTTGACTTTTTGAACGCAAAATTTGCAGGAATCAATGGTGGCGCCATGTCGCGTATGGAGACCCCCTGATGTGCCTAAACCCTAAACCAACACACCCCTAACCCCAACCCTAACCTCTACACACACCTAACCCTAATACAAACCCTAACCATAACCCTAACCCCAACACACCCCTAACCCTAATCCCAACTCTAACCATAAACCTAACCACAAGCCTAACCCTAATTCCAACCCTAACCCTAATTCCAACCCTAACCCAAATTCCAGCCCTAACCCTAATTCTAACCTTAACCCTAATGCTAACCCTAACCCTAAGGCTGGGTTCATATTGCGTTTTACCAGCCCGTTCAACACGTAGTGTTGACCGGCTGGTAACGGTATAGCATAACGCGATCGCGTTATGCTATACCCGCTAGCGCAGATGAATCAGCAGATGATTCATCTGTGGTAGCGGTGACGGAGCCCAGACGCTGCAGCCCGTGTCCGAGGCTCCTTCACTGAATGACGGCACGTCGCGAGGATCCCAGCAAATCACCGCAAAATCAGCCACGGATCAGCAGCAAAATCAGCCGCGGATCAGCAGCAAAATCCGCCGCGGATCAGCAGCAAAATCCGCCGCAGATCAGCAGCAAAATCCGCCGCGGATCAGCAGCAATATCCGCCTCGGATCCGCAGCAAAATCCGCCGCGGATCAGCAGCAAAATCAGCCGCGGATCAGCAGCAAAATCCGCCAAGGATCAGCAGCAAAATCCGCCGCGGATCAGCAGCAAAATCCGCCGCGGATCAGCAGCAATATCCGCTCGGATCCGCAGCAAAATCAGCCGCGGATCAGCAGCAAAATCCGCCGCGGATCAACAGCAAAATCCGCCGCGGATCAGCAGCAAAATCCGCCGCGGATCCGCAGCAAAATCCGCGCGGATCAGCAGCAAAATCCGCCGCGGATCAGCAGCAAAATCCGCCGCGGACCCGCAGCAAAATTCGCCGCGGATCCGCAGCAAAATCCGCCGCGGATCAGCAGCAAAATCCGCCGCGGATCAGCAGCAAAATCCGCCGCGGATCAGCAGCAAAATCCGCCGCGGATCAGCAGCAAAATCCGCCGCGGATCAGCAGCAAAATCCGCCGCGGATCCGCAGCAAAATCCGCCGCGGATCAGCAGCAAAATCCGCCGCGGATCAGCAGCAAAATCCGCCGCGGACCCGCAGCAAAATTCGCCGCGGACCCGCAGCAAAATCCGCCGCGAACCCGCAGCAAAATCCGCCGCAGATCAGCAGCAATATCCACCGCGGATCCGCAGCAAAATCAGCTGCGGATCAGCAGCAAAATCCGCTAGGAAAAAAAAAAAAAAATTCTTTATTTTTTTATTTGTCCCTACCTATGATAAAGGGGGGGTTCATTTACTTTTTTTTATTTTGATCACTGTGACAGTTTATCACAGTGATCAAAATAAATTTTTGAACACTGGGGGCAGCACTGCGCATGCGCCCGCCATTTTCCAAGATGGCGGCGCCCATGAAGAGGCCTGGGCGGACGCCGGGACCGATCCAGGGACATCGGTGGACCGGGAGAGGTGAGTAGGGGGATCAGAAGGTTAGGGGGGGGATCGGAAGGTGGGGGCAGCGGAGCAAAGGAGGAGGGGAGCAGATAGTGACAGCGGTGACCGATCACCGCCATCTTTTGGTGGCAGCGGCCGATCGCTGCCGTGACTACATGTGGGGGGGTCAGGGCTCGGTGTCCAGCCATGGCAGATGCTATTGCAACATCGGCCATGGCTGGATTGTAATATTTCACCAATTAAATTGGTGAAATATTACACATTGCTCTGATTGGCTGTTTCACTTTTAACAGCCAATCAGAGCGATCGTGGCCACGGGGGGTTAAGCCAACCCCCCTGTGGTGAAGCACAAAGGGTCCTGTAACTGCGGGTCGGGTGACCTTTGAGTGACCCCGGTCTCCCGGCCCGCAGGAACGCGATCCTTTCATGACACAGGGTATGCGTCATGGGTCGGATTGGCACTGACTTTCATGACGCATACGCTGTGTCAAAGGTCGGGAAGGGGTTAAAATTGTTGGCTAATGCATCATTGCATTAGTCTAGTCTGAGAATCCAACCATATGGGGCAGATATGGTGCTCACTAGTGATATTGAAAGTTTGTTATTTTGCGTATTTATTATAATTTATGGCCAATTTTGTTTAATTTTTTTTTACATGCTGTCTATTGCATATTTGCAGTAGTGTAATCTTGTGATCTGAACATATGGATAACATATGGTCTTCAGTATACATAGTGAAGGTATGTTCTTTTGTTATATTTAATTTAACTGACAGTTGTCAAATGCATCTTTGCATTTGTCTAATGTGACCAAACACACATATGGGTCACATATGATCAGCACTGGCCATATTGACTATAGGTTTTTGTCTTTATATACTATTATGTAAAGCAACATTTGTAATTTTGTCATGCCTTATTTTGGTACTTGTGTAAGAATGCACACTTACACTATTGTGCTGTAAATACATATACCATATGAAGCAAATATGGTAGTCACTACCTGAAGTGGCATTTTGCACATATAAACTATGTATTTTTCTACAAAGTTTGTAGTCTTTTTTCATAAGTTGTTTGTACTCAACCACAAACACATGTGTTAAGACTATTAACAACAGACAGAGACTATGTGTAGAATAAAGAGTTTACTTAAATACACACACACAAACATTACAGCATAGATATAGCATCATCTTGCCATGTTGTCGTACCTTCAGGTGACACAAAACATTGGGTAAAGATATCACGAGTTATGAGTCCTGAGAGTGGGCGACATAAAGGGATGACATGGGCGTAGGCATATCCACATTGGTGACCACACTTTCAGCAACATCTGATGGGCCGCCCACAATCATGCATTCTGGTGAAATTATGTAGAACAACACATGCTTTGATGACCTCATTCAGGTTGGCTTCGCACGGCTGAATAGCAGACTGGAGGACACGCCATTTTGCACACAGAATGCCAAAGGCACACTCCACCAGGCACCTGGCCCGTGATAGGCGCAAGTTGAAAATCCGACGACGGTGGTTAAGGTGTCGACGTGGATATGGCCTCATCACATTCCTTGATAGCTGGAAGGCCTCATCTCCAACTACAACATATGGGACCGGTTCCAGATTGGAGCGAGGAAGTTGGCGTGCTGGTGGTAGGTGCATCTCGTTATTGCAAAGCCGCCGACCCATAGTGGAAGAATTGAATACTCCAGTTCTTCCATAGGCCCCAATGTCTACAATTATAAACCTGTAGTTATTGTCAACCAGAGCCAACAGTACAACAGAAAAATATTGTTTATAATTATAGAATTGGGACCCTGAGTTCGACGGCTTTCGCACATGGATGTGATTCCCATCAAGGGCTCCTATACAATTTGGAAACTGGCATTGCTCCTCAAATCCCCTGGCAATCCTCTTCCAGTCTTCCATCTTTGGCTCAGGCATCACCAGTTGATGAAGTCTGTCCCAGAGTTCAGAGCAGGTATAACGCACAATGCCACATATGGTGGACCTCCCAATCAAGAACTCCAGATGGAGTGCCGCAGAAGATATGCCAGTAGTTAGGAACCTACAAGTAACCAAATATAGAGAGAGCAATCAGTACACATGCACAAAGGTAGAACAAACGCACTATACATAACCGTTACATGATGTCAGTTACAAACAATCCTAACTTACATTTCCCAAAAGTTAAAGGTTTCTGACATTTTTACATACATATAATAGTTCTGGTACTTCTAGGTGATATATGAGATATATTCTGAGGATATTACAGCTACAGACATAAGGCTAAAGGGACACTTGTGGGAAAACACATCATCAAAAGACAGTATGTAGGTGAGGAATACATACCGTAGCGTAAGGAGAAGTCGCTCCTCTGCAGAGGTAGCTTTGCACATCCGGGTATCCTGGTAGTTGATCCCAGGGCGCACAATCTCCAACAAAACATCAAAGGTGGGAATGGTCATCCGACAAAACAGGAAAAACTTGTCTGGTTGAGTCCGCAGAGATGCATACAGGCGGTGAAAATGGCCTTTAGTGAGGCGTTGCCTCAAATGCGGATGCACCCACATTCGCTCCTCCTGCGGGATCAACGATCACTGGGTAAGGCTGCCCAAAGCGGCGGGACAAAACCCAGTTCTACAACACTCTATCAGTTGGGGTGAACTGAAGACTGTCATACATGTTTGCCAAGCAAGCAGCAGCCCTCCAACACAAGCAGACCACAAAAATGGCAAGATTGAGGGTTGCAACCGGATGCAGAGGCAATAAATAGCCTTGCTGATGATGGTTTGAATGAGTTTCAGGCCTAAAAACCATTAAATGTCCATTTTGCAAGGCGGCGAGAAATTTATCTATACGGATGCCATACGGATGCTTACATGCGCAAAATACGCAGCCGCACCCTGAAAACGCATTAAATACGAATTGTGCCTGCAACATTTTGGCGTAATACGGCCGTACAATACGTTCCGTATTTTTGTACAGTGAGTGTGTCCCCGGCCTTAGACTGGAGTGGAGTCACACACAACGTGTAAAAAATCGGTCCATTTTTGACAGACGAAAATTGCACAAATGTTTCCTGAACATTGCTCCGTCTGTCATCCGATTGGAATGCGAGGATGCAATTTTCTTGCATCTGAGCGTCCGTTTGACATCCGTCTGGCGAGATTTTGTCGGCAGCTAGCAAAACCAACATATAATGGATCCATATGATGGTTTTTAAAACACAAAAGAAAGAATAGATATATACACATAGAATACATATATATATATATATATATAATATATATATATATATATATATTACATGTCATTGAGACACATATACATGTATATATATCTATTTATAGTTCATACACTTCTACATAGCAGAATATCCGCTAATTCAATTGCCGGCTTCTGTAAAATCATTACAGAACCCGACATGAAATGACACATGGTTTACATACAGTAAACCATTCTATTTCATGTAGTTTGATATATGGCTTTGATTAACAATTATATGAGTGTATGTGTGCAAAATTTCATACATAAATGTGTTAATTTAATGTGTAAATTCGTTGGAAAAAAATGCGTGGGCTCCTGCGGTATTTTCTCCGCCAGACAGGGAAAGCTAGTGACCGAAGACAGATATTAGTAGCCCTGAGAGGGACCATTGTTTTTGGGCCCCCCCGCAGGGCCGGCATCAGCACCTTGGCGCACCCGGGCAAGTGCCGGGGCCTTGAGCAGGTGGGGGGGCCCACTCGCCGTCAGAGACACCAGCGTACTATGAGGGGCCCTGTGCCAGTGCCGGCGCCCACGAGTGGGCCCCCCTGCTTGCTCACGGCTCCAGCACTTGCAATACTTACCTCTCCCTGCTCCACCGCTGTGACGTCTTCCGCGTTTCCTGACAGTGACATTCATGTCAGAGAGCGCGATGACGTCACGTCTGCAGAGTGCTGGAAGATAGCGACGCTGAGGAGTCCAGAGTAGGGCAGTGCCCAGCGAGGAGAGGTATTTCATTTTTTTTAATGTTGGGAGCAATATATGGGGAGCATTATACACTGGAGAATTATATATGGGGCCCATCATACACTTGAGCATCATAGATAGGGCCCATCATACACTGGAGCATTATAAATGGGGCCCATCATACACTGGAGCATCATATATGGGGCCCATTATACACTGGAACATCATATATGGGGCCCATTATATATTGGAGCACCACATGGAGCCCATTATATATGGAGCATTATATATGGGGACCATTATATTTGGAGCAATATATGGGGCTCATCAGACACTGGAGCATCATATATGGAGCCCATCATATACTCGAGCATCATATGGGGTTCATTATTTATGGGGCATCATATAGGGCCCTTTATATATGGAGCATCATATGGAGCACATATGGGGCCTATTCTGTATGGAGCATTATATGGAGCCCATTCTGTATGGCGCACTATGTGGTGCCCATAATACTGTATGGAGGACTATACTGTCTGGTTTTTGAGCTATTGTAGAATTTAAAATAGATATCAGTCATGTATTGTAAGAAGTGAAGTATTTGGCATTGTACTATACCTATATTTCTCTGCGTATCTGAGCATCATGAATTGTGGTATGTGTTAAAGGGGCCCACTGAGACTCTTTCGCCGGGGCCCAAGAAAACCTGGAGCCAGCCCTGCCCCTCTGGCTACTAACATCTGGCCCCAGCCACCCCAGAAAAGGCACATCTATTATTAGATGCGCCTTTTCTGGCACTTAGCCTGTCCATTCCCATTGCCCTGTAGCGGTGGCTAATGGGTTAATAATGGGTTAAGGTCACCTTGCTATTGGAAGGTGACATTAAGCCAGGTTACTAATGGAGAGTTGTCAATTAGACAACTATCCATTATTAATCCTATTGTATTAAATGGTTAAAAAAACACACACACATTAATTTAAAATTATTTTAATGAAATAAATACACATAGTTTTTGACCATATTTTATTGTACTGTAATCCTTCCGAATCCCTTGTTCTCCTGTAATAAAAATAAAATAATAAAGCAACAATATCCTTACTTCTCTGGCGTTCAGTCAGGTCCCATGCTGCAATCCATCACAAGGGGTTAACAGGTTTACAGCAGGGACCGCTGCTAATGCTACCAGCCCTGCTGTAAACCCCCGAATGAATGAGTTCATCTCTGCAGCTGACAGGAGATGAGCTGATTAGTGTGGGAAGCTTAATTGATTGTTTCCCACGCTACTCCGTTCACTTCAGGTCAACTCAGTAGCGTGGGAAACAATCAATTAAGCTTCCCACACTAATCAGCTCATCTCCTGTCAGCCGCAGAGATGAACTCATTCATTTCGGGGTTTACAGCACGGCTGGCAGCATTAGCAGTGGTCCCTGCTGTAAACCTGTTAACCCCTCAGATGGATTGCAGCGTGGGACCTTGACTGAACGCCAGATAGGTAAGGATATTGTTGCTTTATTATTTTATTTTTATTACAGAAGAACAAGGGATTCGGAAGGATTACCAGTACAATAAAATATGGTCAAAAACTATGTGTATTTATTTCATTAAAATAATTTTAAATTAATTTGTGTGTGTTTTTTAACCATTTAATACAATAGAATTAATAATAGATAGTTGTCTAATGGACAACTCTCCATTATTAACCCGGCTTAATGTCACCTTCCAATAGCAAGGTGGCCTTAACCCATTATTAACCCATTAGCCACCGCTACAGGGCAATGGGAATAGACTGGGCTAAGTGCCAGAAAAGGCGCATCTAATAATAGATGTGCCTTTTCTG
This sequence comes from Oophaga sylvatica, assembly GCA_033576555.1. Taxonomy (NCBI): domain Eukaryota; kingdom Metazoa; phylum Chordata; class Amphibia; order Anura; family Dendrobatidae; genus Oophaga; species Oophaga sylvatica. The sequence goes on from JARQOD010000003.1 coordinate 319,165,734, forward strand.
GGGTGGCTGGGGCCAGATGTTAGTAGCCAGGGGGCCCAAAATCAATGGTCCCTCTCAGGGCTACTAATATCTGTCTTCGGTCACTAGCTTTCCCTGTCTGGTGGAGAAAATACCGCGGGAGCCCACACATTTTTTTCCAACGAATTTACACATTAAATTAACACATACATGTATGAAATTTTGCACACATACACTCATATAATTGTTAATCAAAACCATATATCAAACTACATGAAATGACATGGTTTACTGTATGTAAACCATGTGTCATTTCAAGTCGGGTTCTGTAATGATTTTACAGAAGCCGGCAATTGAATTAGCGGCTATTATACTATCTAGAAGTGTATGAACTATAAATATATGTATATATATGTCACAATGACATGTATATATATATGTATTCTATGTGTATATATATATATTCTTTCCATTCTTTATTAAACCTTTCAGTGTGATTTTACAGTATAGCCGGGGATGAATTGCAGGCTTTTCTAAAGGACAACGGTGTGTATTTCTCGCAAGTCACACGTGTGGTCCGTGTGTAATCCGATGTTTTCACTCACCATAGACTTGCATTGGCGAGTCCGATCCAATAATCGGTGACATTCGCAGCATGCTGCGATTTTCTCGGCCGAGAAAAAATCAGATGCTGGGAGCTGCCCCATAGATTAACATTGGTCCGAGTGCAATGCGATATTTTATCGCATTGCACTCGTCCGTTTTTGTCGCCAGTGTGACTCTGGCCTTTCGATTGCTAAATCCAATAGTTCTAGAATTCAAGTGCTTTTCGTCTCTGAAGAGGAAAGTCACATATTTTAGTCTGATCTTACAGCACTTCACCACAAGAGGGTGTTATAACACTGATTCTATTACACGTGGAAATAAAACAGGGAGATTGCCGCCCACCCTCACCCATTATTGTGAGTGGTTTTTTTAAGTCATTTTTTTGTCTTACGGTATTTCTTAACTTTTTTGCACTTAATTCTTCAAAATGGCGCACGCGGTTCAAGAATTTTCTACAAAGTCAAAAATGGTCATTATGTTTGCCTTTAGCCTTCTTTGTGACTTCTAGGCCCAGGTTTTGCAAAAATTTATGCCAAAAAACTTGGCGTACATAAAATCATTAAAGAGTGTTGGAAAACATTTGCAACAAATTTTGCAGCTTTTCAAAATCGTCGGACATGTGTGGCATATGTTACACCAAGTCTGTCTCTCAGATGTTGGCTGAATAGTTAAATCCCTGCATTATCCTCCTGGACTCCAGGGTAGGAGCGTGCAGCAATGGCAGATAGGAATTTCTGTTTCTGATAAAGTTGAGTGACAATAAAGAGACAATAAAAGTAATAAAAGTAAGGCCTGAATATACCCAGATTCCATATGCAGGCAGAAGTGTGACAGTAACGTGTTGCTTGCTCTCTTGGTACTGCAGTGCAACGGACAAAGGAGAAGAAAAGTGCCAGGATCTAATCCAAGCCTATAAAGAATGTATGAAGTCTCTTGGACTGCAAATCTAACGTCTGACAAGGTGAGAGAAACGTACAGGGTGAAATGGAGGATGGTGAGGTGGAAGCCACTGCCATTAGAGAATGCTATATAGGGTCTACACCAGGGTTTAGGTGGATGATGCGTGTCCAAGTAACATCTACACCAAAGCCAGAACTCAAGGCATCATATTGCCTGTGCTGGCTTCATCCCATAGAGCCTTCTGGTGCTATCTTTTCTCCATGCACTGGATTTAATGATTTATCAGACCAGGCATCTTTTTCCATAGCTCCATGGTGTCCTGGTGTTCGTGTGCCCATTGTATGTGTTTTTGGCAGTGGACAGGGATTATCTTGGGCTCTGTGACTGATTGAAGCCCCATATGCAGCAAGTTGTGAAGCAGTTAGAACCCAATACATTAAAACTTAAAAAAATTAAAAGCTTTAAAAAATCTCAAAATTTAGGCACAACTCAAAAATTTTTGTTACTTTTGGTGTCACGTCTGTTTCTTTCACCTCCGCCTAAATGGGCAAAGCTGGGGCGGGATGGGGACAGACCTGGATCACTGCGTGAATAACCACCTATATACGGTATGCGCGCATGTAGACGGAGACCTGTCTCCAGGACAACGGGCAGGGTGAAACCGCAGGAGACCCGCCAGTCTGACTGTTCTACAGCGCAGCTCGGACCCCAGAGACTATTAAAGTACCGCAGCTTTTCAGAGTCACACAATACGTGGCTGGCATCACACAGCCAGTGCCTGATACATGATACCCTTGGATTAGGCAGCAAGTGCCAGCTGGGTCACTTAAAAGGGGTTGTCCGGCCTTCGGCTACATGTCCGCAGTCTCTCTGTGTGACTGCAGATTTGTGAATCCTCAAATTACACACACTAGAATTCTTCACTGCCGAGAGTGGAGGTACATGATGGCAGCAAGTGTGCGATTTGCTTACATGGGGTAACATGCCCACTAGACATGTAGTCGTGTGTGGTTTCGCTCAGTGTAAGTGCACTGAGCAAGGATAGCCACTAGAGTTGAGCGAAACAGGTTGTTAAATTTTAAAAGTCGCCAATTTTCGCCAAAGTCAGGTTTCATGAAACGAAACCCGACCGTAGCGTGCAGTCGGCCGAACGTTCGGCGACCAATTTGGCAAAGTTGGGGCCGGGTTTCGCCGCTTGCAGGCGCCTTTTTTTCATTCAAATACCCCACCAAAGCCGCGCCGCTCATTGACAGAGCCGGCGGGCGGCTCAGCCAATGAGCAGCGCGAGATTAAAATCCCCCACCATTTTACTGAGCGGTGCCGCCTTGGCTTTGCTATATGTGTGTGTGTGTGTGGCGCGAGGCTGTGTGTGTGTGTGTGTGTGTATGCAGGCATCGTCCGATGGGACTATAAGTCCCATCCTGCTGTGCCTGCTACACTGTTAGTGAGTGACACATTAGCCAATGATGGGACAGTAGTAGTCCCATCATCCGGCTAATGTGTTGAATGTAAAAAAAAACATACATTACATACACAACATACAGAATGTACTACATATAACACATAACATACATATAACATACAACACAGAACATACATATAACATACAACACATAACATACAGAACATGCATATAACATACAACACATAACATACATATAACATACAACACATAACATACAGAACATACATATAACACACAACACATAACATACATATAACACATAACATACAGTACATACATATAACATACAACACATAATATACATATAACATACAACACATAACATACAGTACATACATATAACACATAACATACACATAACATATAACACGTAACATATATATAACATACATATAACACATAACATACAGTACATACATATAACATACAAACATAATATACATATAACATACAACACATAACATACAGTACATACATATAACACATAACATACAGAGCATACATATAACATACAACACGTAACATACATATAACATACAGCACACAACGTACATATAAACATACAACACATAACATACAGAACATACATATAACACATAACATACAGAGCATACATATAACACATAACATACAGTACATACATATAACATACATCACATAACATACATATAATACATAACATACAGAACATACATATAACATACAACACATAACATACAGAACATACATATAGCACATATATATACAGAACATACATATAACATACAACACTAGTGTTGAGCGATAGTGCTCGATATCTAAAAATATCGTATCGAAATTGTATCGCCGATAGCACTAAATATCGTCGATATCCGATTTCGATACCGGAAGTCCCATGTAAGTCTATGGGAACAAAATATCGCAACAAAAAAAAACCTTTCTTTCGTTGTAAACACAAAATATACACACATAGAATACATATATATATATATATATATACATGTCATTGTGACATATATATATACATATATTTATAGTTTATACACTTCTACATAGTAAAATAGACTCTGATTCAATTGCCGGGTAAAGCCGTGACATACCCCATAGAAGTCGACGGGCTCGGTGCCGAGTACCCCAAAAACCTCTGGCTCTGTGCGACTCAACTTGGGCGTCACGAACAGGATTCTGTAGCTCGCTATAAGCGAGTCCTGTGTGCCTGAATTGAACTGGTTTTGTGCTTGAGAATTGCTAAAATCATCAGAGAATGTATTTGCCATTTTTCCGCCATATCTGCGTCACGACGAGGCACTGGTGAAGAGAAGGGCGTGCTCTTCATGGGTGTACACACTCACTCAGTGACGCGAAAACGATGGCTCTAAATGGTACTGCAATGTAAGATCGTGCCCCACAGCTCTTCAGTTCCGCCTCCTCATCCTCCTCAGTGGGCGGAAACTAACACGAAGGTCCCGCCTCCCTACAAAAGAGGGGCCCTCTCCAGATGCTAATGACACATGTGACTTGGCAGAGATGGCTAATGGACACGAGCAGAAGTGTGAAGGGATGGAGCAGTCAGAGCTCTCCCCCCACGGAAGCGACCCGATCGCCACGGAACCACCGTTGGGCACCCGGCCTGGAAACCCTCCTATGCTGCAAGAAGCGGAGGATACCCTAAGAGGCCTGGCCCGGCACCGGGAGGAGGTCGCCAGGATGGAAGCCAGCTGGCGTGCCCTAAAAATAAACTTGGAGCGGCGCCAGTCCCTCTTACCTGAAGTGTCTGTACCGGAAGGTGAGGCACCCGTTCTAGTAGAGGAGCCCTTGCAATGTGATCCGGTTGACGTTGTCGCAGTGGAGGCACCCGTTCGTGCAAAAAACTCTGCACCGGCAGCACCCCAGATCACGCTGTCTGCCCCCGTCGCTGAGACAGAAGAAGCGACACCCGTCCTCATGGAGGAGGCCGCGCAGGCACCAGAGCACTACCTGCCTGTACCGGAGCCCCGACTGTCATCTGTTCCAGAGCCGGCTGCTTCCTCCGCAGGTGAGCGCCGCCAGGACTGGGGGGCGCCAGGAGAGCTGCCGCAAACCGGACACTGTAAGCTGGCATTTGATGGTGGAGACATGGAGAAGCTGGTGGAGGAGAATTACAACCGGCGTCAGGAAGAAGAGTGGAGACGTTGGGAGCGGGAAGCAGAGCGACAAAGGGAGCAGCGAGAATCCCAAAAACTTCGCCAACGTCACCTGGAGAAGGACCGGGCAGATAAGGACCGGATGAGAAAGGATAAAGGAACCCTGTGTGAGCCGCGGCGTAAGGGTGCAGTACGGAGCTTTAAATTGAAAGGTGGTTGGGGCTTCATCCAGGAGCCTGGACTTTATTTAGAAGTTTTTGTGAACCGGCGGGACGTGGAGGCTCACCTCCCAGAAGGACACCCGGGGAGGGACCTGTTGCCAGGAGACTTGGTGACTTACACCCGACACTGGGGTTACAATGGATGGTACGCCCTAAATGTTACCAGGTGCGACCCCTACTCCCCAGAGTGTCAGGAACCTGTGAGACCCTCGGAGCCTTCAGCCTCCCACATCCAGGCCTCTGCAAAAGTGCCCACCCCACGCCGTAAATCTCCCCAGCCTCCCTCAGTGGTCTCCTCAGCAGCCCCAGCTATGGACATGATAAGTATAGCTGGCCCGTACCCGGCGCCTGTTAGGCCCCCTGGGGTTCGTTCAGTCCGGGACATAGGGTTCCAGACCCGGAGGGAGATGAAAGAGGTGGCCACACAGACCCAGATAGCGAGTCACAACGTCACTGTACAGGCCACACGACGTCATCAGGTCCTGGTGGTCCTTGGTGCCTCGGATGTTTGGCAAGCATCAGAAGAGTACCAGGTGGTACCTGGAACACCCCTGCCAAAGAATTATAAATAACCCGGACAGGGTCCCTGTATGTAAATAGTTAAATTGTTTATGTACCCGGACGGGTGAATGTTCATAAAAAAGTTTTTTAATTTAATAAAAAAAAACAAAACACAGTTTTCATTACTTTTATTACAGTCTCATCCTGCGACGCCATCGATCTCCTGTAAAAAAATGAAAAAAAAAAAAAAAAAAAAAGTATACCACCTGACCGACGCAGTCCATAGTAACGAGTGTCCCACGACGATCCAGCTCTGCTACATCAGAATGACAGGCAGAGCCTGTCATTCCGGCGCAGCACAGCTGATTACCTGCTTCCCCGGCGGTGACGTCATCGGACTGACTGCTTTACGGCCGGGATTACCCAGCAGTCACTGCAGTTATCGCGAAAAACTGCATGTGACCACCAGGGAGAAGATAATGGCGGCCATCAAGCAGTCCAGGACGTGACCGCCGGAGATCTTCTGCCAGGTAAGTGCCGCTGACTCCTGACAGACCCGACCGACGGACACTCACAGTGACAGTGACAAATCCGATTCCGGTATTCGATAAGACGAAAATATCGAAACGAATTATCGAAAGGCCGATAGAGCTAATATCGGCCGATAGCCGATATTTGCATTATCGTATCGCTCAACACTATACAACACATAAGATACAGAACATACATATAACACATAACATACAGAGCATACTTATAACATACAACACATAACATACATATAACACATAGCATACAGTACATACATATAACATACAACACATAACATACATATAACATACAACACCTAACATACAGAACATACATATAACATATAACATACAGTACATACATATAACATACAACACATAACATACATATAACACATAACATACAGAACATACCTATAACATACAACACATAACAAACAGAACATACACATAACATATAACATACAGTACATACATATAACATACAACACATAACATACATATAACACATAACATACAGAACATACATATAACACATAACATATATACATATAACATACAACACATAACATACCAAATATACACATAACATACAACACATACCATACAGTACATACACATAACATACAACACATAACTCACCAATACCATACAGTACATACTCACCAATCATCTATTCCCTGATGCCATCGTCTCCTGTAATAAAAATAAAATAATAAAACAACCTATACATCACCTGTCCACCGTAGTCCAAATAATAACGAGTGTCCCACGATGATCTCCGGTATAGAACGCTGATATCGGGTGATGTCAGCGCTCTACACCGCCCATGCCATACACTTCTGTGTATTGCTCAGACGCCGGGAGAGAATGCCTCTCTATTATTAACTGGGCTTAATATCACCTTACAATAGCAAGGTGTTATTAACCCCTTATTACCCCATATCCCACCGCTACAGGGGAGTGGGAAGAGAGGGGCCAATTCTGGGGCAGCTGGGTGCTGGTATTTTTAGCCAGGGGGTGCGCCAATATCCATGGCCCCTTCCTAGGCTATGAATATCAGCCCGCAGCTGTCTGCGTAGCCTTTCTGGCTAGAAATTACTGGGGGACCCCACGTCATTTTTTTTTGGGGTCACCCCTATTTTAATAGCCAGTAAAGGCTAGCTGCGGGCTGATATTCATAGCCTGGGAAGCTCCATGGGTATTAACCCCTTCCCAGGCTAGAAATATTGGCCCAAGCTGTCGGCTTTCCCCCTCTGGCGCAGAAAATTGCGCGGGAGCCCACGCCATTCTTTTCCCATTTTTTTTTAAATTAACGCTATTGCGTGAAGATTTTGTGTGTGTGCGCGCGCGTGGGTCTTTAACTATTTATGTACCATTCTATCTATCTATTATCTATGTAATATCTATCTATTATCTATCTATTTTCTATCTATCTATCTTCTATCTATCTATCTTCTATCTATCTATATATTATCTATCTATCTGTCTATCTATCTGTCATCTATCTATCTATTATCTATCTATCTATCTACATATTTATTATCTATATCTTTCTATCTATTATCTATCTATCTATTATCTATCTATCTATTATTTAGCTATATGTCTATCTATCTATTATCTAGCTATCTGTCTATCTATCTATCTATCTATCTATCTATCTATCTATCTATCTGTCTATGGCCGGAGTCACACACACCGTATAAAAATCGGACCGTATTATACGGCCGTAATACGCAAAGTCCCCTGAACAGTGATCCGTATGTCATCCGTGTGCAATGCGAGGATGCGATTTCCTCGCATCCAAATATCCGTGTGTCATCCGTATGGCATCCGTACGGCGAGATTTTCTCGCCGGCTTGCAAAACCGACGTATAATGGATCCAAATGACAGTTTTAAAATCACAAAAGAAAGAATAGATAAATACACATAGAATACATATATATATATATATATATATATATATATATATATATACATACATGTCATTGTGACACATATATAGGGTACATACCTATTTGCGAGAAAAAAAAACGGTCCGTTTTCTGGATGGAAAAAATGGTCCGATTCTATGCAATTGGCAAGCGATTGTCATGCGATTTGTATGTGATTTTTCATCGCACCATCCATTTTCCATCCGTTTTCCATCCGCATGCAATGCCCTTTTAACATGAGGTTTTACATAGAGCAGTTCTCTCCAATGTCTACATGTAAAAAATCATGTTAAAACAGCATTGTAAAAAAAAACTACACAAAAAGCAAATAATTTTATATATATACTGTATACACACTGTGTTCCAAATTATTATGCAAATAATATTTTCTCAGATTTTCCCAAATTACCTATATGAATTTCAGTCATTGTAATTTTCCAGTCAAATAACTATTAGATTACAATTGAAAGGTTTTTGGACAAACTGCCTATGATAACAGTATATTTTTTAAAAAATAAAACACTCAAACTGCACTCAAAATGCATGTTCCAAATTATTACGCACAGCAGAGTTTTCAACCTTTTCATTTTAATAAAGAACAAAAAAATGGTCATTTTTGAAATTATAAGCATTAGCAGGTTATTACAAACTGAAATCAAACAGTTTTCAACTCAAAACTTTATTCTAGGTGATGTTACATTTGCACATAGGACCCCTTGTTGGAAAGGAGCTTCTGAACTCTCTCCTCCATTGAATTTGTCAGGTTTTGATGGTTTCTGCTTCAATTGTTTTGCATGAGGACAGAATACCCTCCCAGAGCTGTTGCTTAGATGTGAACTGCCTCCCGCCATCATAGACACTCCTTTTGATGATGCTCTAGAGGTTCTCAATGGGGTTGAGGTCAGGGGAGCATGGGCGCCACACCATAAGTTTGTCCCCTTTTATGCCCATAGCAGCCAGAGATGCAGATGTGTTATGTGCAGCATGAGACGGTGCATTATCATGCATGAAAATGATCTTGCTGCGGAATGCATGGTTCTTCTTCTTGAACCATGGCAGGAAGTGCTGTTTGAGAAACTCAACATACACTATGGAGTTCATCTTTACCCCTTCAGGGATCCTAAAGGGGCCGACAATCTCTCTCCCTATGATTCCAGCCCAAAACATTACTCCACCTCCTCCTTGTTGGCGCCGTAGCCGTGTTTGCATGGGGTGTCCATCAACCAGGCATCCTCCACTCCATCCATCTGGATCATCGAGCGTTGCACGGCACTCATCGGTGAACAAAACAGTTTTGAAGTCAGTCTTCATGTATTGTTTGGCACACTGGAGCAGTTTCTGCTTGTGTGCAGTGGATAGAGGAGGTCGACAGGATGGCTTACGCACAGCTGCAAACCTCTGAAGGACCCTTCATCTTGTTGTTCGGGGGACGCTGGAGGCACCAGCAGCTTCAAAAACTTGTCTGCTGCTATAACAAGGCTTTTTTGCCGCTGCTCTCTTAACCTGACGTAATTGCCTGTAGGAAAGAGTCATCAATTTTCCCTTATCAGCACGCACACGTGTGTACTGTGAATCAGCTACATACTTCTTGATTGTGTGATGATCACGATGAAGTGTCTTGGCAATGTTGATTGTAGTCATGCCTTGACCTAAACACTCCACAATTTGTTGCTTCTCAGCAGCCGACACATCCTTTTTCTTTCCCATTTTGGCAGAAAATGTAGGCTGCTTAATAATGTGGGACAGTCTTGTTAAGTAGTCTTGCCTTTCATTGGACACACCTGCCAAACTAATTAGCAAAGGTGTCTGCAATTGCTTACAGTGATATAAAGAGCCCTGACACACATCACCATCAATGAGTTTAACTGACAAACAAAAAAATTCTTTCCTTATCACTCCTAAACAATTTTTGCATAATAATTTGGAGCACAGTGTGTGTGTATATATATATATATATATATATCTATATAGGTCATACACTTCTACATAGCAGAATAACCGCTAATTCAATTGCCGGCTTTCATTACAGAATCCGACATGAAATGACACATGGTTTACATACAGTAAAACATTTCATTTCATGTAGTTTGATATATAGTTTTAATTAACAATTACATGAGTTCATGTGTGCAAAATTTCATAAATGTACGTGTTAATTAAGTATACATACCCATTTTTGAGAAAAAAAAATGGTCCGTTTTCAGGACGGAAAAAACGGTCCGATTCTATGCAATTGGCATGCGATTGTCATGCGATTTGTATGCGATTTTTAATCGCACCATCCGTTTTCCATCCGTTTCCATCCGCATGCAATGCGCTTTTAACATAAGGTTTTACATAGAGCAGTTCTCTCCAATGTCTACATGTAAAAAATCATGTTAAAATAACATTGTAAAAAAAACTGTACACAAAAAGCAAATAATTATATATATATATATATATATATATATATATATATATATAGGTCATACACTTCTACATAGAAGAATAGCCGCTAATTCAATTGCCGGCTTTCATTACAGAATCCGACATGAAATGACACATGGTTTACATACAGTAAAACATTTCATGTAGTTTGATATATGGTTTTAATTAGCAATTACATGAGTGCATGTGTGCAAAATTTCATACATGTGGTGGTAATTAAATGTGTAAATTCGTTGAAAAAAAATGCGTGGGCTCCCGCAGTATTTTCGCCACTAGACAGGGAAAGCCAGTGAGTGAGGGCACATAATAGCCTAGGGAGGGTGCATTTTTTTATGCCCCCCCCCGGCTACTAACATCTGCCCCCAGCCACCCCAGAAAAGGCACATCTATGATTAGATGCGCCTTTTCTGGCACTTAGCCCGTCTATTCCCATTGCCCTGTAGCGATGGCTAATGGGTTAATAATGGGTTAAGGCCACCTTGCTATTGGAAGGTGACATTAAGCCGAATTAATAATGGAGAGTTGTCAATTAGACAATTATCGATTATTAATCCTATTGTATTAAATGGTTAAAAAAAACACACATTAATTAAAAATGATTTAAATGAAATAAATACACATAGTTTTTGACCATATTTTATTTTACTGGTACTCCATCCGAATCCCTTGTTCTCCTGTAATAAAAATAACATAATAAAGCAACTTATACATCACCTGTCCGCCATAGTCCAGTTATTATCGAGTGTCCCACGACGATCTCTGGTGTACAACACTGACATCGGGTGATGTCAGCGCTCTACACCACCCCTGCGATACACTGACAGCGGAGGTAATCCTCCACTGTGTGTACCGCTCTGCCGCTGGGAGAGAATGACATCACTACAGTTCATTCTCTCATCGGCAATGCTGGGTGAGAAAATTCCCATGCAGCATTGCCATAAAGTGAGAGAATGAACTCAGTGATGCACTGCAGGAGCCATTGTCTCCTGTCAGTGCATCACTGGGAGGTCCTACAGAGCAGTGGCATCAACTGGTTGTCACTGTTCTATAGGGGAGACCGTCGTGGGACATTCGTTATTAATTGGACTGCGTCGGACAGGGAGTATACGGTTGTTTTATTTTTTTAAGTTTTTGTTATGTTTTTGTAGCTGAGGAGGCAGGAGCAAAAAAACGCATAGGCAGCCAAACACCAGAGAGGTTGGAAACTAATAGGTTGCAGACCCCTAAACTAACCGCACAACTAGAAGCAGCCGTGGGACGTTCCTACGGTGCCCTAGACGCCTCGTCACAGCCGGAGAGATAGCTATCCCTGAAGATGGAAAGAGAAAAGCTAACTGCCCAGGAGTAGAGCCCCAAAAGAATAGGAAGCCCCCAAACATATAATGGCGGTTAGACAAGATGAACACACGAACACAGACAGAAAATAGATTGAGCAAACGCTGGGGCCCAAAACTGTCTAGATAGGATAGCACAGGAGACAATACTGTCTGCAACCCAGAAAAACTCTAGGAAAAACTCCAACACTTCTGAATCCAAAAATACTGAGACCACACGGTCTCGACCACCTATATCAGATCTCGGGTGTGGACTCACAGCTACCCAGCAGTAAAATATCACAAGAACTGAGCAAATGAACAAATACGAAAAGAGAGCGGAGACCAGCCCAAGCCCCCCAAAGGGGACCCAGCTGAACTCAAAAAGCAATGCAGCAAAAAAAAACAAGGAAATTCAAACCACAGTAAAAAAAAAACTGAAAGTGACTTATCTGAACGCAAGCAGGAGACAGTAGAAAAGCAAGCTGAAGTCCAACCTAGACCAGGAAGAACAATTGATCACCGGCAAGGACCATGGGAGGTCAGCTCACTTATATCAGGCCAGTCCGTACCACCTGATAACCAATCGTCAGTTGCAGGTGGTGGATTTTTGCAGTTCAACATAGGTTCAATACCCTCAGCAACCACCAGAGGGAGCTTCAGCTCCGAAGTCGTCTCCAACACGTTCACAACACGTTTTATTACAGGAGATCGAGGGCGTCGCTTGGATCTGAGCGTGTAATAAAGAGATGAAAACCGTGTTGTGTTTTATTTCATTAAAATACTTTATTCTTATGCGTGTTTTTTTTAACTCTTTATTAATATAAGATTAATAATGGATCGGTGTCTTATTGACTCCTCTTCATTATTAACCGGGGTTAATGTCACCTTACAATAGCAAGGTGATATTAACCCCTTATTACCCCATATCCCACCGCTACAGGGGAGTGGGAAGAGAGGGGCTAAGTGCCGGAATTGGCGCATCGTACAGATGCGCCAATTCTGGGGCGGCTGGGTGCTGGTATTTTTAGCCAGGGGGTGCGCCAATATCCATGGCCCCTTCCTAGGCTATGAATATCAGCCCGCAGCTGTCAGCGTAGCCTTTCTGGCTAAAAATTACTGGGGGACCCCACGTCATTTTTTTGGGGTTCCCCTATTTTAATAGCCAGTAAAGGCTAGCTGCGGGCTGATATTCATAGCCTGGGAAGCTCCATGGGTATTAACCCCTTCCCAGGCTAGAAATATTGGCCCGAGCCGTCGGCTTTCCCCCTCTGGTGCAGAAATTTGCGCTGGAGCCCACGCCATTTTTTTCCCATTTTTTAAACAACGCTATTGTGTGAAGATTTTGTGTGTGTGTGTGTGCGCATGGTTCTTTAACTATTTATGTACCATTCTATCTATCTATTATCTATGTAATATCTATCTATTATCTATTTTCTATGTATCTATCTGTCTTCTATCTATCTATCTGTCTATATATTATCTATCTATCTGTCTATCTATCTCATATCTATCTGTCATCTATTTATTATCTATCTATTATCTATCTATCTATTATCTATTATCTATTTATCGTTCTATCTATCTATCTATCTATCTATTATCTATCTATCTACTATCTATCTATCTATTATCTATCTATCTATTATCCATCTATCTATTATCTATCTATCTATCTATCTATCTATTATCTATCTATCTATTATCCATCTATCTATTATCTATCTATCTATCTATCTATCAATCATCTATTTATTATCTACTGTATCTATCTATTATCTATTTATCTATTATCTAGCTATCTGTCTATCTATCTATCTTTCTATCTATCTGTCTATGGCCGGAGTCACACACACCGTATAAAAATCGGACTGCATTATACGGCCGTAATACGTCGAAAAGTCCCCTGAACAGTGATCCGTATGTCATCCGTGTGCAATGGGAGGATGCGATTTCCTCGCATAAAAATATCCTTGTGTTATCCGTATGGCATCCGTACAGCGAGATTTTCTCGCCGACTTGCAAAACCGACATATAATGTACCCAAATGACAGTTTTAAAATCACAAAAGAAAGAATAGATATATATGTGGCAGCACGGTGGCTCAGTGGATAGCACTACAGCCTTGCAGCGCTGGAGTCCTAGGTTCCCACCAAGGACAACATCTGCAAGGAGTTTGTATGTTCTCCCCGTGTTTGCGTGGGTTTCCTCCGGGTACTCCGGTTTCCTCCCACACTCCAAAAACATACAGATAGGGAATCTAGATTGTGAGCTCCTTCGGGGACAGCGATGATAATGTGTGCAAACTGTAAAGCGCTGCGGAATGTGTTAGCGCTATATAAAAAAAAATAAAGAAAAAAGAAAAAAGATATATACACATAGAATACACATATATACAGTCATGGTCAAAAGTTTTGAGAATGACACAAATATTAATTTTTACAAAGTCTACTGCTTCACTTTTTCTAATGGCAATTTGCATATACTTCAGAATGTTATAAAGAGTGATCAGCTTAACAGCAATTACTTGCAAAGTCAATATTTGGCTAGAAAATGAACTTTATCCCCCAAAACACATTTCAACATCATTGCAGCCCTGCCTTAAAAGGACCAGCTAACCTCTGTTCAGTGATTGCTCCATTAACACAGGTGTGGGTGTTGATGAGGACATGGCTGGAGATCAATCTGTCATGATTAAGTAAGAATGACACCACTGGACACTTTAAAAGGAGGCTGGTGCTTGGCATCATTGTTTCTCTTCTGTTAACCATGGTTATCTCTAAAGAAACACGTGCAGTCATCATTGCAATGCACAAAAATGGCCTAACAGGGAAGAGTATCGCAGCTAGAAAGATTGCACCTCAGTCAACAATCTATCGCATCATCAAGAACTTCAAGGAGAGAGGTTCCATTGTTGCCAAAAAGGCTTCAGGGCGCCCAAGAAAGACCAGCAAGCGCCAGGACCGTCTCTTACAAGTGTTTCAGCTGCGGGATCGGGCTACCAGCAGTGCAGAGCTTGCTCAGGAATGGCAGCAGGCAGGTGTGAGTGCATCTGCACGCACTGTGAGGCGGAGACTCTTGGAGCAAGGCCTGGTCTCAAGGAGGGCAGCAAAGAAGCCACTTCTCTCCAGAAAAAACATCATGGACAGACTGATATTCTGCAAAAGGTACAGGCAGTGGACTGCTGAGGACTGGGGTAAAGTTATTTTCTCTGATGAATCCCCTTTTCGATTGTTTGGGACATCAGGAAAACGCCTAATTCGGAGAAGACAAGGTGAGCGCTACCACCAGTCTTGTCTCATGCCTACTGTTAAGCATCCTGAAACCATTCATGTGTGGGGTTGCTTCTCAGCCAAGGGAATCGGCTCTCTCACAGTCTTGCCTAAAAACACAGCCATGAATAAAGAATAGTACCAGAATGTCCTCCAAGAGCAACTTCTCCCAACCCTCCAAGAGCAGTTTGGCGATCAACAATGCCTTTTCCAGTATGATGGAGCACCTTGCCATAAAGCAAAGGTGATAACTAAATGGCTCAGGGAACAAAACATAGAGATTTTGGGTCCATGGCCTGGAAACTCCCCAGATCTTAATCCCATTGAGAACTTGTGGTCAATCATCAAGAGACGGGTGGACAAAGAAAAAACCTAAAAATTCTGACAAAATGAAAGCATTGATTGTGCAAGAATGGACTGCTATCAGTCAGGATTTGGTCCAGAAGTTGATTGAGAGCATGCCAGGGAGAATTGCAGAGGTCCTGAAGAAGAAGGGTCAACACTGCAAATATTGACTTGCTGCATTAACTCATTCTAACTGTCAATATAAGCTTTTGTTACTCATATGTTTGCAATTATTATATTTCTGTCTGTGATAAAAAACATCTGTCAAACACACATAAAAACCAGAGGGCAGCAGATCATGTGAAAATATAATATTTGTGTCATTCTCAAAACTTTTGGCCATGACTGTACATATATGCATGTCATTGTGACACATATATAGGGTACATACCCATTTGCGAGAAAAAAAAAGCTCCGTTTTCTGGATGGAAAAAACGGTCCGATTCTATGCAATTGGCATGCGATTTGTATGCGATTTTTAATCGCACCATCCATTTTCCATCCGTTTTCCATCCGTATGCAATGCGATTTTAATATGAGGTTTTACATAGAGCAGTTCTCTCTATGTAAAAATTCATGTTAAAATTAGGCCGGAGTCACACACAACGATAAAAAATCGGTCCGTATTATACGGCCATAATACGCAGAAAATTCGCCTGAACAGTGATCCGTATGTCATCCGTGTGCAATGCGAGGATGCGATTTCCTCGCATCAAAATATCCGTATGTTATCCGT